>JAOWBP010004700.1:50655276-50686814 GCA_028571105.1 Tragopan temminckii | reverse complement strand
GGGCCGGGGGGCCGCGAGGGGCTGGGGCCGCGTCCCGCGAGTGGGGGTCGGGAGAGGGGCACGACCGGCGCGTTCCCGCGGGGCATCGGGGCGGCGGGAGGCGGGCGGTGAGGACGCTCCGCGGCATGGTTCTCCGCTCCGAAAGGGGCTCGGGTGCGGGCGGCTGCAGATTTGCGTTCTGCACCTGTAATGACCCGGGAAAGCGCTGAAGGCAGCGGGACCGGGCTGCTTGGGGAAGCTGTGTGGGGCCGGCTCGCTGCTCTCCACATGGCGAATGGAGGAGGAGGTGCAGCACACTTCGGGCATGCAGCGTGCTGCTCGGAGAAAGCGGCACCGGAGCGACGCGATGGCATTTATCGAGAGGTACCTTTCCGAGAGGAGGTCGCGGAGTTATCCCCCGCCCCTGCCACGGGGATACGGGCGCGCCCTCTCCACGAGGAGACCCCCCCATCCTCTCCTCTTGACCCACCAGGCTGCCCTTGCAGCCCACCGGCATGGTTTTACTACGGCTGTAGTCAACGCGCGTTGGTTTTCCTGCCTGTGGGAGTGGGGATAGAGCGGTGCTGGCTGCCATCAGCCCGCAGAGAGACCGGCGTAAAGGAAGGCGGACACCATCTTTCTGCTACTCTATTCCCCCGCCGTGCTCTCCTCTCACGTTCTCTCGCAGCGCTACGGAGTTGTTTGTTTGGTAGTTTGGAATGAAACTGCTTGCTGCAGTAGTGCATTACGGATATGTTACGTGCGGGAAAAAGACTGCAGAACAGAGGCGTAAGAACACTACATGCAATGTCGCTGCCAGTATCGGATGTTCTGGGAAGCCTGATCCCGAGACTTTTTGCACATATTAGAAAATTTAAGTGGTCTATGAGGGAAAAGATGTTGGCATTGCGGTCAGCCGTTACTTAAAGCTTACAGGTAGAGAGATGCAATTTGCTAGCTGATGCCTGAGGTCATTTAATTCTCCCTGTCCTTCTTGCTGAGTTCTTAAGGAACGCGTGGTCAGGGTAACAGCGGTGGTGCTGCACATAAGGGCTCTCCTGGGCTTGCTGGGATTGGGCGTCTGGAGACACTTGGGGCAGGAGAGGGACTTGAGAGCGTATTGTGCTTGCTGGAAATGAGGTGGGTAGGATGAGGAAAAGGAGCGGTTTGTGGCTCTCTGCTCAGATTTCTGCCTGTGTTTATACCTGAGCCCAATAAAGGGTTATCTTCCTTTGGTTTCGCGTGTTTGTTTGCTTTTTCCAACGCTTCAGGTTTCATAGAATGTGCACCTGTTCTTGGATGGGGAAAGAGGTTTCCAGAGGAATTACTCCAGAATAGGTCAGGGTGTGTGATTGCCTCAGCTTCTGAATACAAAGATTCAGTTTAATCTAAGGACACTCCTGTGGAGGTCCCTCTTTTTTTAAAAGTCATTTTGTTACTTTAATGTGTGATTATTGTTTTTTTGTTGTTTGTTTTTCATAAAAATAAAAAAAGAGTGTATCTCTAAAAGTCTTTAGTATCCTTTTTGCATTTGTAAATGTGAATGTGTTGCACAGGAGAACACAATTTGCAGATTTGACATAGGGGAGAAGAAGGAAAAGGTGACATCTTTTGAATATCTGTCAGGACTGGGAACCATGACAACTCATCTCTATTGCCTCCCCTTATTTACTTATTTTCCCTCCTCCCCTCTCCAAATTTCCCACCATATTTCAGTGGCAGCCTATGCCCACCCTGGGTGGAAAGCAAGTTATGACGGAAAAAAGCATGCTAAGCCCACTTTTTTTTTTTTTTTTTAAATTCAGAGTGATATTTAGTGCTACTTCTTTGGTGCTGGATGTGAACTTGTTTCAGAAACGGCTGATGTACCTCAGCAAAACAGTTAAAGTTGTCACTGTGTGTGTTGAAATAGGTTAATGAACACCAAGGACTGTGCTTTTTCTTTCTGATTTTGGTGAGACTTCAGAGGAGAGAAAGAACTGGTGAAGGGCTGTGTCTTGATTCCTTAGGCATACAATAGCCTCTGCTCAGTTACAAATCTTCTAGGTGGGTCTAATATAGTAATTAGATATATTTTAACTGAATTGAGAAAGTTCAGAAGATTTTTGAATTTTAAATTGGGCCGTAGCAGTCCATTTCATTTTGTTCTTTTAATATTGTATCTTACTTTTCTCTGGCAACCTCAGTAACCATGAAATAAAATCCTTTTTTTTTCCCCCTCACTCTTCCTTTCCATTTTTGTTCAGTGGCAGGAGTCTAGATACACATTTGGTTTTGTTGGTTTTTTTTGTTTGTTTGTTTGTCTGTTTGGGTTTTTTTAAGCATTTTTTTTTTTAAATTCAAAAACATTTATGTAACTCTTACTTCATTGTATTCATTGTATGTTGAACAGGTTAGTCTACTTCCCAGCACTCTAGTTTTTCCACTTTGTAGTAGTCTCCATGGCCACACATATCTTACTGTTCTGCAGAAAACAGCAGCGTGGAGGAAGTATGTTTGTCCAGTTTCTCGGTATCCATGGTGAATATTGTTTCGAGTGAGGTGTAATTGTGGAATTGTCAGTTATCTACAGTTTCTGCTGGCTGAAGTTCTGTGAAAAAAAAAAAAAAACAGCTTTCTGAAAGCTGTTGACTATTCTATCAGGGGTTTGAAGTTCCTGATGGAACTTTAGCTACATAGATGCAGTTATCTCACCAAAATTCCAAGTATGGTTCAATTTTTAAAAAGGGTTAGAAAATGTAAAATGTACTTAAAGTTCTGTGGAGAATAAGGATTGTATTACTCTTTCCATGGGAAACAACAACAAAAAAAAATAATAGTTTTTTTGGTTCATGTTGGCAGCCTCCCTCTTCCCTCTCTTTTGGTTTATGCCAATGAGGTTTATGATACATGGTTCCGCGCCTCTATTCATACAAGCCTACTGAATTTGACTGTGCAATCTAACCTTGAGTTACTGAAATCAAAGCTGTTGTTTCTTAGGAAGTGAAAACATTCCTATTTACTAAAGTTTAAATCACAGATTCATAGAATGGCTTGGGTTGGAGATAACCTTTTAAAGTTCGTTTAATCCAGCCACCCCAACCAGGCACTTCTTTTACAAGATCAAGTTGCACAAAGCCCTGTACAACCTGACTTTGAACCCTTGCAAGGATGAGGCATCAACAGCTTATCAGGACCACCTGTTCCAGTGCTTCACCACTTTCATAGTGAAAAACAACTTCTTAATACCTAATGTACATTTATGCTCCTCCAGCTTAAAAACATTGCCCTTTGCTCTGTTAGTACAAGCTGTGCTAGAAGTTTTATTTGCTTGTTTGTTTGTTTTCTTGAAGTCTTTGCTTGTTTTTTAGCCCATCCTTTTCTGGGTGAAAATCCCACTTGAATTAATCAGATTCAGCTTTGCTCCGTTATCTTGGTTGGCAGCCTAGAGCTTAGTCCTTCAGAATTTGCTGCATAATGTCTGTTCTGGGTTTAATAGGGGGTCTGTAATAGCCTGTGCTTCGAATTTTAAAATTCTGGAGGAAATCCAGTGTTTTCTGATACCCAGGCTTGCTGTCATACTGAGTTCTGAAGAGGTAGCCCTGTGCTATTCATGGGTCATGCTTTCTTAGGCTGCTGAGAAGATTATTAATTTTAAATTTCTTTAAGCTGATCACAGACTGTGTGCATCACATCTGCAAACCCAGTTTTCCAAGGAACACCCAAAGCTTTTGGTGTTTTTAGTATGTAGATATTTAGACAGTGATAGGACAAGGGAGAATGGTTTTAAACTAAAGGAGGGAAAGTTTAGATTAGGTGTCAGGGGGAAGTTTTTCACTGAGAGAGTGGAGAGGTGCTGGCACAGGCTGCTCAGAGAGGCTGTGGATACCCTCATCCTGGGGGTGTTCAAGGCCAGGTTGGATGGAGCCCTGAGCAGCCAAACCATTACTTGACATAGGAGGGGATTGGAACATGATGATCCTTGAGGTGCCTTCCATTCCAAGCCATTCTGTGATTGTATGGCTCTATGATTTTACGACTCCATGATTCTATGACGCTATGATTTTATGATGCTGTGATATTTGGATGGGGCATTAATATAAATCTAAAGACCAACATGTTTATTGCCACTATAGTGCGAAATTGATATTGCAACCTGCTCGCAGATTCTTCACTCTTGCCTACTTTGACACTGCTTGCTATTTATTGTGCATCCAAGATGAAATTTGCTCTACGCTAGTGCTTTTCAGAGACGCTTGGCAGTAGCTGAAGGAGTAGTCTGAGTGGCACTTCTTTCTTTGTGTGTGCTCTGGTTCTGAAGATTTAATATTTTTGTTAAAGTTACATTACCATTGGATGCCTATTCGATGACATAAACTAGGTTTGAAAAACTTAGATGGTTGAATCAGTAACTACTTTGAGTCACCTTTCACTTGGTTATTAGATATAAAGTCAGTCTTCACTCAATCCTCTCTTTTTGGAATACATATTCAGTTGGTAGCCTGTGGCCTACCTATGCGTCAACAAAATCATACTGAACAGCCCTTCTTGCTGTTAGTGCTGAGACCTCCTCTTAGTCATTCACTGCCTCAATCTCTCCTTTTCCCTGATCCTCTTAGGCTGAGTTACACCCTGAATAAAGTATGTAGATTTAGGCCTCTGAGCTTGTCTTTCCCTTGGTTACCTGGAACAGTCATGTGAACAGTTCCAGTTTGGTTGGGGATGATGGGCAGCCTCATTCGTATGGTAATCTTTGTTGTGTAACCACTTTCTTTTCTAAGGATCATGGTGTCTCTTGAAATGCAATATAACCTTCCTTCCATCAATGGGTTTCCATGCCTTGTTTGCAAATTGTGGAGCTTTGCTAGTGTGAGGTGCAGGACATCCCACTGGACTGTCTCGTTTGTCTTGTGCAGCTGCCATTCTTACGATTGTACTGAAGATCATGCAAGAGTGACTGACGATATAATTAGTTGGACAGAGGTTGCCACAGGCAACAGAGTGGGAGCAGAATGGGCTAACATGTATAGGACAGTGTTTTGATCCATTTTTCTGAAAGTTCCATGCTGCGTTGTTCTCACATCTTAACCAGAACTAGAATTAGCTTCAGGGCAGGTCCTTGCGCACAAACGTGCTAATAATTGATTTAACGTGTCCTCTGGGGATGTAAGGACCAGGAAAAATCTAAAGGCATGCCATTTGTTGCCAGCCAACAGAACTGTATCTGCAAGATCACAGTTTTAAGTCACCCATTGGATGTCCTTTGTATTTGGAGTAAAGTTTCTTCTTTTTCTTTTTTAAACAGTGTCACTTTTATCCATGATAAGATGGCATGGTTTATGTTATCACGTATCTTCCATTCCTTTAACCTAGTTAAATAGCCTTTAAAGTGTACTGTTCCTTTGATTTTCCTTTTCTCTTTGTTGCACTGTGAAGGGCTGTAAGCGAAGGGCTGATTCTTTGCTCAGAAAAGTATCATATGGAGGAGCAAAATATAATTTTCATGGCCATTATTACTGGTGACAAAGACTTTGCAGAATTCATGAGGTACAGTGGCAAATGCGAGACTGTGACTGCTAAGTCCATCATTACAAGTCCAGGATGTAGCACTGATTTTAAAGTTGATTTCTGCACAGTTACAAAACCAGACCTCATTCCTAATTTCCTACAAGCACAGATTTTGTACAAATCTCAGCAAACGTGTCTGGATCTCATGCCTGTTGTCCCCTGCAGATTCATCTGAGCTAACCTCAGTGCCTGCTCGGAGTCTGTTGTTGCTAATGGGTTTCCAGAGAAGCTGAGGGTCTCACTCTCCTCCAAATAGTCACACTCTTCAATAACTCAAATGGAAGCATGAGATTTCAACATACATTTCCATGGATGTTTCTCATGCCTCTCTTTTCTGCTTTGTTGAGGCACCAGTGAGCTCAGAATCCTGCTTCACAGTCCATCAGTTCAAATCAATCAAGAGAAGAAGAGGAGGAAAAAATCCAACTTTGATGGAAACACACATACTGCAAAAGGCAGTTGTATCACATTTATATTCTGCTGCATGCTTCTGTCACCCACACTTGTAAAATACTCAGTGGAAAAAAGAAGTACATTTAATTTCCATACATGCAATAACTTACTGTATTTGCTGAGTTATTACCAGTACCTTTCATACAGTAACTTGTTTTTCTACTTCTTCCATTCATTGTGCATGGGAGAGTTCACAACTCATGAATTGAAAAGCACGTCAGTTTGTGTTAGCTGCTTGTTTTTAAATTGATTGAGACACTCAGCTAGAAACTTGAAAAATATATTTCATGAAACAGCTGGAATTTTTCGCAGAATCCTATGAGAACCATTTAAGGAAGAAAGGAAAGGTGCCGGAAGAATGGAAAGCTATCATAAAACCGTGTCTTTTTTTCCCTATTGCACCTAAATCACACTCCTTTGTGCTAGGAGCTTGCTTGTAATGCCAGTGAAGCACTCCTGTGAGAATAATGCTGTTCTGATGGCATACCATATTTGGGTAAATGAAGTCAGAAGCACTGTTTACACAGTCTCACACAGGAATCTTACCCTCTCACAGAGCAGTCTTGCTGTATATTCATTTTCTCGCTAAAAATCTTTCCCACCTGTCAGACTAGCTTTGGCTGCACTCATAAAACATCACATCAGCTCCAGCAGGCAGACCTGGGGCAAGCAAGGGAGGACAGCCTGCAAAGAGCAGGGAGGTGGGATGACTGCCCTTGCAGAATGCAAAACGCCTCCAGATGGTACTTGGTAAGGATGGTGCCTGCTGGTTGCTCTGAGTGCTGCTGTGCTCCTCATAAAGAGGTGGTCAGGTGTCACCCAACTGAAGTGTGGTCAACAGAGGGGGGAAAATGCATGAGATCATAAACATCTTTCTAGTGTGTCTTAGAGATATGTCAGGAGGCTCAAAATCCCTAATAGATTGCAGAACTGTTGGCTGTAACCTACCAAGCTGAAAGTGGAACAGATTTCAAAGAACTAGGTGTGAGTGATGCATCTAAGAGAGAGACATGGACCTGTTGGAGCCCTTCCAGAAGAGAGCACAAAAATGACACAAGGGATGGAACGCCTCTCCTGTGAGGACAGGCTGAGAGAGCTGGGGCTTTTCAGTCCAGAGAAGAGAAGGCTCCAGGGAGACCTGAAAGCAGCCTTTCAGTATCTAAAGGGGGGCTATAAGAAAGAAGGGGACAGGACAAACTCTTTAATAGGGTCTATTGTTACAGAACATGGGGAAATGGTTTCAGATTAAAGAGGGGAGATCTAGGTTAGATGTAAGGAAAAAGTTTTTTTATAGTAAGTGTGGTGAGGCTCTGGCACAGGTTGCCCAGAGAGGCGGTGGGTGCCCCATCCCTAGAAACACTCAAGGTCAACTGGACCAGGCTCTGAGCACCTGATCTGCTGTAGGTGTCCCTGTTCAATTCAGGGGATACGGACTAGATGGCCTTTAAGGCACCCTTCCAACTCAAATGATGTTATGATTCATGAAAAATTAATTGATTGTGGATCATCTTTGCAGCGGGGGTACTTGGGGATCTAAGCTGCTCATAGAAAGCAGTTCAGCTTGTGAATAGTTGGTATGTTTTAACAGCAGAACAAGGTCAGTCAGAAGATACCATTCTCCAGTGGTATGTTTCTAATGCTAGGGTGAGTCGGGAATTTCATGTCTCCCTTGTGCAAATGTAAGCCAAAAATTTACAGAGGTTTCACATCCTTGCATCACTTAGGCAAGGCAAATTAGTCCGTTACCTTGAGAATACAGACTGTTATTTGGAAAGACATACCACAACTATTAGGAGCAGGCAATGTCTTTCAGCAAATAAAATACCTCTAAAATTAAATAACACTGAAGATATACCCAGTGTCCTCTGGATCTTACTGAGACTGTACTACTTGCTTCCTCCATGTGTCTGTGTACTCCAAGTACAGACTCATTGTGCACACAGGGGTGTCCTGGCTGTGGTTCCAGAAGAGCAGACAAAGGACACATTTTGTAGTGCTTTTGGATAAACCTGAGGTAGGTCATGGGCTGTGCATGGCAGACACATGGCTACAGTGAGACTGCCAAAACAAGAGGAAAGTTATTGGTACATAATTGCTTCAGGCACCACTGCAGCATGGAGAGAAGCCACTGTTTGTGTGAGGTTGACCAATATAGTACCTCCACTTCTGCTCTAGTATATTTCCTGTACTTGAAACCATTAATCCGTGTATCTGAGAAACAAGTTGGAAATTTTCAGACATGTTAGATAAAAAGAGAGGCAACTGAAAGGAAAGGCAATGAAGAGTTTGATTATCTTCAACTTGAATATTACGCAGAAGCTGTGATGACAATGTAGAGGCCAAATTAATCTGTCCTGCCACCCCATCCCCAGGAACATGCAGTTCACGTAAGCACCTGGCTCACCCACAGGCTATCACGGAGTTCAGACTACATAAGGGGTGCTGGAATTGGCCTGTAAACAACGTGCCTCATCTAAGATGTTATGCAAGGCAGTTGCAGAATATAACTAATTCACAGGTGTTCAGCAAGAACATTAGTGTCTGTGCTACAAGAAAATATCTTTCAAGAGAGGCTGTTCAAGGACTATGTGTCAATCATTCCCTTCTGTGATTTGTATGAGAATGGAGGAAATTTTGACTAGAACTGGCTAGTTTATTACTTCACTTCTCTTGTGCAGGCAGTTTCCATAGCAAAATAAAATTCAGGAACATAGAGAATTGTGCCAAAAATTATTCAGGATTTAGAAATTTTGACCCCAAACAATAAGAAGTAGTAATATTCACAGGAAAAATACTGATATACAGCTTTTTTTTTTTTTGGAGACTTTGCTTTGTTTTTTTATTTAAAATTGCAACATAAAGGGAACAGCCATTTTGAGTTGCAGTATTTTATTTGTTTTTGTTTTTACTATGTACATGTTTATTTCCAAAGGAACATGTGAGAGTTTAACCATTCTTCCAGTGAAGAATGTCTTCATTGAAGTATATTGCTGTCTTCAGGCTGCTGAGATTATACTACTTTTGAATTTGGTATCTAGAGTAAGAAAAAAGAAATGGTGCTTGAATTAACAAACAGAGATTAAGGATGCAGTGAAGGTCCCCTGCTCTCCCCAGTTGTACTTACATAGAATCATAGAATCACCAAGGTTGGAAAAGACTTCCATGATCATCCAGTCCAACCATCCACCTATCACCAATATTTCCATCTAAACCATGTCCCTCAGTACAACATCTAAGCATTTCTCGAACACCTCTGGGGATGATAACAGCACCACCTCTCTGGGCATACATTTGTGTTCTTTAAGTGGGTTCTTACAGAGATTTTCTGGAGTCTGTGGTTCTGTGTTGGACATAAGAGGTAAAGTAAGGGAGTACGGAACCATGAAGGGAATTGTTTTTGGTTGACCATAAGCACAAGCTGTTTTTCTTACTAACATGAAGAAAATATGATGTCATTTTAGATAGAATGAAACATTTTGTTTGCTTTGTGCTGTCTCTTTACAGCATGTTGTCCCTATCTGTAAAATAAATATATAAACAAACAAAATAAATAGCAGGAAATAGTTCAACTTTGAAACCAAATGCTGGGACTGTTGACTGAAACTATGTTCCTCTGTCCATTCACAGACCGATTTTCAGCTTCTCTGTTCTTCAGATTTTGAAGGTCTCTCAAGTGAGGGGAAGGCAGCCACCTGGTGTTCAGCAGGGTATCAGTGGTATAAATAGGATAGACTGTATTTATTTAATATTACTTGTGTTTCCCGGGAGTCACAGAGGAAAGAAGAACCAAAACCAATTTTTTCCCACCTCAATGTAACAGCTCTTCCACTGAGAATGTTTTTATTTTTCCTAAGCCTGTAACAATGTTCCTCCCCAGGTATAACATCACACCTTGCTTCCTACTACCACCAGAGTCATGAGTAAGCAACTTTCATAAAGAAATATAAACGTCTAGCTAAACAAAGAGTAATAAAAGGAGGTTCCACATAAAATTGCAAATAATGGATGAATATAAGGTCACCGACCTTATTTGTGTTTCTTTTGGCTTTCATCTCTAAATATGAAGGTACAGATCAAGGAAACGATAAATGTTAACTTCCTGACACTTTTTCAATACTGATGGATCTGCATTTCCTGGCATGACAGTCTGTATTTTCCAGTACATAATGATGTACAATTAGTCTGCAGTCTTTAATCCAACCTAATGCTCGTGTCTTTGGTTCAACACCACCAGGGTGTTCAAAGGGAAAACAAAGCTCTTAGAATATCAAGTAATCCATTTCAAGAATAAGCTTGTCCTTCAGTTACTTTCAGGCCAGCAGCCCTATAAATATTTCATTTACACAGAAAAAAAAATCATGATTATTATCAAATAACTGGCATCATTTTAAAGAGAATAAAGTTGGTAGTCTTAATATGCAAAATACATTGTATTATATATCAGGGTAGATGAACTTAGGGGTGGGTGTTATTATCCTTCCTGGTTGTCTGGAATCAGGAGAGCATCTGTTGTTTCTTTAGCATATGACTTTGAAATTTGTACTACTCACCTATGTCCAGGTTACCATCAGGGCAGAGACCATCATTAACTTATGCTGTTGAACTGTGCGTGGGATACGTTCTTGGAAGAGATTGTGCTAAGTGAGGGAGTTGCTTGTTGCTGCACTCCTGGCAACATATGATGGTCATCATCTGCCATGTCAGTGCCCTTCATGACAGAAGTTTTCCACTGTTGACTGCAGTTTAGCATCATCAGGAAGGGAATTTCTGACTGAATTTGCAATTATTTTTTTTTAACATATTTTAAGAAGCTATTTTTTGGTACTAGAAATATCTACTTGACTAGTGTTTTAGGAAAGACTATTTTTCTGTAAGCCTTCACTTGCTTACCAGAACTTACCTTGGCTAATAAACAACTTTATCTTCCTCAGTTATGTCTTCTTGGGAAACTAACGTCTTCATAACACATCCTTATATTATTAATGTTGCCTTCCCCATACAATAATAAGGCTTCATTTATCTTCAGAGGTATTTCTTCCTTGGATTCATTTATACAGTTGAGACCGTTTCTGCTCCTGTCAGTGACTTGGTCTGATGGATGTATCCCACAGTCCTTAAAGATGACTTTATCTGATCCAAAGTTATTCATGGAGTTTTTAGCTGAATAACTCAGTGAAATGGCTTCCCAGCTCTAAACTCTTGCCGGAGTTTAGAGACATCAAAAAAGTTGATGTTTGGCTGCATTATTCTGGGCAGGAAAATGCACTTGTAGGTGTAGTAAAGTAAGTTCCAAAGACAGACATGCTTTGGAAATAGTAATGGTCAAAAGCAAAGAATAACAACAACAACAGAAAAATAAAAATAAAAATGGAGGGATTTGTTGATAGAGACAACTTTTCATGTTTGTCTGTCTCCTAAATTCCTTTTCAGACCACAGTACTTCCTGATGCCAGGAAGTCTGCCCTGATTTGGAGGACTAGCAAAACCACTGTTCAGCTCCAAATCCTGTTTCACAGGTCTCATGCTAAATTTCACCTTGGAGTGTATGGAGATTAGATTTGCTTCTTACAGTGACATAGGTAGTAGATGAAGACAGCTAATAGAAAAATACTGAGCAAAATAGTAAGCATTAATGCTTGTAAAATTTCATTTAGATCTGTAATCTGCAGCAGAAGCCAGTCAATATTACAGATAACAAAGAAAAGAGGAAAAAGTACTTCTACTTTAAAGTTTTCGATGGGAGAAACAGAAAAATAGGAATAAAATCTACACTGTTTTGTGAAGGAGAGGTGAGTCAGGCAGAAAATGGTATATTAATTAGAGCAGAGAGAGCACAGCGTGAGTTTCAAGTAAAGCTCATAAAATCACAGGACAGAAAAGCACATTTTGCAGCCTTTGCCTTGGTGGTGTCAACACCTAAATGTGTTTCATTTGGCACTGAGTGGCTCTGTGGGCAAAAAGGGGGTGACAGTAGGTTGGGATGCCTGTGTCTTTCTAGGCATCAGCCTAGGGCATTTCCTGAGCTTCGTCCCTTGTCAGCTCCTCCACTCTGTCATAACAGAAAAATCCACTTAACTTCTCTGCATGTGACCATGCCCTCAGTGTGAAGTGTCCATCTCACAATGCAGTGGTGTTCATCATCCTCAACAACATTTTTGTATCCTGTCTTTACAGCAACTCATGCCTTACCTGCAAGCATTTTCTGCTTTGTGTGACTTTCTGAGTCATGCGACTGTTCTGGGGTTTGTTTACATCTACATACTCAGTGGCAGAGCCGTCAACAACCTGGCTGGCAGGTCAGGTCCTTTTCAGGTTGGTTTCCATCTTGGCTTCCTGAAGAATCTGGTACTTCCCAGCCTTGTTGGAATATCCAGTTGGCCTTCCATAGTTTACTCATCATCTCAATCTTCATGCTTAAGTCTGAACAGTCTCTGTGTGAGACTCCGAATTTCAATCAAACCATCAGTGATTCAAGATTGGTACTTTAGAAAATGATTTATGCAGTCAAAGAACTCTTCTGCTGGAAGGTTTTGCTGATGAATTGTGGAGTGCAAGAGGTAATTGAAATATTTCAGTTCAGGTGAGTGACAGATAGGAATTAGAAACTAATTTTCAGAACTTCTCTCTCTCTCAGTCTTAATGTAGCAGAAATGGTTCATGCTCTGTTTATCTGTTTGCTTTAAGCAGTAGCTGAACAGCCAAGCAGTTGACAGCTTGCAAACAAATGCTGGGGTGCTGGGAAAATGTAGTTGTTATCTTGAAAGTCGTGCAAAACTTCATGTGATATATGCACAGCGTGCCTGTATATGACAAATGTGGGTTACTGAAGATAAAGCTGGACTTTCAGTGGGATGGCAAAAGGCTGGTGATATGACATAGAAGGAGAGGTGGAAAAAAAAATCTGAATGAAGTGGTATAAGTGGTAGTGATTCTGTGAGCATCAGGAGATGTTAAAAGATGTTGTAGGAATGAGCCTTTGTCTCTGTTGCATTCCTGTTTTATTTATATCTTCCAGGACGACGTGAAGGTGGGGTCTCCACCTTTGGTCCTATTTTAACATATCTACGTTAATGCAGACCTTCACCTGTACAGACCAGTTCTATAAAGCAGAGCCCTCTTAGTGCTCCTTTTCTCTACTTCTGCCTTTGGAGCATGCACCTAGTTTGACCAACTCAGCAAACAGGGAAGGAGTTTCTTTTATTTGTCTTTTATACACAATAATGCATGTCTTGTCTCAGGAGCATCCTCTGAAAAGGCATCTGAACTTGACAGGTATCTTCCAGAGAAGTATACATTCTTTCCCCCTTTCTTTCCACCTAGACATGAAGGAAAAGTTTGTGGCACTGATCACAGTTGGCAGCTGAATTTGTTGCAGCCAGTGGAGTTATATAGGTTTACATAAGAGGATAGCCTGTGTCATGTGAAAGTGAATTAAAAACCTAAGCAGGCAGCCTAGCTCTATGCGTTACACATCACTGTGTGAAATTAAGCCAATCAGAATAGTACTTGAGGTTTTCTTTCACTTCTGGTTTACTTAAGTTAAGCAGTGAGTAATGCAGGTATTCAGTCTCTTTTTAATTGCTGCGTTAATTTAATTTTCTTCAACTTTTTAGAGATCTTTATTCTGCTAGCCAAGTCTCAGCTCCCATCTTGGTCATCCTTACAGCCCTAACATGAAACAAAAGACAAAAATAAATAGCAAACTGAAATCTTTGGGTGTCCATATTTCAAGACAAATGCTAGACTTTTTGCTGCTCTTTTTTTTTTTTTTTTGGACATGCTGTGCTGCAAGGGATTTTCCATACCACCTTTCTTTCTCCTGTTACAACCTTTTTCACAGAATTTGAAAGATCTTTGATGCTCTTGAACTTAATGGCAAACATTCTTCGAGCTGAACAAGCCCAGCTCTCTCAGCCTGTCTTCGTAAGAGAGGTGCTGCAGCCCTCTGGTCATCTTCGTGGCCCTCCTCTGGACTCAATTCCAGCAGCTCTGCATTCTCCTTTCTTGGGCCTTACATCTGTTCACTGGATTTCACAAAAGACCAACAAAGGCACACTTTTTTCAAAAGATCTGCCATCTGAATATGCACCTCGAGACCATCCACTGTTTTGTTATTGGGTTCCTTTTTGTCACAGTCTTCTACCTATCCAAGGACCGTTATACTTCGCTCCCTCTCTGTATGAAATAAACACTGATTTATTTAGGTATTTCTTTTCCAGACAAATTTGTGTTGAGCTGTTTAGACTTAGCCCTAGGTATATGCTCATCTGGTTTTTTTTTCTGTCACCTTCCACCCTATTTTGCTAGCTTTGTATCTCTTCCTAACTAGAGGACAATCAAATCAAGTTAGCTTCTCTGACACCCGAAAGACCTGGAGCTTACTCGAGTGTTTATTCTGCCACTGAGGAACTTTCAACACTGACAGACTTCTTCAGGAAGTTTCGCATCTAGGTGATTTGGCCAGAAAGGAAATGGATGAGACATAAAATAGCTTGACAGAAGTGGAAAAGATGGATGCTCTGATCCATTTAGGTCATGAGTGTCCAGGGACTAGAAACAAGCTGTGGGTAGGTTGATTACCTTACAGTCTGCTACCACCTGCTGAGTACCTGGAGGCTGCCACTGTCAGATGGGATGTTGAGCGTGATGTGTGACTGCTCTGATTCCTTTGTACCAGCTCCAGTGTCTGTGGTTACAATCACAGCTTGTCTGCTGCTGACTGGGTACAGATCAAATGTCCAAGCTACTACAATTTCCAATAACTCTCTGTCTAATAAGCATCATCCTGAAGAGGGTACACGGGAAGGTCAACCCTAATGTAGTCTCTGAGTTTTAAGAAGCCAGGACCTTAAGGTGAGTTACTACAGATGATCTGTTTTAACTACACACAAACATAAGGGGAGAGACTGGATTAAATAAAAAAATGTTTTATAACGCTCTAAGCAAAAGCGGCAGGAATGTAACTGAGAACAGTGTTTTTAGCATGACTTTGAGCATAGGACAGGCTTCTGTAACCCTAAAATGTTCTCATAATACAATGAAAATTAGCCTAGAAATGAAAAGGACTTAATTAAAATGTTAGTCTCACTTCGCTAACCGCTTATTACTATGATACCATAGCTAAATTTTTTAATGAGATGTGCCAATTATAGATGTTTTCTTTTTCAAAAACGTAGGGAAAAAAAGATTTTCAAGGTCAGTCACTGTCTTCTTCCATTTAAAAGAAGATATACTCCTTTTTAAAGTGGTTTTGAAAAATGGGTTTTGAGGAAAGGACAATTCCCATGGTCAATATGAAAAAAAATAAATAGCCAGCTCAAGTATCCTTTTAATCCACTTTAAAACCCACTGCATTAAACTGAAATATAGTTGCTTTCTGTGCTCGATGAAAAGGAAGAAGGGAAAGACTTTGAAAGTTTAGAAAATAATTGGCATTACATGAAATTTGATGATATGCTGTATTCTACAGTTTTCTCTGATAGATTTCCCCTAACACAAGAGTGTGTTCATAAGTAGCATATTTCCCTTTTTACCATGAGGCTGTTATATCAGAGGACTTGATTGTCATTCTGCTCTTCACATGAACAGATACTTCAGATAGAAGTATTAACCACTGGCAGTTAAATTGCTTATCCTTTTCAAGGCCTGTGGCCTTTGGATAAAAGATGGGAGAATATCTCGACACTCAACTTTTTTCAGCATCTCTGTTATTCCTTGTGAGGATGCCTCCTCCTTTTAGTCCGTAGGTCTGCTCTTTGACCTTTCTCTGGAGGCCCCATGAGGGCTAGCTCTATCAGTGATGCTTTCTGCTGCCAATCAAGACCTACCTTCTGCAACCACAGCCGCATGCAAGCCCAGCTGGTCGCAGAGGGCCATGCTCTGCTGACACCTGCATCTGTGTAATCTATTTGAAGTCTTGAAGGAAGAATGGAATGCAGACCTTTGCTTTCTCTAATGGATTTCACTTGTCTGTGCCACGAGATTTGTTTCGTCTTTGTTGCAACCTCACCCTCAACCCTCTTACTGCTCTCATCTACCACCCTCTTCCTTTGATTCCTCTGAAAAGGCAGTAAAACTGACCTTTTCTGTGCTTGTTTCACCATAAAAATTTATTTGCATTGTGTGTCATTTAGAGTGTTAGCAAAGCTGATCTCCAGGGCAACCATTTATACTGTGAAACATTTGTATTTCACCAGTCACAGTGGGGTGATCTCTATAGGAGTCAAACAAAGCAAAGCCTGGGTGCTCTTGGCTTCCCTGTGAAACCAAAGCAGGGGAAGTGGCACCAGTGATGACTGTTCTGGAGCTGCACAGCTGTTTCTCTGTGACGAGTGGCTTGGACACCAGCAGTGCTTCTTCCCCTATTTCACTGCCCATAAAAACATTTCACAGGAAATATTATTGCAGCCAGCCAGAAGTTTAGAGGTGAAAATACTGTTTTTTTAGAAATCCAGGTTTTCAGGAGTTTGTCCCTAAGTTATACTTTCTATAAGTTCCTGCATGGTCCTGTATGCACAGCATGCAACAGAGAAAGATTAACATAGAATGATAGAATCATAGAATTGTCTGAGTTGGTGGGACCCTTAAAGGCCATCTAGTCCAACTCCCCGCCAATAAGCAGGGACATCTACAGCTACATCAAGTGCTCAGTCCAGCGTGGCCTTAAGTGTCCCCAGAGACAGAGCATGCTCCACCAGCTCTCTGGGCAACCTGTGCCAGTGCCTCACTGCCCTTATTGTAAAAAACAAAAGCCACTTTGTTTTTCTATCCATTCTAAATCTTCTTTCTTTTAGATCTCTTTTATGTGCATGGGTATATTATGTGTGTGTATATATATATCACTCCTCTCCCCTTTCTTCTCCTTAATGCTGCAGTGTTCCACTCCTCTTCATACACCATCTCAGGTCTCCTGAGAGATAAAGCCTGCTGCTTCACCCCAGCTTCCAACCAGCTAGCTCAAGTGGAAGCAGCTTCATAGAACAGTATGGCTCAAAATTAAAAGAGCATTAACCCAGATGCTTGATGGTTTTGGTAGCTTTTTGATAAGGAGGTACCTCAAACCTGATTCAGGCAGATGTGTGAGGACAGACAGTGCTGGGGCAGCTGATGAACAGATAACCTGCAGTACCTGCAGCTGGCTGTGTGGCTGCTCTGCAAACGCCATGCGGTTGGGGTAGTTACATTTTCCTAGAGAAATGATAATGATGAGGAGTGATCTCTGCCAGTGGCCTCTTTTCTGGCACTACTGCTGGGTTGAGCATCCAAATAAGATGGTGTGTGGGAGCTTTTGTCTGGGAGATGGAGTATCACTGCCCGATGCTGCCCTGATCATGGGCCACTTTGAGCAAAGCCAGCATGTTAAATAGTCATTTCTTCAATGAAGAAAATGCCGAGAATAGAAAACAGTCATTAGCCAGCCTATGAAAAACTAGTAGAGCACTGGAAGACACAGAAACAGCTCTTTGCTTTGAATATAGAACTGAAAGAGCCCACTTGAAAGGAAACTTTCAGAAGATTGTCTGACTTTTCGCTATGGTAGATTGGAAAGCAATTTTTTTACAATTTGCTGTGGAAGATAACTGTGCTTATGCTCACTCCTAGCATACCTGGCTGAATCCAGGTCACAGGGCAGTGTGTTGCTCTCAATAAACGTGGACCAATATTGTCCCACACAAAGAGAATCACTTTTTATCCTTTTCTGATTTTCCTGACCATTTGACAGTGAGCGGCATGAAAGAGAGCTTCCAAGAAAGGGATAAAGTGCTTGATCTAGTGGTTGGCAATCCTGCCCATGGCAGAAAGCTGGAATTAGGTGATCGTTGAGGTCTCTTCCAACTCAAGCCATTCTACGATATGATTTTATGCAGTGTGTGATCTGAGTTGAAAATGTAGTGCAGCCATGTCTCCAAATCCCTTGCACAACTCATCTTGCAGCAGGGGGTTGCTGTGAGAATGCCCCTCGTCCACACTGAAAGCACTGCTTGGAACAGGCTCAGGCTGTAAACACACTCACCTGAGAAAAGGAGGTTTTTGCAGGAATGGGAACCCACCAGGCTGGGTAAAAGCTGAGCAGAAGTTATGAAACATCAGAATTAAGAATTAGACCTCAGAAACTCACAGACAGAAAGCAATAGCCCATAAATGCAGCAAGCACTGACAGCAGTCACCCACTGGTGAGCATTGTTACATGCTTTATCGTGATTTAAGCAATCAGAGGCAGGGTGCAGCAGCACTCACAGGTTGTCTGAACACCATTTCTGGCCAACTTCCTTGTTTGACAATGGTTACACAACTGGATATTACAAAGCACCATTTGACTTAAAATTCTTCTCTCCTTGGACTCTGTTAGACCCTTACTGACTGATCTGTTGGTTAATTTTAAAACAAATGTTTCTTCATTTTTGTCAGGCTTCATGATACTGGCATTGCTTTGCAAGCTAGCAAACAGAAAAACTGGTAGTTTGCTGCATCTGTGATAAAAGGACATGTAACTGCTTTTGTTCCCTGATGTGATCTCAGAAGCTTTCAGTTAATTAATGAAGGCTCCAACCTCAGTCAGGAACTTCACTGAAGCTCTGCCATTTTCACCAGCAGAGAGCACAGCCCTAAGGATCCAAGAGCTGTGTTTGCCTGTACCAGTTTTGTGAAGGAGAAAACAGATGTGATAGTATTTTGATGGGAAGAGTTCGCGAGGAATGCTCATGGCATGGAGTAAATTACTTACTATCCGGTTTCTCATCAGTCTCCAAGGAATTAGTGCTTGATTTAATCAGTCCTTTGCTATCTTATTTCTTGGAAGAGGTTGTTCATTTTGGTAATTACTTTGGAAGTTTCTGTGCTGTCTGAGCAAGACAGAGATATGTAGCATGACAATAACTTGTAAGTATGTAGATAATAATAAAATCTTTCATTTGAACATGGCTTCTGTAGAAGCGTCATGTAGAAGTGTGCTTGTCAGATGTGCACAGTGACTTTCTACAAGCTGCTCCTCCATGTTCAGCCATCTCTTGTAGTGAGTAAAGCAGTGCTGTGGTGTAAACAACAACTGTAGCTTGTTGCTGACTGAGTAGCTCATTTGTATGTATAGGCAAGAGGTGAGCTGTTGTCCCTTTTACTCTTCTAACCATCCACTAACTCAGTAGGTCCACTGAACTGTCTTGTTTTCAGATCTAGCTATTTTATAGTCTCCGTTCCAGAGTTGTGCTGCTGAAATTTGTTTTATATTGTCTGGATTGCAGCTGCATGTCATTCAAAGCTGGGCTGAATGTCACCTACAGTATATATTCCACACTACGCTTGTGATGAAATATATTAAATTTTTTAAAACCTGTAACATGTCATGTTAATCTGTTGATGCCCAGCACAGGTGAACTCTCACAGGCTTCCATGCACATGCTGTGACTTCTGACTGCATGGATTTATCAAAGCGTAACATAAAAATATATAAACAGCAGGGTGCTTTTCTCCTGCTGTAATTTCCTTTAACTCCATACTTAAGGTTCTCTTAAGACTGTATTCCTAGTTGTGAAGAAATTGAGATGTGTAAAAAGAGAAAGCTACAAGCTCTGGTGATTTGTGTTGTACAGAGGTAGCATATGCTGTCCTTCCTCTTCCAGCTGTGCACAGACAGATCTTTGATACAGTACAGAGCCCAGTTAAACAGTTCAGTAAATCAGAAGGCTGTTCCTTTAGAGCCCTCCTGTTCCCTCATCCACGTGTCCCTTCTTGGCTTTGCTGAACAGAAAGGCAATCCCAGGTTGTGGTACCTTGCATCTGTCTGCAGGGAGAGAAGGATGGGTGTGGGGATCAAGACATTACAGTGTAAGAAGCATTAGGAGGTCTGCACCTAACTCCACCTCTGACCTTGTTAAGTCATTGGCGTCCTAGTTCTTCAGTGGTAGTTGAGAGCTATCTTCATGCATTTTGGTCTGTGAAATAGGAGCTGCTGCTAGTCCCTTAGCTTGCAAAGAATCATGAGAGCAAAATGAAGAAAGAATATCTTCACATTCCATGGACAACTAGGAAGATGAGGTTCCTGATTTTATCTGTGTATACTTCTTAGTCATCCTTCTAATATCTGCTAGATATTGCACAGTGAAAAAAGTTCAAAAGGAGTTTACTTAATTTGATCTTCCTAACAAACACATGAATACAACAGCTATGGCTTTAAAAAGAAACCAGACTATTGTGTAGTGTAAGGCATGTGGAACTGCAAAGTAGTTGCAACGTAAAAGGAGTTTAGCAGTCTGATCAGCCCAGAGTGCCACTGGTGGACACTTGCACAGACTGATGATTTCCTGCTATCCTGGCAAGGAGACGTTCATCACCTGCACAAGATAAGAGCTCTGCAACTCCTTCTGCTGGCTGTTCCCCCAAGCAGTTTGTTTCTGCTGATGCTACTGTTCTGTATTATTTTATCTCTGTTTCTGTCCTCCGGAAAGCAGATAAGCAAAACTCACTGACTCTGCTGTAATGGGAGGGAGAATGTTATATGCAAGTTTTTCTATTTGGTTTGTTTGTTGGTAATTAGGGGTTTCCTTGAATAAAAACTGATGGGTATTATAGGATTGTTCAAAAGTAAAAAATCAGTCTCTTTAATGTGAATCTATTTTTTGTTGTTGTTGTTTAATAGTTTCTAGGAAAACAATTTTTCTTTGCCTTCTTTTGAAAGCACTCTGTTGTTTAAAAACTGACATCTGAAAAACAATTTCCACCTGAGCTTCACTCTTTTTTTTTTTTTTTTTTTTTTTTTTTTGGTGGTCTAGGATTTTTAATTAGACTACATTCGTGTAATGTAGTCAGGCATTCAAGAAGGGGTACCACATTGCCCTTGAATGGCACACATACAGTACTTCTTCATAATATTCTTTAACTTCCAAGCATTTCAGCCTGTGGAATTTCCTAGTTGGATACAATTTCTGTGTACTTAGCTCAGAGAAGAAAAACAAGTATATTTTTGCTAGGCTTAAATTCATTAGAGATTCCTACGTCAGTAGGGAGAAACAAGGAAATAGCTGAAGCAAGTATAACTTAGGATTGGAGGTGACATCCATGAAAAATATTCTGTGCTTTTTTGCCTGGCCGGGCTTTACCCACCAATGTCTTCACAGCATTAATCACAGCTAAAAGGTTCTGTGGGAAACCTTTTGCTCTGTGTTAAGAAATACTAATGAGGATGTGGACTTAATGTTTTCTCGTTCTTCAAAGGGTATAATTGCTGCAGCTGAGGAAGGAAGGCACAGGGTTTTAACCTTGAGTATGGGAGCATCTTCTCTTAAAAATGTTAAAAAAACAGAAGCATAAGATGAACAGCAACTAATATTTCTGGTGGCAGAAGAGGAACCTAGGTTGTAAATACCCTAATACATGGGCAGAAGCCCTATCTGTGCTCTCAGCTAGGAACTAGGTTAAGAAAATCCAACAGTAAGAAGTGGTTTCATGCAGCAGCTGCATGGTAGCACAGCAAGACTAACAGTAATTGCACGTCCTTGACCTGATGTCAGATGGTGTGCTGTTACCCTCCTAGGATATCAAATATGCAGGAAGAGCAGGGAGGCCAAGGTATCCATTATGGGTTTATGTGGATGCATAGCTGGGTGAATTGTTTCTCAGGTGCAGTGATTCCTAATGCTGTGGAAGAACAAGTTTAATGTATTTAAGTGGATGAATGTGGTTTTATTTTCATGTGGCTCATGTGCTTACACCTGGAGCTTGAATTCAGCGTCAGTCTAAACATTACCCTCAACTTGCTCTCCAAATCACAAGAAGCCTATCCTGATAATCCAGACTGCGAATATGTCAGCATCTCTGATGTGATTTTCTCAGAGACAAATCCCAAATGATTTAGGGCCAACGTGATTTATAGCCAAAGACCAAAGCCCCAGAATAGAGCACAGTTTATTTTCTTTTTATCTTTAACATTCTGGTTTGCATTTTTAGTAGTAATGGGGTCACAAAAGAGATCTCTTGCCTATTATTTAAACAAGAGCATGTCTGAAAGTACATTTTTAGTGAGGTACTCAGCACGGAGCAGATGCATTCTGCAGTGCAGCAGGGAATGGCATCGCCTGCTTGAGGTATCAGGGAGCAGCAGCTGGGCACTATGGTTTCGCACGGGGCAGCAGCGATCCAACACTAAGGAGCCAGGAGCAGCAGCAGATCACACCCTACATTGTATAAAACTTACTGGTACGGAGTGCTGCGAGCAGGACAAGGGCATGGAGTGGCACTTAGCGCTGGGCAGGAGAGCAAGGCATAGTATGTCTGTCCACCAGTAGACTGGTCACTGTCAGCTGCCTCCCATGACGTATCTCGTCATGGTCTCCACCAGGTAGAAAGGTCTGGCGAGAAAGACATAGTGACTCAGGCACAGTCCCTGCCTAAAGAAGCAGCAGTTCAAGTCTTTGGCTGCAGTGAGTGCCTGAGTCTGTTGGTGCCAGAGAAGGGAGGCAAGGACAGTACCTGCGTATGGTGTGAGGAGGTCTATGACCTGCTCAGTATGTTGGCAGCACTCAAGGAGGAGTTGGAGAGGTTAAGGAGAATCAGAGAGTGTGAGCTGGAGATAGACTCGTGGTGTAACTCTCTGTGAGACACACATTGAGGTGATACCAACTCTTTGGTTGCAAAATTACTGTTATTGTGAATAGGTAGCGTCCCTGTTTAGCACTTCCTCTGTGCAGATTTTTGTCCTTTTCTTGGAGAATATAGCAATGTAACTTCAACAGGGCGTGAAGAATCTGAGTTTTGTTAATGCATGGGATGATATCCATGAGAAAAGGAATTCAAAGTGATTTAAATATCTTACTTAAAAAGTGGGTCCATAAAGATTTTCTCCGAGGTTCGTTTTCATTCAGTATGTCATAATCCTTCCATTCCCTTCTTCCCTTCTTTCCTTCCCTTCCCCTGAAGGTGATTTTGAGGGTCTTCTGTTCCAAGAAATTCAGAAAGAAGGCAGTCTATGTATTTAAACAAACAAACAAAAAAAATCCACGTGCAACCTGGAGCCTCGTGCTGACAAGAACATGTGCTGCGTCTCTGTTCTTCCCCAGTGTAGCATAATTTTGTCTCAGTTGAGCGAGACTTTCTCTTACGCTGTCACAACTTTTTGACTTTGGCAGTTGTCTCCAGCGTGTCAGGCAAGATAGAAGAAGCAGTCACATAAGCAGGGCTGCAAAGGACTTGCTTTCTCTACTTCTTGTTGTGTTTTTTCAGCAGTGTAACCCTAGATCACAACGAGCCTTGTTATGCAATAATGGTGCTGACATTTTAAATAAAATAACTTGGGAAAAAAAATATATCTTAGCATCCCCTAAGAAGTCTGTAGTCAAGAAAAAACAAGTTTGGTGGGATTTTGTATGCCAGAACACACAAAAGAACCACATTGCTGAACTTTGCTTATCTTGATGGGAGTTGAGCTGCTGTAGCCTGGCTGTCCTAATGTGCTTTTCCTTTGATTTGAGGGACAACAGTGTAGTATCTACATGAACTAGCTCACATAGTTACTTGCACAAGTTTCTTTAGTGTTATAAACACTGAATTATAAAAGATAAAAGTTGGGAGCTCAGAGATTAAGTGACTTGCATGAAGTCACCTGTCAGTGTAGTGCCAGGTGCTGTGTTTCCATAGAATCACAGAGTAGCTTAGGTTGAAAAGGACCTTGAAGTTCATCTAGTTGCAGCCTCCCTGCTGTGGGCAGGGTTGCCACCCATCAGATCAGGCTGCTCAGGACCCCATCCAAACTGCTCTTGAACACTTCTAGGAATGGGGCATCCACAGCTTCTCCAGAGTCCCAGTCTCATGTCCCACATAGAGGGAATGAATAGGCCTTGTAGGAGGAGTGCATAGCATTGTTTCTCAGAGTGCTGACCTCTCCCTGCAGCGTGTTCATCTTGCTTCCTTGGCTTCCCCAAGTGTCCTGCAAAGACAGGAGGATTTGAGGCTTGCAGCATCTAGCAGACGCTGCTACTGCTGGAAAGCAGCAAAAACAGGTGTAAATGAGGAGGTACTTGGTTATGTTCATTAGTAGTGTGGGTTTTTAATTCACTGTGTTAGAGAAAATGCTCAACTGCTTCAATGGAATGCCAAACTAAGTGAAAACAGAGGCCTTGAGAGTGACAAGAGGGAGTGGTAAATGCACTGAAGAGCTTCTTCATCAAACGTCAAATGTGTAGAGCTGATAGATTAGTCATAACCCTTTGGGAAGTGTAGCTGGTTTTCTACATACATTGCCTCTTTGTATTGTTAGGGGGAAAGCAAATCTGAAGAGTGTGATGCTTAGCAAATTCCACTGTCTTTTTTTCGTTCAGGGAGATGGTATTTCTTCTCTCAGGAAAGCTCACACATGCTGTCTGTCTGCTTATGGAAACAGCTTCCAGTGGAGCTGACAAGAATTCTGTTATATTAAATCTGAAACATTTCTTGATCAGCATTGTCATCAACCTCCTCGCAACCCTGCCCGGTCAGCAACACCACACCAGCGCCCCACCATCTGCACCCCCCCCGGCGCAGGGACACGAGAGACACACACATAGGGTATAGCTCAAGTGCCGATCTATTGCTGCGCAACTGCTGTTTATGTACCGTGACACGCGACCAACCCCAGGCACCCGTGACCCGTTAAGCACCACCCAGAACCACCCGCTGTATCTCCCACCCACCATACCCCGAGTACCGCCCACACCGAGTACCGCCCACAAGCATCATTTAAGCTGTTTTCATGATTTATTTTAGTCGATCACTTGTAGGGATGCAAGGGACAAAAAGGTACCTTGCAAGTAAAAACATGATTCTGAACTTCTGGACCTGAAAAATGGACTATTTTAAGAATGCTGTGCCCTTCTGTTTTTCAAAAGGTTTGATTTTCTGTCCAAGGCATTATAAAAATACAAGTTTACTGGTCCACCGGGATGCACTTCATCCTTTTGGCAGGTATTTTTTTTTATCTTATGTGTGTATATTTGAGAATCCTAGCCTTCTCTCTCTGCTGTGTTGATAAGAGGGAAGGGGAATCAGAGTTTGACGTAAAGAATCTTCTAGCAAAGATGGGAAATGGAACACAAAAGTTGTATGCAGATACCATGCTTTATAGAAACCTCCATGTGTAATTCAAGAATGAATACAAATGAAACTCATATCTCAGACTGACAGATTGTTTTTGGAATTGCTATTATATAAAGCAAAATGCTTACTCAGATAATACTTTCAAGCCTTTTTGACTTTCAGTGCAGCTTACAATTTCAAAAATATCTTCCATCCTAACTTGTCTAGAAGTGAGAAAATCGTTACAGGGATAATAGCAAAATTTGCTTGGTATGCACATTTTTATACAGGAGCTCATCATTAGAGTTCACCTCTTTGTAACTCAGATATGGAGTGATAAACGGTTATATTTATTTCTGAGCAGTGAATCTTTAATGTTATCTCATACCTGAGGCTTAAGCCTTGTAATGAAGGTGGTAAGTGTGGGTTCCAGGTGTAGAATATTTAAAAAGATTAATTTCTTTTTAAATTATTACCTTTCACATTTGGAAACAATTCTGAGTTTCTTGCACTGTGAGAAGGAAGAATTTCTGGGAAGCTCCACATTGCCAGAAGCAGTTCCTTTCGGAAAATGTGCATTTAGGGTCTCACTGGATGTGGCTGATGGCTAAATCAAGTATAGTCTCATGAGGTTACATGTGTTTTCTACTTAGGGAATATCGTAATGCAATGACCTTGTGGTACTGAATACAGAACTGTTGTGATGGAGATTTTTACAGCTGAGTTCAGCAGGCTCGGGAAATATCTGTTGTGTAGTGACCTGTACAATCAATGGCATTCTTTTCAAAATGTCAGGGTCTGTTTCAGACCTGAAAAGACCTTTGTTTGTATTCTAAATGCAATTGTTTAACTGATGGGAAAAAAAGAGATTTGTTTTTCTGAAACTCCACTTAGAAATGACTTTTCTAAATAAAGTAGTTTAAAACTTAAAAAGGAGGTAAAGGACCAGAAAAACCACTTTCTGACTTTTTGGGAAATGTTTCACTAACTTGCAGCACAAGGCCATTGCCATAACAGCCAGTCGAAGGCTGATACCAGCAAGCATGATAGTCTGTCCTCTAATGGGCTAATCCTGCTTCACTGACAAACGCATACCCTTCCCACAAGGAAGTTTTGGCTAATTTGGTTTTTATAAACTTGTTACAGCGAATTCACTTGTTTGCGACCTTGGGACAGTGCACCTGCAAGCCCAGCAGGCATAAAAGGATGCCTGAGGAGGGACCTCAGGGGGTTGGTGGTTATCGTTGCTGTTTGCTGGTTTGAGACTGTGACCTTTGAACGAGTGCGCTCAGCCCCCTATCCTTTCTCCATCACTGCAGGCCAGAACGGGAACACCTCCAAACAGGCCTTCAGAATAGACTGGTGATCAAACTTTCTCCTTTCTGTTTTTCTGACTCTCATTCTTTCTCTGTTTTCCTCAGTTTTCTCTTTTCAATTTTTTCCTCTCATAAAATTATTAAGTAATTGCAAGGCCTATTGTAGTTTGTTAAAAGCTGTATCTCTTACAAAGTGATTAAGTTGTTAAGTGGCTTTGAGCCTTATTTCAGTTCCTTAAGATTGTATAGTTTAGCCACACAATTTAAGATATATTCTAAGTGTCAGAGTGCAATATTTTGGGGATAATTTTTTGTAGCATTCTTGGGATTACTGCAGTTATTGCAAATTGATGCCTGTGTGTGGACATCTGTGTATTGTTTTATGTTAGTTTATCCTGGGGTCTTTTTGAATCTTGTCACCCCTTTCCTCCCCTTATGGGCAGGATGTGACAAGAGGGCAGCTTGTGGCCATAACTAGAAGTGATTCACTAGATATGTGAGCATACATAACTGAATTTTCTAGAACACTCACACAGCCTCATGGACTCAGCTGCATCTAATCAGTATGTCTGGTGGTTCCTAAGGGGGTGACAGGACTGAAAGCATAGCTGCTAGGAGTCAAAATGTGATTTTCTTTTTTTCTGCTGTTCAGTTTACCTGAGTAATACAAACTTCGTTTTTGCATCTTCTGTATCCTGGGAAGGAAGGAAGGACAGTAACTATGTGGTAATAAATGAAGGTAGTTGTTTCAAAGTGTTGAGATATTCATTGTCATTTGGTTGCCTAAAAACCTCATCTGAAGTTTATTGTTGGAACTTAAGATGATGAGTGAGTCATTAAGATGAAAAATCTTGTGTCTCTATTGCTGTAATGAAATGTGCACAAAACATTTATTATTTTCTGATATCTGCTTAATTACGACTGTCAGAAGCAAGTCAGTGATCAGAGTGCATGGAATAGAATGCTAGATAGCACATTCATTCTTAGAGGAATGAATATAAGAAATCTCCATTTGTTAAAAAATTCATAATTTCACCTGAAGTAAGTACAAATTTTAAATGACATTCTATTTTCAGGTTGTTGTTTTTTTTCCAGTTAGTGTATTTACTGCATATTTTTCACTGTTTGTCAGAAAGTAAAGATTTTGCTCTGGAATTTTATACCAGAGCAAGCTCTGTGAAAGAGGAGCACTGGGTTCTTCCAGTTGGCAAAGGATGTGAAAGCCCTAGGCTGGCCAGTCAGCATATGAACAGGTGAATACCTACTTGCAAGGTTTGCTGCAGCTTGTTTGCTTGAAAGAAATGTTTGCAGACACCACGTTTGCAGACTCCACATTTGCAGGCACCGAGATCTGTGTGCCCAAGTGGTCTGTCTGGGACCACTTGTGTGCCACAGACAGGATAAGAGCGGTTGGTGTCTGAGTCTGTATGATGCCCTGAGATCCTTCTGAACTGGAGGGAACAAAGTAGCTTTGGGACTTGAATAAACTTCAAGAGACTCTAGGTGCTGTGGGATTGTCCTGTGCTTCAGAAGTTTGCTTCAATTCATTCATGTCAAGCATCATTGCTGCTGTCTCTATCTTTTCTCTTGTTGTTTGGAATAATTGTCTATTTCTGAGGTAGGCTTTTGAAAGTCTATTTTTCAGTACAGACAGCTGTGTTCAGATGTGTTGCTATCTTCCTGATGTGAGGATGGAAATTGTTGATGTGGCAGGTGCAACTTTCTAATCATAGCAGAAGCATGTGTTCCCCTGTCTTGCTCCTGGGATTTGTGCTCACTATTAAAAATAAAAGGTCTCCCTTTTTTTCATTCCTGACTTTCAGTGCAGCTTACAGTTTCAGTGCTTTTCTGTCTAGATGTTACACACCTAGATGTGTTCAGCTGTCCACAGCTGTGTCAGCTCACAATTACTGCACCATTTCTCAAACTTTCAAAGTTTCTGAGGAACACATTTAGTTGGCATGGTGGTGATGGGTTGATGGTTGGACTAGATGACCTTAGTGGTCCTTTCCAACCATACTGATTCTATGATTCCAAATTAGAACCTTAAGAGAATAATCCACTTGCTCTCCTTCCCCCTTCATCCCTCATTTTCTCATGGCATAATCCTCTTCCAGCAAGACCTTTGCAAAGTGTGATAATTTAACATAGTGCTATGTCTGAAGCATTGAAAGCATTTTTTAGTTCTGATTTCTGAAGTATTCACATCTCCATTTACGAGAGTGTGTACTACACTTTCAGCTATGTCAGCAGAACCAAAAAAGATGAGTGTATCTAGAAATAGGCTTCCCATATGTTTTCTTATCTGATTTTCATGGTAGTGTAATAGTACAGTATATAAGGTACTGGGTTCAGATGTGGCATACAAGGCTTCTGTTCTCCAGGCAGCTTACAGCCGGTCCATGTGACTGCATGTTATTTCACTTCCTGTTGGCCTTCTGTTGGCCTTTTTTGATAAAACAAGGAATGGAATACTGTAAAGTCTTTGAGATGTTAATTCAAAAAGGAAGAATCATAGAATCATAGAATGACTTGGGTTGGAAGAGACCTCAAGGATTGCCAAGTTTCAGCTCCCCTGCCTTAAGGCAGGGTTCCCAGCCACTAGACCAAGTATTAGATCAGATTGCCCAGGGCCTCATCTAACCTAGCCTTAAACACCTCCAGGGATGGGGCATCCACAGCCTCTTCTGTGAGACCTTTTCTAGAACCTCACCACCCTCTCAGTAAAAAAAAACCATCTCACTGACAGCTAATCTAAATCTCATTTCCTTTGGTTTAAAACCATTTCCTTTTGTCCTATCACTGTCTACCTATGTAAAATGTTGATTTCCGTCATGTTTATAAACTCCATTTAAACATTGGAAGGCCGCAACAGCGTCTTCTCTTTTCCAGGCTGAACAAGCCCAGTTCCTTCAGCCTATCTGAACAGGAGAGGTTCTCAGTCCTTGGATCATCTTCGTGGCCTTCCTCCTGACCCTCTCCAAAAGCTCCTTCTTTCCTTTGAGGCTCAGAGGTTGGTGGCTTCAGACTTGGATGCAGTACTCCAGGTGGGGGCTCATGGGGGCAGAATAGAAAGGAACAACAACCTCCCTCATCCTGCTAGCGACCTCTCTTCTGATGGAACCCAGGATAACACTGGCCTTACCGGGTGCAAGCACACACTGCTGGCTCATGTTAGGTTTTTCATCAACCAGGACTCCCAAGTCCTTCTCAGCAGGGCTACTCTCAAGGAATTCTTCTCACAGTCTGTATACATATCTGGAATTTCCTCCATCCAAGTGCTTGTGTTTTGCTTGGTTGAACCTCATTTGGTTGATACTGGTCCATCTTACCAAGGTCCCTCTGGATGTCATCCCTTTCATCTACCTTATCAATTGCACCTCTCAGCTTAATGTCATCAGCAAACTTGCTGAGAGTGCACTTGATCCCATTATCTATGTCATTGATGAAGGGGTTAATGAGTGCTGGTCCCAAGATGGACCTCTGGGGGACACCACTTGTCAATGGCCTCCACCTGGACATAGAGCCATTGACCACAACTGTCTGGCTGCAACCATCCAAGTCCTTCCCCACTGAACAGTCCACCCTTGAAATCCACGTCTCTCCAGTTTAGAGACAAGGATGTGCTGGGCGACCATGTCAAAGGCCTTGCCCAAGTCCAGGTAGATGACATCAGTTGTCTTCCCTTTGTCCACCGATGTCATCGTTCTATCATAGAAGGCCACCAGATTGGCTAGACATGACCTTCCCTTGGTGAAATCACAATAGCTGTCTCGAATCACCTGCTCATCCCTCATATGCCATAACATGTCTTCCAGGAGAATCTGTTCCATGATCTTCTCAAGTACAGAGGTGAGGCTCATTGGCCTGCAGTTCCCTCAGTCCTCCTTCCTCTCTTCATTGCAAATGGGAGTGATGTTTCCGTTTTTCTGGTCACTGGGGACTTTACTTGACAGTCACAACTTTACAAATATGATTGCAACTTGACATCCACACCAGCCAGCTCCCTTAGGACCCTGGGAGGTATACTGTCCTGCACCATGGACTTGTACACATTCAGTCTCATGAGGCAGTCTGGAACTTGCTCTGCCCTTACAGCATGAGGAGTTTTCTCCCCCAATTCCCATCTAGAGGTTCAGGTTCACGGATGTGAAGTTCAGGGATGTGAGAGCTGTACTTGTTACTATTGTGTTTTGGTGTGTTTTGCAAAAGAGTCTGCAAGCTTGTAAAATCAGGAAAGAAACTCTTCATCTGAAATACTGTTCCACTCTAGCATGTTTTTGTTTGCTTTTTAATTATAAAGTGGCTGCTTCTTCCTGATGGTTCTTGCAAGTTTCTCATCCTATATCCTTTTCAGTTTGACCCTCCAGAGGAGGTACATTATTTCTGCCTTAGATCTTTGCTTCAGGGGATTTTTTCAACTTTAAAAACAAAATTCTATGGATTGTTTTTGTCATTTGTCTACTAAGCTGAATGCTAAAAAATATGAGAAAAAATGCTGAGAAATGAAGTCTTAATGATCACCTCCAAGGAATATTTCTCTCCCCCCCATTTTCTTTTTCTTTCCAGTTTTATTGCATGCAAAATGCTTGGAACATATGGGTAAGAGCTGGTCTTACTGAACATCTACATTATCTATTAGCCCCCATGCTGGATTTTATGCTGAAGAACTCCACATTAAATTTTAAATGAGTTTTCTGTCTTGCTTGAGGAGGCTGATATTACCTCAAGGATCTTTAAAAATATCTCCCACATCTGGAAATCTTTTGCTGTTTGAAGACTATGTGACGTCTGAAATCAGCTGGTGCCCTCATTGTCTTCATGAGTATCAGAAACTAGCATTGCAGCAGGCAGGATTTTGCATGGTCCAAACTTGTTAGCAACATTTGAAAATACTTTGTATTATTAGACTCTCATAATATACTGCAAAACTGTGGATGGCAGCTCTTGATCAAAGAGAAGTCCTCATCGCCTTCATTAATACACTACAGAGTGTATAAATGCCTGCTTTATCCTGATAATATACAAAGGCGGCTAGTGATAGGACAAGGGGGAATGGTTTTAAACTGAGACAGGGGACGTTTAGATTAGATATTAGGAGGAAGTTTTTCAGACAGAGGGCGGTGAGACACTGGAACAGGTTGCCCAAGGAGGTTGTGGATGCCCCATCCCTGCAGGCATTCAAGGCCAGGCTGGATGTGGCTC
>JAOWBP010004700.1:50609094-50655176 GCA_028571105.1 Tragopan temminckii | reverse complement strand
CAGGTCTCCTGCCACCCTTTCCCGATTTCTTCCTCACAGGGATGCACCAATCCTGAGCTTGGAAGAAGAGCTGCTTAAATGCCAACCAGCTCTCACAGGCCCCCTTACCTTCTACCACCCTAGCCCATGGGATAGCTCTAAGTAGGTCCCAGAAGAGATCAAAGTTGGCTCTCCTAAAATCCAGGGTAGGATACAAATATTTGTATAATGTAGGATACAAAACAAATACTTGTTTTGCAATTACTAATAAAATGTAAAGCTGTTAAGTCTGTTTTTTCTCTTAAGTTTTATCCAGACAGAAGATAATTCTCAGACCCAGGATAACCGATAACCATTAATAACACACAGAAGTTGATGAGACTCTAAAGACAGTTTGGGGTCATGGATGATGATTAGGCAACAATCAGATTTAAAATGAGTATAAATTTGAAAACTCATTTGGTGATGTATATGTGAGAATATAATAATTCTAAAGATTTTTCAAGAATTCATGTTGAAAGCAGTGAACAACCTCATCAACAGCTTCCCTTTCAAGACAGGTCTATCACAGATTTACTACTGAAACTGTAATGGCTTGAGTTCGTGAGCAGTTAACATCTCTACACCTTTTTCTGGAAGTTGCAGGCACAAAGTGCAAGGTGTCTGTGTAATAGCAACCTGCAGAACTGTTCCCAGGCTGGCTAATATCCTCCTCTGGCCACCTGTGATCCATCTGAATGGACATAAATTATCACTTTTTCAATCTAGAGAAGTGAAGGCTCTGGGGAGACGTTCTAGTAGCCTGTAAAGAGAGTCAACCTGAAAGATGGAAAGAAACTCTTTTTTCAGAAAGTGTAGTGACAGGACAATGGGCACTAGCTTTAAATTGAAAGAGGGGAGATTTAGATTAGATATTTGAAAGAAGTTATTTCCTATGAGGTTCATGAGGCACTAGAATAGTTCAGAGGGAAGCTGCGGATGCCCCACCCCTGGATATGTTCAAGGCCAGGTTGAATGGGACTTCGGGAAACCTGGTCTAGTGAGAGGTGTCTGTGATCCACGGCAGGTAAATAGAACTAGTTGGTCTTTAAAGTCCCTCCAACCCAAGCCATTCTGTGATTCTTTGATTCTGTAATTATTGTCATCAGTGCTTGATAGATACCTCACTTTCCAGTAGCTACCTACATTTCAGGTGCTAGGCCCAGCATATTAGAATGGGACATTTGGAAAGACAGATGAAGTGAAGGCACTGTAGAGAATGTGATCAAGAAACTCTCTCCCATACTGATATAGATTCCTAAGCCTTGTATGCGCATTTAAATGTTTCCTCATGCTCTTACCTAGATCTACCAGAAAGGGAGAAAAAAGTGCTTATTCTAACATCATTATAGTAACAAGGCAGTATGGAGTACCTCACACCTCATTCATATGCCAGCCACTGCCACCTGTGTGAACAATGTGCTCCAAAAAATCTGGTTAGAGGCTGCTTTTAATTATCTAGTAATTTATTTTGCAGTGTATCAGGCTGTGTTCTCTTAAGCAGCTAATTTTTGTTCTAAAATAATTTGTTTGTATGGTAAAAGGTCTGCCAGGTCAAAAAAAGACAGGTATTAAAATGGTTACAACATTAATTTAATAATAAAAAGGAACTGTAATAAACACATTTCTCACAGCTTTGTCTTAGTAGCATGTAGACACAAATTTTGGTTTGACATTTGCAGGCTGACAGCATCTGTGCCATATTTTCTCTGCAAGTGGCAAGGGGGAAGGTTGGAATTAATATTTGTTTAGGCCTTTTTTTAAGCTAGCTTTATTTAGTACACTCCCAACAGGCAAGCACAAGCTGTAGTCTCTAGAAACCTTATTTTTCATTCCCTTTTCTAATGTAAATCCCGAATGTGTCTAAGATTTGCCATCATTAAATATCAAGAGACCAGAGTGCTGTGTGTGGCAGTGCTCTTTTTGTCAGTAAGAGAGATAGCCAGCTTTAACCAGAGGCAAAACAAAAAGATCTTAGAACTGGGCTTTGCACTTGCATCAGTCTGTAAGTATCAGGCTGCGTTTTCAAAGAATACAACATTTTGTTTATCGTGACTTTTTATTAAAGGTTGCTCATTTATTGCCTCTGTGTTATTTTCTCAGGCTAATCTTTTGGGACAGTGAGACAGCTGGCTTCCCCTCTACCCATACTTCTCACATGACTGGGTGTGAATGGACTTCTTTGACTTCACAGAAGTTATCCCAGTTTAACCTTCATGGTGAAAATAGACTGTCCAGATGGCTCTTGCTGCAGACTGTGTTCTGCTGCTTACCCTTGAAGGTAGAGAAGTTTCCAAGACATGCTATATAGCATGGGATTATACATGCAAAAACATATTTCCTCAGAGCTACACTTGACAAATTCATCAGCGTGATTTCCAGATAAATTCAAAGCTGTTTGTGGTCCTTTGTTTTGTTTTTGACTTTTTCACCTGATATCATTTATACCTGGATTCTGGTATTTTGGCTCTAGCTGACCAGCCCTTGCCTTCATGCATAAGTCTGTGCCACCCCTTGACTGAAGATACCGTGATTGTTCTTCTTCCTTAAGAGCACATTCTTTTCAAGTGAATGTACTCATTTTAATATCCTCTAATTGAACAGCAGTCAGACAATATTCTACTTTCATGAAATGTTCCATCAAGATCAAAATAAGTATTTGTTATTCCTTACACCCTTCTATGCAAGAGTAACGAAGAGAACAGCACAGGCTAATTCACTTTGCTTACTTCATTCACCTCTCCTTGTTGAAAACATGGATGACCCTGGGGACTAGAAGGAAGAAACAGAGTTAACAGAAAATACAGAAAAATTACAGCTAATACTAGAAATACATCTTTGCTCAGTTCACTTTTTCCACTCTACCTGCTGCAGCCTGGTTTCCTACCGAAATTAGCTCTGTGGATGTTTCCTTGACATCTTCACCTATAGTCATTTTCAGGTTGAGAGGGAGACTAAAGGGGATCAGACACTTCTGGAAACATGGCAGGAGTAAGAAACATACAGCCTTTCTAATAGTACCTTACCAGAGGAAGAACACGATAAAGCAAGGTCCAGGTGGTAGGGAGAATTTATGAGCATGACAATGGTAAACAAAACTTTCACCAATATTTACTTTCTCTTCAGTACCAATCTCATCCACCAACTTTGGGAGAAAGCCTCAGGAAACCAAGCACTATTAACTTTACTGTTTATTGAACTACTCATTTGTTTGCAGTGCTCTGTCTGTACCTATAATTGACTGCAAGGTTCTGGGGGCACGTCCCAGCTTTGTTCTGTTGGCGTAGCAATAAGCACTGTACAAAACCTCCAATGAAAGATCACCATCTGGGATGCAACTCTAATAACCGCTGCCCTTCTGGATAGGGCAAATTAAACTCCTTATCTTTGTTACCATGAAGACCTCGGCAGGCTTCATGTGAAGTAGTTATGGCAAAGAATCTAAGTACCTATGGCAGGTTCAAGAGCACTGAGCATTCACAGCAGTCAGAGCTGTGGTTCAGAAGAAGGCCTTTCCTGTCTGGCCAAGATATCATTCCAAACAGAGAGACAACAAAAACTTGCAGAGGTAGATGCACATGTAATGGCTGGCGAACCAGTTAACTTGTTCATCAGTCATTTCCTGCATGCCATGCTAATTCAAGCACTGAAAAAGCAACCTGCAAATTGATGCATATACAGCGTGTGGTCTCTTAATTGCTTGTTAAGGTTAAGATTAAGAAACGGGTAAACAATTTGTTGTTACCATGAGCAGTTTTAAGCTTCAGGCAACTTTTGAGCGTACTCCTAACTACACATTTATTTACAGTCTATTACTGCATACAAGAAAGTGCCAAGAGAAAAAAGAATTCTCATAAAACAGCTTTCATGCCAACAGTGACAAACTGCTTAGCATTTCCCACTGCTGGGGTTAAGTGCTGGAACATGTCAGAGCAGACTAAGGAACATTAGGAGAAGACAGAACGTCATCCAGCCACTTTGTTTCTCTGATTCTGGGAACAAGCAGGTGAGTCTGAGAGGACAGAAAGCTGGTGAGGGTGAGTAGGTAGCCAGAAGACACTAAATCTGGAAAGAGAACTTTTCACGGGCTTAGGAAGACTCTGCCAGGTCTGCAGGCAGAGTTCCCTATTGCAGTGACGCTGGCAACTTTGCACCAGCATTGCTGCATGTTATGCAGACAAAACGACTGTCTTATTCACCTGCTTTATACATCCATAAACAAAAAGCCAAGCTGCCAAGGCAGTGGGCAGTTAGGCCCAGTTCTAGAAGTGTATCACATTTGTACAAGACTATCCCTCTGCAGCATGAAGTGTACTAATGATGACAGAAACAAAGGCACTGATCAGTGGGACATTTCTCTGTCACATCTCTTAGTGCATTTCAGTCTCTGTCATCTCATCAGTTGTGTAAATCTAGTGTCACAATAATTAAAAGCAGATCCAGGTTGTATTATGCAATACATTGCACACTCGAGGGTACAGATCAGATACAAAAATGCAGATTGTGGCCAATTAATCAGGACAGCAGTAGGGAGAAAAATGCCACACGTCAGAGAAGCAAAGTGCAGCCTGCTTTTTCCAGTTCTTATTGTAAAAACCAATTGCAAATCCAGCGTTTAATGCAAAAACAGTTATCTTTCCTGGTGGCTAATCCCTGGCAGATGGGGATAGAAGTTTGTGGTTGCTTCCAGATAGGCAGCTTAGTGCATTAGTGGTTCTTCACTGTGTTGGCTATTTGGGTGGTAATATCATATGCAGAGCAAATGCATTAAGTCAGCAGGACAGAACCAGTGAACAGTTAACAGAACCAGCAGCCAAATGACAAATTACAGCCACTGCTTTCTTCACTACACGCAAACATATATATATACTGTACTGTCAGGACTTCTGCTCTAGCCCTTTCCCCACTGGCAACAGCAAATCTTTCTCATTGCCTTCCTCTCATGTGGTGGTATTATTCTCCTGAGTCTTGTAAAATTTGAACGCTGTTAGACATCTATCCTTCAGGAGGATGTAGGCCTGGTGATGCACCCTATGAAGTTATTAGCCTGTTCAGAGCTTTTCATCCCTCTTCAGAGCTGATTAGCCATTTAGCGCAACTGAAGAAATCCTTCTGTTTCAATTAATCAGGCTAAAGTATTTCTTTAGTGCTTTGGTGGTGTGTTTTTTGATTTTCACCTAGCAGCACAATCTTCTGTTCTCCCCCTCAGCAAAGAGGAACAGAAGAGAAGAGGTGGTGCTGGTGACTGCCAGGGTGCCTGCAGGCTGCCCCATGCCTCTCTAGACCTGCTCCACCTCGAGGAAACAGAACCCTAAAAGTTAGAATTTATCATAAATCTGTGCTGCATGCTTTTCCATGTGTTCCACTGAGCTCCACAGTCATCTTCAAGTAATGTTTTTTCTGAGGTTGCTCTAGATTTGTGAGCTTAAGCGGATCTTGCAAGAGAATTAGTAAAGATAAAAATCTTCAAAAAGAAATGCTGAAACACTGCTGCTGAATGACCTCAGAGAATCAGAAGGAGCTTAAAAATCTTTCTTACTAGAAAATACTCTGACTTTCACAAAAGTATAAGCATCAGAATAGGTTTGGTCACAGTCCCTTTTCAGCCCATGACATATTTGATTATATTAAGTTTTACTGGTTGTGTACAAGCAATAAATAAAGTCAAGGATAAGCATGCTGTCCCCGTGAAACTGGAATCCCATCTATCAGGATCTGTTTTGCTCTGTATAAACCCTTTTGTACCCTAAGTGTAAAAAAACATATTTTGGAATGAGGCAGAATCCTTCGCTAGCCACCCCTCCTCTTAGCAGTCTGTCTTGTTGCTCTGTCAGGGTTGTTGGGGTTCTATTTGTTTTATTTCAGCAGTCCAGGCTGTCTTCTACTAATGAATTCTACCATGCCCAGAGCATTTTCCAAGTAATTCATTCAGAAAGCCAAGGAAGTTTAGTTCAGAATACCACAAGTGCCTCAGACCCTGCCTATGCTGCCCTCTCAGAGCGTTTCACAACCTGCCCAAAGCAGTTTTTCTGTGCATTGGTGGTTTGTTGTCTCATTGCTGACTTCCAGCACAGTTTTACCTTTACTCACAAGGTTACCATGGAAACTTCTATGCATGAAAAACTGGGAAGATCCGACTGTAGAGCTGACGAATACATAAATCAGCAAATAGGGAAGTAAGTTTGAGGAAATTTAAGCTTGGGAGCCCTGCATTAAGCAAGGATTCATGTGTGCACCATTTTGTATGTGCCATAACTCAGCACATGTCAAATGGCAAGAAACGTGCCTTTTCCTGGCAGAAGACTTGAAAGCACACCTTTGTTTAGGTACTGAACTAAAATCTAGAGGGTATAAGGAAAATTCAATCTTCACAAATGAAAATATTTGACTATTAAAAAAATTCTAGATCTTGTGTACCAAACACAAGGCTTCCCACGGCTTGTCCCAGCAATTTTTTTGACTTTTTTTAGCCTTGAGACAGCAATCACTTTCCCTCCTTTCCTAGTAGCATTAATTAATTTTAACTTATATTTCATGAAGGAATAACTCTCCCGCATATTCCTGCTATCCAGGCCAATCACTCTCTTCTCCCTTTCTTCCTTTTCCACTGTAGTTTAATAAATCAGAATTTGATTTGCTGGTTTGATGCATTTTTCTGAAAGTGAGGGTTGCACTGCACACAGAGAAGGTAATGCTAGTTCAGTAAACCGCACAGCTGTCAGATACCACTGCAAAGGAGAACAGCTCGTATGCCATACATCACAAAGACACAGAGGTGTTGAAAAAGTGGATTTGTTTTTTTTGTTCTCTGTTGTTTTATATTTCTCCTCCAATAAATTTTCTCTATGTAATACATTTGTTGTAACACTTACTATGGTTATCTAAGTCACCGATACTCATAAAAGAATTAAGCTACATAAGAATTGAGCTTATGACTCAGGAAAGCACCTTCTTTTCTTTTCTCTCTTCTGTTTACCTGACAGTTAGCTGCAGCATCAGAGTGACTTGTAGCCAGCTGTCTGTGCTCACAACAGCTGTGCTGAGCAAGCCTTGGGAGCAAAGCTGAGGACTGTGCTCCCCCTTAACCCTATACCCTCTTGAGGACTCAAACAAACCTGCTAAATAAATTGACCCTACTCTGCAGTGACTTTCAGGGAGGGCACTGTTGCAGCCCAGTGCTCCCTTCTTACAATATATGCTTTCTTTTCAAGGGCAAAGCACCACACAACCTCACTTTCAGTGGTGTCTCAGGAGACTGAAGGTTAAAAACCATGCCATTTTCTATTACTCATATAGGACACAGCAGACACAACCTGTGCTTAGACAGATAGAAAGCAATAGCTTCTATTACTAATTAGGTCTTTTCATTGCTTTATTGCCTAACAAGTTATTATTTCATCAGCTTTCCTTAATCCTCTCTTGTGGAGAATGGATTTTCCACTATTATCTGTCTGAAAAGACTATGTCTCTGCAAAATTTTCTTTTCTTGCTCTGAGTTGTTCATATTGTCAAGGTTTCATGGAAGCACTGCAGTTTTCATTAGTCAGGTATTTGTACTTGACTTTACGCACAAGGGAGTGAGAAGCAGAAATTTCTACGAACAAAAAGAACAAAGTGATACCTATGAATGCCTCAAAGGCAGCTCCCAGGGATTCGTGTCATCAGGAAAGCCAATTTGCAGCAAATCACTGTGCCAGAATACATATGATTTTGTATTTAATAATGATCAATAGCAATTAAGATGGGGAGATTAAGGTAAAGCTGCCCTGTGTCACTGATTAGAGAAAACAGTGAAATACTTTTGCTGAAAACCAGATTCTAAATATGAGGACTGCTCCAAAAATAATTTCATTGTGTTGGCCTACAATGTCAGAGGTGGATATAGAACCATAGAATCATAGAATCACTAAGGTTGAAAAAAACCTCCAAGGTCATCCAGTCCAACTGCCCACCTATCACCAGTACTTCCCACTAAACCATGTTCCTCAGTACATCGGTTCAAGAATGTTTCTTGAACACCTCCAGGGATGGTGATTCTACCACCTCCCTGGACAGCCCGTTCCAGAGCATGACCACTCTTTCTGAGAAGTTTTTCCTAATGTCCAATCTGAATCTCCCCAGGTGCATCGTAAGGGCATTCCCTCTAGTCCTATCACTAGCTACACAGAAAAAGAGTCAAAATCCCACCTCACCACAACCTCCCTTCAGGTATTTGTAGAAAATATTGTCACCCCTGAGCTTCCTCTCCTCCAGGCTAAATAATCCCAGTTCCCTCAGCCACTTACCACAGGACTTGTGCTCCAGACCCCTCACCAGCTCTGGTGCCGTTCTCTGGACATGCTCCAGGGCCTCAATGTCTTTCTTGTAGTAACGCACACAAAAATGAACACAGTACTTGAGGTGCAGACTCACCAGTGATGAGTACAGAGAGAAGATCACTTCTTTGTTCCTGCTGGCAATGCTATTTCTGATACAAGCCAGAGTGCCTTCTTGGCCACCTGTACACACTGCTGGCTCAGGTTCAGCCGAGTGCTGACAAATACCCCAAAGTCCACTTCTTCTACATAGCCTTCCAGCCACCCTGCCTCAAGCCTGTAGCATTGCCTGAGGTTGTTGTGGTCAAAGTGCAGGACCCAGCACTTGGTCCTGTTGGACTTCATCTGACTGGCTTCAGCCCAGCTAACCAGCCTGTCCAGATCCTTCTGTAGTGCCTTCCTACTCCCAGGCAGATTGACACTTCCTACTAACTGCATGTCATCTGCAAACTTACTGAGGGTGCACTCAGTGCCTTCTTCCAGCTCATCAGTAAAGAGGACAGGATGAGAGGAGATGGACTCAAGTTGTACCAGGGGAGGTTTAGGTTGGGTATTAGGAAAAACTTCTTTACAGAAATGACTGTTAAGCACTAGAAAAGGCTGCGCAGGGAGGTGGTTGAGTCACCATCCCTGAATGTGTTTAAAAACCATCTGGATGTGGTGCTCTGAGACCTGATTTAGCAGTGGGTTGTTAGAGTTAGGGCAGTATGGTTAGGCTGAGGTTGAACTTGATGATCTTTAAGGTCTTTTCCAACCTGAGAAATTCTGTGATTCTATGATTCTGTATTGAACATGACAGGCCCCAGTACTGACCCCTGGGGAACACCACTCATGACCAGTTGCCAGCTGGATTTAACTCCAATCACCACGGCTCTCTGGGCCGAGCCACCGAGACAGTTCTTTACCCCACAAAGCATGTACCTGTCCAAGCCATGGGCTGCCACCTTCCCCAGGAGAATACTATGGGAGACAGAGGACAAAGGCTTTGCCGAAGTCTAGGTAGGCTATGCCAACAGCCTTTCCGTCATCCACCAGGCAGTTTACTTGAACATAGCTGATGAGTTTGGATTAAGATGAGGACTTGCCTTTCATTAACTCGTGGTGGTTGGGCCTGATCCTTCAGTTGTCCTGCACATGCGATGTCATCTCCCTCAAGTTGATCTGCTCATTAACTTTTCCTGGCACCAAGGTCAGGTTAACAGGCCTGTAGTTTCCTGGATCTTCCTTACAACCCTTCTTGGAGGTGGGAATCATGCTGGCAAGCCTCCAATTCTCTGTGACCTCTCTGGTTGATAAGAAATGGAGGTTGCTCTGAAATTAATACCTCCTATTTATTTCCTTGGAGACTACAACAGTGCCATGTGTCTTTAATGCATGTTAATTATTGTTTGTTTGTATGTATTAAACATGATGTGGTGATGTGGAATATGGGGTGGAAATGGTGGAAAGTTGGCTTAGCAATCACCTGTGCCAGCTCCCTCAGCACTTTGAGGCAGTAGGTTGTGTGTTTCTGCAGTGGTGACAGTGACAGTGGATCATCTGTGCTGGTACAGATTGTTATGAGTGTGGCATACAGGTCTCATTCACTGCTGACAAAAGTGCGTATCTAGTGGTGGTGACTGTGTTGAAAAATAGTGCTTTGTAGCTGAGAATTTGCTCTATCAAATAGTGTTATCATGTTTTTTTACCTGTCACTAAGGGACCCATGGATCCACACCCTGGGAAGAATGGGGGGAAAAGGAAAGGGTAGGGAGATGGGCCTGGACAAAGAAAAACGGTGGCAATGAGCTAAGGGAAAACACTTAGTTTACTAAATATGGTAGTGGAATGTGAGATAATACAACATAATACAATATGATTGGAACTGAAGCTAATAAATCAAATAAAATAACAGAGAGTTTCTGAAATTGATGTCCAAACTGATGCTGTAGCTGAAACAGACAGGAAGCAAAAAAAGAAAACTTGTAACTTCCAGCCTGTTTTATCTTTCCCTCTGAATGGAAAATGGAAACGGAAAAAATGAAGTCTTCTGGGAATTGTATTTCATTCCTTTCTTCTGAGACCAAGAGACAGAAAATATCAACAATCCACGGAACTGCAGCATTAACTTTTTAACTCCCAGTGCACCACAGGATGTTATGATGTGGAATACCAATGAAAAACCATGAAAACCATGACATTTCACCCCTTATTCCACATCACCACATCATGTTTAATACATACAAACAAACAATAATTAACATGCATTAAACACACACAGCACTGTTGTAGTCTTCAAGGAAATAAATAGGACGTATTAATTTCAGAGAAACCTACATACTAAAAACTCCAAGTTGTAAAACACACCTATGAAGTTTTTACCAAAAATGCAGAGTGGAATTAAGTACTGTTGTCTCTGTGCTAAAGACCAAAACCACATGAGAGAAATCCAGAAGCACAGGACTCCTGAAGTTTTTAACTGCACCACAGGGACTGTGGGATGCTCAGCTCTGAGAAACAATCTCTCCTTGCTTGGCCAGTATAAGCCAGATGCAGCACAGCATGGGATCAGGCACTGCTCCACACAAGAAGCATTTACCCCTTTAATATATGGCACTGCAGTTACTCCATCTTTATAGAAATGACCCAAATTCATAATTATTTCTTGTCTTTTCCCAAAGCTTGGAAGGTTTCCATGCTGCCTTCATTTTTTCTGGTTTGGGCTTTGACATCAGTTAGACATGTTTGTTAAAATGTTTGTATCCAACCATGAAACTGCAAAGCTGTCCACCCAGACTGTTAGAAAAAGAAGCATTTCTGAAGAAGGACTTGTAATACCTTTGCCTTGGTGCTCTGTGTCAACATGCAGTAACTTCTGAGGACAGACTTCTGCCTTTTAGTTTCAGTACAAAAGTATGGACAGAGCCTCATTCAGAATACTTACTACCATGCTATTAAAAATTGCTAAATGTAGTTAGGAAAGTAGCTGGGAACAACAACAACAAGAAAGTAGATGGGAAAAACAAAACAAACAACAACAACAAAAAAACCCACACCTTAGGAAATTCAATAGTTATTGAACCACATTTTAGAGGATTTTCCTGTAGACTAAAAGAAATGCATATGCATAACCTCTCCTGTGCTGTGGGAAGGACATTTTGGAGGACTTACGCAGAGGTCACAGAAGGATCTTTGTGTTCATCACATGCAAAGCTGGAGCACAAAATGGGGCTGGTATCTTTGGCAGGCCCTCAGGGAGCCCTTGACAGCAACACAAATTTACATGCCCTGGGTCTGCTTTAATTTGCACCAAAAGGTTAGATCAGGCTCTGTGTGTTGTGTAGGCGATAAAAGGCTGCAGTCTCCTTGGATGCCCAGTATCAGCTTCTAATGGTCAGAAAGAAAGCTTGCCATGCAGACTGGAAGGAAGATCAGCTGGCAATTAAAAAAATAATTTAAAAAAATCCTACAGAAACGCTGTATAAGTAAGTGACACTGAATAATTTTGTTCATTTATTCTGACAAAGAAAGCTAGCAAATATGTTAGAAGTCCAAATGCTACTGAAACTGTAATAACAATAAAGAGTTTACACTTCTAAAAAGGATGATGGCAAGTATAGAGAACACCAGGAGTTCTGCAAGAATAAAATAGCACTTTAAGGAACACTTAAAATAAGACAAACAGATCTTACAAGAAGAGCTGCTGTGCACTGGAGCTGCTAATTGCAAAGATTTCTATTTAAATATATATTTCTTCAGGAGATGGGAAACGTGCTTCATTTCCTTTCAGCCTCCTTGACATTTTCTGGTACTGTTCTTGTGTTATCTACATCATTTTAAACCACTTCAGCCGTAGGAATGACATTTACATTCAGGTATGCTTCAGATAAAATTGTCTATTACAACAGTATTTGAGTAGCTTAACATTTGTTTTAGACTTTTGGTTAATGTACATTTGTTTTCCTACTCCACTGCTTTTATAGAGTTCAAAATGGTGCTTGCCTATCTACTTTTAATTCTTGGAGTCATCCAAGACAGATGCACACAATTTACATCATGTAATGCACTGCTGAACATGTTTGGCTGGAAAGCACCAAGACTAGCTTTCTGGTTGACTTACCCTGCATGCTCTGTCTTGAGAACCAAATGGTCCTGGAGAGTGGTCAGGGAAAGCTGAGAGTCTGCTGCACAGGCAAAGACTGGAAGATCCAGGAGAAAACAAAATGACACTTCTGGCATGTGGTACTGAGAAGAATATAGCAATATAGAAATGTTCTACTGACTCCAAAGCAAGGAAACAGAAAAATAAACTCGTTATACGAAAACCTACATTATTTCATTACAAAACTTATGCATACTCTCCATATTACCTTTTGCATTTGAACTTTGGCATCTGAAAGCTGTCTCTTCATATCCCTGACTGAAATCAGAAAGATATCTGAGCAGTCTGATAACAAGGTTTCTTTGAGTACCACTGAGATCTTAGGTCAAAGTTTAACAATGTAGACCCTGCTGTTTGTTCTTGAAGGTGGAAATCTCACAGATTTTATTAATACCCTTTCACTGTCAGGCCAAAATGCCTCATGATGTTTCATTTCAGGCCATAATTAAACACTCTAGATTTTCTAGAAGGAGATCCTTTCCCAAATCCTTCATAATATGAACTTTTCACCTTTATAGATAACTCCTTCTCTGTCTTACTCCAACATCTGATTCCAAGTCTGAGCTCTGGAGCAGCAAGTGCGTGACACCCACAGGCTATGGCCTTGCTGTGTGCAGCATGCAGCGTAGTCTTCTGCTGACCCTGGCTGCATCCCAGGGTGCTCCAAGGTAGCCCTGGCCTATCTATGCAGGAACATCAGGCATTGCTCAAATTAGTCAGAGTGATATTTTTTAAAACATCATTAAAAACCTTCCAAACAATGCCATGCTGATGGCACATATTAAGGCAAATTTAGCTGGTACAATTACACTTGCACCTTCTCTTCTATTTAACTCCTGCTATGAAGTGTCTAACGTGGCATGGAAACATCATCCAGCCGGTAGAATGATGTAGCATCTCAGGTTATGCCTTATGGCACATGATTTTTTAATGTGCATGATCTTGTGGTCAAGTTGCAAGATCAGAGAGTTATGCTAGAAAGAAAAGAAAAAGATCCCATATGCCAGAAGGACATGATCCACATATAGTCAGTTTTGCTGACCATGTCTCCACGAGGACTCTGAAAAATGTCCACTTTCTTTTATAATCTGATCTGTGAAGAATCAGATACAAATGTGAAGCAAAGAACCATTCACTACCAAAAGTCAGTATATTTTAGACTGGTTCTTGCAAGAATTAAGATTCCCTAGGTTTATATTGGAATATTATTTCCCATAGGGTTTCATTATAAAAGAAAAGAAAATCATCTTAGGATCTTGTAAAGCCACGTCTTTGCCAACTCTAACAATTTTCCTCTCCACTCTTCCAGAGGTACAACTGAATGCAAATGTTATTTCAATTGCTGCAGCCTCAAGGTTTATCTGTTCTCCACTTGGTAAATGGATCCTCCCACTCTCTCTGTAACGTGCCTGGGTGGGTATTTGAACAAGTAAGATCCTAAATAATAGACACCTAGAGGAGCATCTTGGATAATAAACATTATATCAAATTATGAGCTCACAAGTACCAAATTTAGTGACAGCCTCTAGGTACAGCGCTACACTGGAGTTTCCTCAATTACTTTTTTCAATAATTTACATTTAATCAATATGAAGAAAAATAATAGTACAAGAGCTCTCTGTGGCATTGGGTCACTTAGTAATTTGCAGACAACAGCAAAAGTATATTGATATTATGATGAGTGCTTCTAAACAGGACTTGCATAACTAACTGCTGAGGGGCAAAATCTCAATGGAGGCACAGCCATAACATTGTAATTAATACTGAAGCAAAATTACAATACATCCACAGTGTTTTATTGGAACATTCAATTTCTGCCTTATATGACTTAAGAGGAAAAACATTTTGCTTTTGGAGGAAAAAAAATCTCTCTAGAATGAGGGAGGAGAATGGGGCCTAATTCTTCTTGTTTTGTCCCTTCTTCATTTTCTTTTCCCATTTTTTTTTTCCTACTCCCTAACTAAAACTGACAGTACTCCCAGTAATGGACTAAGTTAAATCTCACCCTGTAGGCATCAGCGAAGAGGAAGAGGAGACGGAAAAGGACAAATGATTTTAGAGTACACCTGTGCTTCTACAGCTGTGATTGTAAATGGCAGATTTGTTTGCTTCCTTGTTTGCTTTCTAATGTCAAAACAGCCTGAGAGCTTTGGATTGCATCTTTACAATTCCAAGGCCATTATAATTTTGAAAATAGGCGCAAGTAATATTTTAAAAAATATTCTATGTAGGTGTTTTGTCAGGATCCATGATAGTTGAAGTGCATAAATTAGTGAGAAGGATATTTTACTGTCATTATCAGAGACATGGGATACCTTGCCTTTCTTGTTTCCATCAGACCTTAGCCAATTTTTTTTCTATGGGCATCTGTTTTCAATCATCCCCACAGGTTTTAAATCAGCAGAACACTCACCATTAAAGCAGTGTATGGAAACTGCAGTGTGTGCTCTTCCTGCACAATCATCTGGCCTCATTTCCAGCTCCTTCCCAAAGAGGTTTCTGAATAGATCTTCCTTTCCTCAGTAACTCTGCTTGCAATCACAACCATGGTATCAGTCCTGAAAAACTGTTAGGAGGCACCATTTAAGACCCTAATATCAGACATTTTTAATAAACTTTTTTTTTTTCTTATGATTTTGCATTCCAGTTGTCAAGATTTTTGCTTTTCATTTTTGTTACTTTCTGTTTCTGTCTAGGTTATTGATTCACCTCTGCCTTGTCTTGGGTGGCTGAAACTGACCTTGGGGTAGCAGCTGCCTTGGGCAGTGACCTGGCTCTGAGAAATGGAATTGGATTAAAAACTGGGGAAGCGTTTTATTAAAAATTCATCCCTTCCACTACCCCTCTACCCCCTCCATCTCTCTCTTCTTCCCTCCTCCCTCCTCCTTCTTTCCCTCCCTCCCTTCTTCCTCAGTGCCTGCCTACCTCACCTCCTCCTTTTTGTCTCCTTCCATTTCTCTTCTGTCCTTCCTTTCTTCTCTTTCTCTCCTTCTCCCTTCCTTCCTTCCTTCCTCCCTTTTTTCCTCCCTTCTCCCACTCCTTTTTTTCTATTGTCCTTCTACCTTTCTCTACTGCTGCCTTTTTTTTGTCTATCTCTTTTCTACAGATCTTGTTTTTATCTTATTTTTCAAGACAATCTCTGTGTAAATGTTGCCACTGACTTGCTTTTTTTAATATGCATCATAATAGAAATTATATTATTTATACCTTACAAGAATATATATGCTATAATATACCTAACATCTACATGTGCATGAATACACACGTGTGTTACGTGCGTCCTTCAGAGAGGAGGGAAAGCCAAACGCGTTGCTCTTGATTAATGCTAGGGAATGTGTCCCACATCAGTGCAGACATCTGCAGCCTCCTGTCCCTGGGGAAGCAGCACTGGAGGGCACTCAGACTGAGGCTGCCACTACTGGCCCCAAGCCTTTCTCCCACACCAGCCCTGCTAGCCAAGGGACTCAGGGCACTGCCACCTGTGTGCCCCCTTGCATCCCTCAGGGACATGGACCAGTGCTGGGAAATCCTGCCCCTGTTTCCCCTGGGCCAGGCTGGGAGTGAAGATGGCATGTGTCTGCTTGCATCCCTCCTGGCTGTTCCAATCAGAGGATGCTGTCACAGCCCCGGGCTGCAAAAGCCAGTGTCTAACCTCAGCAATCCCTCCTTAATTAGATTTTTTTTTCCCCTCTGCAATTCTTTTTTAATGTGCAGTTCCCAGATTCCTTCACAGCCAGACATCCCTTTCATTTCTTCTGGAAAGCAATATATATAGTGCAGGGCTATAAATAAGACTCGCAATGTCATGGTAACCATGGCAACACATAGGCTTCAAACATTGATGCGTGTGAGATTTATAAAAGCCTGTCCTCGAGTTTACAGTCAGATGATCTGTCCTTTTTAAAATTACACTTCTTGAAATTCGGCTTTCTCACCTGGCACACAAATTGTTTCATTTTTTATATATGTGCTGAAGCAAGGAACTGGAGATTTTTTTGTTATTATTGTTTAGAATAAATAGGCGTGGAAACGAATGTCTGAAAATTTACGCCTTCTTTGGATACTGATTGCAATGATTTTTCCAAAACTTTTTCCTTTAAGATAAAGGGAACTGACATTCTTGTTCACCATCAATCATTACTGTTATGCCTCATCTCTCATTCTGAGGGATAACCTAATTCATTGCAAGGATTAAACTGATGCATTCTGATCTTTTATGCTGAATATCAAAGATTCAGTTCTTAAAAAATGAACACAGCAGCTGAAATTCAAAGACATCTCTGTGATCTATACACAGTTACACTGTAAAAGGGAGCTGCTTAGCTCCCCAGGAGAAGTCGTAGCTCATGCCACATGATGCAGAGGAGGCAGCTGGGTCCCTTTGCAGTCCTGCAGCAATGCAAAGCATGAATGCCCAAATGGTTTGTCCCTGTTGGCAGCATCCAGGCACTGAGTCATGGAGGATAAGCATAGGACTGCTGCTCCTGATGTGACGTGCAACAGACAGATAGTGCTGTTGCGATAAGCCAAATGGCTCTGTGGAAACACTGGCACCAAAGCAATTCATGCAGTGTTGTACTGTGATGTGCCTGGGAGCGGCTCTGGGGAATGGGCCAGCACTGCTTGATTAGTGGGGACAATGGTAATTACAGCAGGAGACCTGAACCTCTTTGAGGCAGGTTTAGATGCTCATACATAAATAAAATGACTGGTGAAGGTCACTGAGCTTTGATAGATCACACCCTGGGAAAACCTGAAGGTCCTTGCGCACAGAATTCTCATCAGAGAGTATGATGGCTGCTGTGCTCCACAGAGTGCTGGTTAGCTTGTCCAGAGCAGAGAAAGGCACAAAACCAAAGAAAAACAGGAAGCTTTCATTGCCTCCTGGATCATTCAGCTTAAAGGGTTTAGGGACAAGCTCTGCCAAATGCAATCTCTGGGGTTATGGTTCTGTAACACATGAGGCATCCCTGCTGCCCCTAGCAAAGCCATTGCCTTTGCCTTGCTGCAGGACATAGGCTCAGCAGTGCCCACCTCAGGCACCTGTGCTCCATCTGCCAGCAAGCAACGAAGGCTCTTCAGCTGACAAGTGCCATGAGTGAGATTCACAGCACAAAGTGAGATGCCTGTTTTATCAACATGGTGACCCATGGTGATAGTCATAGATTTTCAATGAGAGTGCATTGGGGTGTTAAAGTGGCTGTGCTCCCCTCTGTAGGCAAGGGCACAGAAAGGTGACAAGGACGTGGCAGATCAATAGAGTTTTAAGGCTGCACTGTGCAGATGGTGAGGAGCCCTGATCTCGCAAGCAGCCACAGGGTAGCATTACATGCATCCACTTTCCCATTCACTCCACTGGGATTTCTGATACAAGGAAGGGTCTTTGTCTGCAGTATCACTCTCGGTTTGCTGGTTGAGCATTTAGAGCCTCTTGATGGGTTTAAACATCAAGAGAAATGTATCATCAATTACCTTCTTTGACAGATAGCTGTCAAACCTGTTGCTAGCACTGAATTGACATGCTTTTTCATGTTTGTTTTTTTCCTTCAGTAACCAGTAACACATCCCCAAAATAGTGAAATTTGCCATCTATGGGAAAACGATAGTATGCTTGAAAATGTTTGAATCTTACAGCATGAATTCTGCTAAAATAACCTCTTTGCTAGAGAGTAGTTATCCTGTGACTTTTTCTGAAGCCGGCTTCCAGATAAAAGCAGAGAGATGTTTTGTGCTGCAGTCAGCCACTGGACAAAGATAAACACAATCATTTCCAAGCTACTTCAAGCAGTCATTTTCCTTTTTACAGGCTCTTTCCTTTTTCTTGAGCAACACAGCTGGTTTCTTGCTTGCTTCAAATTGACCAAGGGTCAACTCAGAACAGAACAAGGTTCTATCAAAGATAATAGAAGACATTAATTTACATCAGCTGAGGTTAAAGAAATTGCAGATAGCAGGGGAAAGATAATAAAACAGTTGTGGAGCATCCTTTCTTCCATTCTCGTGATCTGTGTGGTTCCAGTCAGGCATTATAATCATTCATGACATCTTTTTTTCCTTCCCACAGACTCAGACTAGAAACCTAGGTTTATCCACAGTTTCCCCAGTTCTTGTTTCATTGTGCAACTGACCATAAACTATTTAAAAAGCTAGTATCCTGTCAGTCTGAAATGGCTTCTGCATTAATATACTTTGCAACAGTTTTACAAGAGCAGATCATTAGAGGTAAGCAGCTTGCAAAGGTTGTCTTTTAAAGCAAATTTCATCTTTTATATTTCAGTGTAAACATTTGGCAAAAAGTGTTAGTTTCCACGATCTGTGAAACAGAGCTTGCTCTACAGCTTGGTAACCAGTTTTTCACTAATTTCTAGGGAATTCCAGGCCACATTTCATTGTCCAAATACAAAAGAAGCAAAACGCTCCCTGTGATGTTAATAAGCGGCTTGTATCGATCAGTAAGAGCATGGTATTGCTAAGGGGCAAGAGGCCTGATCTGATGATTTGGGACACATCCTATTAAATTTGTTCCACCCAAAACCTGCCCCTCATCATCTTAATCCTAGCCATTATTTTGCTAAGACTGATCTTCAGTGCAGTAAGAAATTTCTGGCAGGGCTCAATTTTGTCAGGTGTTTTACACACAGCCTCTTTCCCCTTCTTTACTTTCTGCTTCATCTTTTGGGGAGATTCATAGGTGCTGCAGCACTTTTACTGATGATAACAATTATCTTCATAATAAACTGACTTAATCTAGGAAGACAGATGGAAGGGAAAGTGAGAAGAGAAATAAAAAAGGGCACACAGATGAATAGTTTGGAAGGAGGGAGAAAGCAGATGGTGGAAGCAATTCATTAGTTTAGAGTAAATGTATTGATCCTCTTCTTCCCTCCCAGCCTGTGGTTTACTTTTCCTGCCCATGTTTGTAATATTTCTACCCTAACTGGCATTTTACTTTCAGATTTGCAGCCTTACTGTGCAGTCCCTTGAAGCATGCTTTACCTGTGGCAAAGCAAAGCTACTGACAGAGGAACTTTCCAGCTATGCAATGGTATAGAAATACATTTGGGTGGAAATCCAGATATTGGAAGACATTGCTTGCTGCGTTTAACCATACTGAGACTGTTAATTGGAAAATATGAACATATGTCTCCTTTTTTTTTTTTTTTGCCCTGGAAGGTTGTTGAGCTGTGAGGATAGAAGTTTTCCTTTCCAACTCTCTAATCTCTGTGATGCTCCAGTTGACTGAACTGTATTTGAAAGAGCTCAAACAACAGTCGTGTGAACGCACTGTCTCTTGAAAAGTAATTCTGTTCTTTCTCTTCCATGTCAAGGGTAGTGTGAAACTGGCAGCACTTATCTCAGCAGCCGGATGAAACTGGACAATGTCCAGCAGGTTTCACACATAGCCCTTGGCAGAAGGAACGTCTTCTTGGCAGAAGAAACACTGCAGGGCAATCACCTGAGTGGGGCAAGCAGAATGTGGCACAGAAAGGATTTTAAGTACTCTCTGATGCCAACAATCTGCTGATTGGAGTTCTCTCCTTCGTGATCTCTTGCAGCCACCATGCAGCCCAAAGAAATCTGGGCAACACTGAGAACACAGAGCAGTCAAGGCCTGGATGCAGGCACTGAGGCAAGCCTCAGGGCTCCTGCTGTGCCCAGCAGATGCTGGTGGCAGCAGGATGGCCAGCAAGCTCCATCTGAGAGCAGAGAGCAGTGGGCACACAGCTTTCATACAGCAGTCCCTATGGCCTGCAGGCACCGGAATACACCTCATGGTACCACAGCATGCATTCTTCAAAACAGGCCCATCCTTTTAGATGCCCAACAGCTGTTGGACAAGAGGAACAGTGCCAAAACACAGGGAGAAAAATGATCCTAAACCAAACGCAGGGATGGATTGAAATACGCTGAAGTAAACACTAAGGCAGCAATTAAGTTAATTCCGCTGTGGATCAGGCCCACAAATGGATTCTAAATCTTAGTGTGCTGATTTTGTGTGTTGCTAATTTGACTAATTAATTTGTGTAATTCTGCATGCTGTAGAACTGTTAATATTGGGGAAGTGAATGTTTAATTTAAAAGCTAATTAAAGAATATTGGGCTGTGGTCAAAGAATGCAGCAGCATGACATGAGTATTTGCTGATCTCTGAGGTTTCACCATTTTCCATGGATGAAGGCAGGCTTGGTAACCTAAGGAAATAATGCTGTGCACGAGCAAGAAACAGTAGAAATGAAAACAATGTGATTGACATCACTAATGCTGATTGTTTTTTCATTAAGCAGTTGGTGAATGCCTCTCCAACAGCAAGTCATTAGAGTATTAAGCTTCCATCTTGTTTAAAAGATTTCAGAATTTGTGGCTCAAAATGTTGAGAGTGCTTAAAAATAAGTGCTGACATCTAGCTAAATACCTTTAAATTAGCAATAAAGGGTTACTCTGTGAGTGTACTAATTATATTAAGATTGGATTGCGTTTTCAAAGACTTTGATTGGAAGTACTTAAGGAAATTTCATTTTGAGCTTTCATTAGAAGGCAGATTTAGAGATACTTTGTACATATATGCTCTTGTATACATTTCTTTCTCCATAACGTGCTGAACGCATGCACTCCTGTAATTAGCTATAGCAATAAATTGTACGTGCTACATTGCTTCTCCAGCTCTTAGTATCCATTAAATCAATTATCAGGAGAAGTAGGAAAAATGCTTATGCTGCAGTTTGCAGAATTTATGTTTTCAGGAAGCACGTGTAGGAATGTGTGCGTTTTAACATTCACCACCAGTATGCATATGTAGTTTAATGAGATAAGGAGAGGAATGTGCAGACTTCCCTTACCTGGAATTGCACTACCATTCATTTGTCATTATAAATGAAGAAGCTGTGCCCAAACCAAAGGCAGATTTCTGTGAATATCATTTTATCATTATTAACTTGATGACTATAGTATTCTGAGTTTTTAAAAGCTTGGTATTGAAAGAGTCCATTCCGATTAAGAGAATTAAATTGAATTTGATGTTATAGGTGGAGATCAGGAGATTATTTCTACCTGCTCCTTCTGAGTGTTAACTACATGGCAGACTTCCTCAGGGCAACTGTCAAACCCTGTACTGACACTTAGATTAAAAAATTAAGACTGTTGTGGAAAGGGGGCAAACTGCTTCTTTCTGCAACATGCTGTGTGATTAGGGAATGACTCTTGACTACTAACAAAGTTCAAGGGTCACTACATTTCTGTTTTCAAGTCAGTACATATATGGGTATTCTTCAGCTGAAGCACGGGAGATGTAATTCCAAGAAGGTATTTCTCCATTTCATTTTGGTGTGGTAAGTTTTCTGATCACCTTTGTTGCATATCCTTAGCTGCATTTTGTGACCTGTCCTGTTCACTGAAGTTAACTGAAGTTCTGCAACTGAAGTCAAACAGTGAAGCAGCATGCCATGTTCTTCCTCATCTGTCACCCCCAAGAGATGGACGACAAGGTGTCCCAGATTTATGGGAAAGCTTAACTGCTATATTGCAGTGTGACTAATATCCATGTGGCCCTGTCATTACTATCCTGTTCACAGAGGATAAACTATTTGCTCAGTCATTGAGGAAATATGCAAGCCTAGCTGTCCCAAGCTTCAGGCTACCTGCCAAAAACAAGAGCGCATAATAGCTGATGGATACTCTTCCTGGACTTCTGTTGTACTGGAAACCCAGAGAAGTATAACTCCTGGTTACAAGACATATGGTTACTGTAAGATGAAGGCACAAACTGAAAAAATGACAAATAACAGGGTGAGAATGTTGGAAGAGGACAAAAATTAGAATTGGACTTATGATGTTCAGGCCTCTTACTGTACCAAAGAGTTTGAAATGCTCTTATTTCTAAATCAGGTTTAAAATTCTGTTTTGAATTTTTCTATTATTTAGTTTGACTTTGTATGGTGGGATTTCTGTTTGTTTATTTTGGTTTTGATTTTATTCTGATTGGTTTAGGTTTTGTTGCTGTTTTTAACTGATTACCAAAAAAAAAAAAAAAGGATTAAAAAAATCAGTTTGAATAAATAAATAAATAAATTACAAATTCATTAGCTATCTGAAACAGAAAGCCTTTTTCAACAGGAACACAAAACCAAAACATCTTAGGAATTGTAAAACCTCCTTCAGCTATTGAGGAAGAGGTACATCAAAGACATTCTTCTTGTAAAGTTTTGCTTTTTGACAAATTGTACTTTCCTGTTTTAAAAAAAAGTTTAGTTTGAGAATTGTAACCAGCAATACAAAGCAGTGATTTCTGTGGGTCACAGTGGACATAACTGTATGCCTCCACAGCACTTGGTAGGTGTCTCTACTGTTCTCAAGATGACAGAATGAGAGAATCATAGAATGGCCCCGGTTGGAAGAGACCTCAAGGATCATGAAGCTCCAACCGTCCTCCCACCCTGCCACATGCAGGGCCACCAACCTTCACATCTAATACTAGACCAGGCTGCCAGGCCCCCATCCAAACTGGCCTTGAACACCTCCAGGGATGAGGCATCCACAACCACTCTGGGCAGCCTGTTCCAGCACCTCATCACTCTCTTGACAAGAACTTCCCCCTGACATCCAACCTAAATCTTCCCTCCCTTAACATAAAACCATTTCCCCTTGTCCTGCCATTATCTACCCTTGTAAGGAGTTGATTCCCCTCCATTTTATAGACTCCCCTTAGGTACTTGAAGGCTGCAATTGGAAAGCTGCAATGAGGTCACCCCGCAACCTTCTCTTCTCCAGGCTGAACAAGCCCAGCTCCCTCAACTTGTCTTCATAGGGGAGATGCTCCAGCCTTCTGATCATCTCTGTGGCCCTCCTCTGGACCCTCTCCAACAGCTTCCTGTCCTCCTGGGATGCAGTACTCCAGATGGGGCCTCATGAGGGCAGAGTAGAGAGGGACAATAACTTCCCTCTCTCAGGTGGCCACTCCTCCACTGGTGGAACACAGGATCTCCCATTTTCACTTCTAGCTGCCTTCCCACAGCACAGGATGGGTCCATTCATCACTCTGCCATGCATATGTACTGCTGCTGTAGTAACATTTTCTTCCCACAAGCCATTTCCAGTATTCACAGAAGGTTTCAGTTACCATCCCATATGTCTCAAAGCCAGAGATGGTATTTGTAAATCCCAAAGTATGATCCACAGCTCAAAGCTGTAGTCTGATATGTTTGGTAAAAGAATGGTGAGTTTCTGCTTTGTGTTGCACTGTTGGATGCAGACAGCTAAAGCAGGGTCCTGTTCTCTCAAACCTGAGTTCCTGTGCTGATGGAGATATTGTATTAAACATTTTGGAGGAACAGAAAAATCACGTCCAGGACCCATCAGATAGCATTTAGGGGCTACAGAAATCCATTAAGATGAGGTATTTACAGGACTCTCTCTGTTACACTCATCCAGAAGAAAACAGATCTACGACATGATCACTATCATAAAATGCCTTCTTGAAAGGCAATTTCTATGCACTGAGCTTGTCTTTACATAGAAGAGAAATGTATTAAAAGAATCAATTTCTGTAAGTTTATGTCCAACACAAAAGAAAAGAACAAAAAAAGATAACATTTTAAAATGGAAATGTCTAATAACTCAACTAGAACTTGATGCAGAACAGGAAAGATATGTGTGCTCCCAGGAAAGTTCACAAACTGGAAAAATTCAATTCTACCTACAGCAACACAGATCAGAACAGACAGGCAGTGAGTTCTGTTTGGAGCCTTTTGGTGATGTTTTAACGCCAAAATAAAACACAAGCTGTTTTCAATTGTAGAAATTCTTTGATTTTTCCAAGAACAAGTGTACCTCAGTAACAAAAGCAGAAGATGGATCATTTGTTATTGCTATTATATATATAGAATAAGTTATTTTTAATAATAACTTTGGGAAGGTTCAGTTTTACTTTGCAGTTTTCAAGATCCTTGAAAAGCAGTGCTTCAGAAGAACTGAGGATGTAAATCTTTATGTGACCCGTCTGTACAAAAGTGGCAAACAACACAGAATAACAGCAGTTAATCAAAAATGCTGTTGCAGTACAATGTAAAGATGTTCAGATATTCCTCCTGAGGTTGAAATAATTATTTAAGATTTTTGGTGCCAAATAAGACATTAAAATACAATTTATTCTATTAATAGTAATGAAAACTGGGCAGGAGAGTGGGCCAGGAAGCCCTAGCAGTCTGCCTTTCTTTTCACATTAGGACTGATGGAAGGCATTTTTCCTGCCGCAATCAGCTGATGCCAAGTTTTGTGCCTTCACATCTTGGCAGGAAACAGTAGCTATACTTCAACACATTTGTGATTTCTTTTCATAAATCATAGTATAGAGGACTGTTGATAATGATTCTTGATCAACACTATTAAAGAATAGCAGCCTTGATACAGAGATCTTGGGATGTTTCAATGCTATCTATAGATCTACACCAAAAAGTCACCATTCAGATACCCTGGTGACATGGAAATAGAAGCCTGATTCTTATTTAGAAGAGAACTTGTCATTAAATCTTTCTTAAGTCTTCACAAAACTCTTTATTTGCTATTACTTGTTAAAGCTTACATATGATGGTATTTCTGCAGCTCACAGATCATCCTTCTAGGCATAAGGAAGAATATAACAAAAATAGAAGCGTAACAGGTCATGTTTCTGCATTTTAACTTAACATGATAATTCAAGATGCTGTTAATGGCTGTGGAACTCTCCCATCTTCACTAACCTGAATTCTGACAATGTGAGATTTGAGGACATGGAAGCCTCTGGTCTGGAGCTTATTTCTTTTTACAGCATGCTTTTTACACTCTTGCCACTACAAAGTGTAAAATTCAAGTCTGAGAGTATTTTGGATATGTCTAAGTACATAATAGGAAGATTTTTAATTGCTTCTTTTTGGCTTAGAAACTCCATTGATGTTCAAGAAATAAAATACGTAGAAAATTTGCAGGTAATATATGGGCGACTTCTTGAAAGCAAATGTATAATAACATGAATTGCAAAGCAACTTCTGCTTGAAAAATCTTATAATTTCTTCTGGAGAACAGCACAGAAAAGCTTTCGGAGATTCTCTTTTATTTTGTTTTTACTTTAGAAACAATGAGACAAGTGTATTCAATAAAGAAAAAAGCATTTGATTATTGTGAGTCACTGACTTCTATTCTATCTTTCTATTAAATATGTATATTTATGAGATACTATGTCTGTGCTTATCAGCCACTTTTCAGGTTCCCCTTTGCAGCACACCCCTGACATTTCTTAACAGCTTTTACTGCATCTCTATCAACTTTTTCCATGTATGCATAAATACATTACTGGACAAATATGTTTTTGGGTCTTTTTTCTGGAGTAATTCAGCTTTTGCTTTGCTAGGAAAATGTGACTGTGATTTCAAAAATAAAATACGGCAATATCTCATTTTTTTTCTATAAAGTGGTAAAATCCTTGTTACAAAGACCACTCACTCAGTTTGTGAAGGATCCATTACAGTGGGGCTTCATTCACTATACAGTCTGTCACACAGAAGATACATGACAATGTACAGTTAAAGAAGATGTAATTAATAATCTTTAGAAAAAGGGATTTTTTTTGTTTGTTTCAGTATTGCTGAATGTCATTATGAAGTCCATGAGCCCCTATGTGAACTTTATGTGTATTCCCCAAAACTGATTGTTTTTGTTGTGTTCTACATTCATCTCCAACCCCACAAAAATAAAACAAAGTCCCCATGTTACCAACATAAACAAATGAATGACCTAGGAACTTTTCTCCAATCACTGTTCAACACACAAGGCATTGTACCAGAGCAAAAAATTAACTGCCAGAAATATATAGAAATATTTCACCTTATTTTTTTTAAGTTTCTCAGACAATTAGCACTATGAAATTCTTATAAGTCAAAGTCAGCAATTCCACATTCTGTTGCCATACTACAATATCAACCAATCCTTCACAAACCTAAATGAAGCACATTTTCTCTGTGTGGGGCCAGCACAAGCTCCATTCCTGCTGGACACTGGCTTCTCCAGTTCATTTCTCTGAGATTCTCAGGGAACTGTTCCTCAGTCCACTGAGATTTGAGAGATGTGACATTCTGCTTCAGTGTAGTGTACTTGAAATAAAACCCATATAAAATCTTTAAACTCTCATCCATCCAAAATATCCTCATAATAGAAAAGCTGACTCGGCCAACGCATTGCTTTCCTGAAATGGAGCTGGAAGTCACGTCCTACTGACATAGTGTGACAGCAAGAATAACAAGAACTGACTGCTCTGATGTTTTACTCTTGTTCCCACACTGCTGGCACTGTTTTCAAACAAGAGGTTCCTGAAAGAGGCAGTGATTTTGTCAGCTGATGGAGACCACTTTTCTGTTTCAACAGGTCTGATGTTGTTCTGCCCTTCCTAATGCAGATGATCTGGTTCTTGAGCCACAAGAGCATAGTGGCTTTACAGAGAATCACAGTATCTATTCTGTTATTTGTTCCAGACTGCCTTGAAAGTCCCTGAAACTTCAGCACATGTGCAAAATAACTGGTTGTGTGCCTCGGTCAAAATTTTCCTACATTTCTGTGCTGTTATCTGGGACACCACAACTGGCCAAGAGTCAGAAATAGAACTGCAGGTAGCATAAGGGGCTCTGGGACTCTCAGGAGAGAAAAAACAAACACCAACATAACCAATAACCAAACAAACTATTTGGCTGTTCTAATAAAAGAATGAAAGACAGAGTTTAGATTGCAATTATTGCAGAATGAATATACATTTACGTATCTAAGCCATCTTCTATTGCATGAGTCATATTCCAATAAAAATACAAATCTTTAGTGACAAGGCTCCAGATGGGTTGTGGCAGCAGTAAGTAGGATTGGCAGCAGCAAACTTGTACAGAAGCTTTCTTGATCTCTCCACTAGAGCAATATCAGATCCTGTACTGCCAAACAAACACTTCACTATCTCAGAAAGACACTGAAGGGATCAGGAGTGCAGGTAGTGTCTTCTGAATGTTCTAGGCAGCAAACTGGCTGGATTTACCAGCATATCTTTAAACTACATTTGACAGAGGAAGAGAATAGACTTCTGAGTAACACAGAAGAGCCAAGGAACACTAGGCTTTGAAGGAAATGCGAGAGGGCTCCTCCTAGAAGGTGACGTGAATGATAGCACAGTTGAAGTGCCTCTCTGCCAGTGCACCCAGCTTGGCAAATAAGCAGGAGGAGCTGGAAGTCATGGCAAAATTAGAAAACTATGTCCTTATTGCCATCATGGAAGTGTGCAGGAAACACAAAACTGAAGCTTGACGATTGAGGATTAAAAGGATTTTAGAAGAGATAAGCAGGGAACAAGATGTGGAGGATTTGCCCGCTATGTTAAGAAATTGACAGATTGTGAAAAGTTGCCTCTGAGAAAAAGCCATAAAAAAGTTGAGAGATTATGGATAAAAATTTGGGACTGCACCAAAAAAGGACATCTGGTAGTCGGGATCTACTGCAGGCCATCTGATCAAGGAGAGCCTGTTGATGAGGCCTTCTTTCTTCAGCTACAAGAAGCGTTGTGCTTGCAGGCTCTTAACCTGATGGGGGATTTCAGCCACCAGGATATCTGCTAGGAAAACAATGTGTCAGGCTGCAAGCAATCCCAGAGACTCCTGGGGTGCTGAAGATACCTGGTCCAGCTATTAGACAAACTGACGAGGAGGTCATTAAAGGGGTTAAAGACTGGAGGCATTATGGGCTGTAGCAGCCATACCCTAATTAAGTTTGTGATTCGAGGAACTGGCTAAGAGTAAAGTCAGGACCCTGAACTTTAGAAGAGCAAACTTTCAGCTGTTTAAGGTATTGCTGGTTGAGGGAAGCTATCCCTGAGGACAAAGGAACAGAGCAGAACTGGCATCTCTTCAGGACACTTTTTTGAGAGCATGAGTACTCTCCCTAGTGTAATAAATCAAGCAAAGAAGGCAGGAAAACTGGAATAGCTGAGCAAGGACCTGCTGGTCAATTTGAGAGCGAAAATAATACACCGGCTGTGGAAGCAGAGATGTCTGGCCTGAGAATACAGGGATGCCATACCTCCTCTGATAAATGAGAAAAGAGAACTGACAACAGACATGGAGAAGCCTGAGATACCCAGCAAGTTCTTTGTCACTTGCAGTCTGGCTTCCCACATCTCTTAAGTTGCTGAACTTCGAGGTAGGAGTGTAAGACAGGACAAAATCCCCTCCCACTGTAAGCAAAGAGCAAATTTGAGACCATCTTATGAGCTTCACTGCATACAAGTCTATGGAGTTAGATGACACAGAAGGACATACTAAGGTCCTGAAGGAACTAGCTAATGTAGTTGCCCAGTCACTGTGCATCATATTTGAAAAATCATGTCTGTCAGGTAAAGTCACATCACTATTATTTTTAAGAAAGAGAGAAAAGGAGATCCAGGAAGCTACAGGACAGTGAGCCTCACCTTTGTGCCTGGAAAGATCACTGAGCAAATTTTCCTGGAAGCTGTGTTAAGACACATGCAGGATGAGGAGGTGATCTGAGATAGCCAGCATGGCTTCAGTGAGGGCAGATCATGCCTGACCAATTGGGTGGCTTTCTGTGATGTAGTGGTAGTAACAGTGGAAAAAGGAACAGCAACTGAGGTCATTTAACTAGACTTCTCCAATGTCTTTAACATGATCCCACACCACATCCTGCCTCTAAATTGAAAAGAGATGGATGTGAAAGGTGATCTGTTTGGTGGATAAGGAAAAGGCTGGATGGTCACAGCCAGAATGTTACGGTCAATGGCACTATGTTCAGGTTGAGGGTGGTGATGAGTAGTGTCCCTCAGGGGTCCATCCTGGAATCAGTGGTCTTTAATATCTTTATTAAAAACCTACATAGTGGGATTGAGTGCACCTTCAGCAAGTTTGCAAATGACACTAAGCTGAGCAGTGCAGAAAGAAGGGATGCCATCCAAAAGGACCTGGACAAGCTTGGGAAGTGGGCCCACATGAACTGAATGAGATTCAGCAAGTCTAAATGCAAACAGTTGCATTTGGAAGAAGACAATCCCAGATATGTGTACAGACTGGGAGAAAAACTCATGGACAGCAACCCTGTGGAGATGGGTGAGAAGATTCTTTTGGACAAAATCTGGACATGTGCCAGCAGCATGTGCTTGCATCCCAGAAAGCCAACAGTATCCTAAGCTGCATCAACAAAGGGGTGGCCAGCTGGGAGAAGGAGGGGATTGTTTCCTCTTTACTTTGCCTTTGTGAGGACCCATCTGCAGTCCTGCATCCAGGCCTAGGTCTCTCAGCACAAGAAAGATGTGGAACTGTTAGATCAAATCCAGAGGAGAGCCATGAAGATGGTCAGAGGATTGTAAAACACCACTTCTATGAATACAGACTGAAAAAGCTGGACTTGTTCAGCCTGGAGAAGAGAAGACTCTAAGGAGGATTCATTGTGTCTTTCCAGTACTTAAAAGCAGCTTATAATGAGAAGGGAGACAGACTTTTTGATGGTCTGATAGTGATAGGACAAGGAGGAATGGCTTTAAATTAAAATAAGGGCAATTTAGATTAGATGTTAGGAGGAAATTTGGTACTTAGAGGGTGGTGAAACTGGGTACTTAGAGGGTGTCACAGACTGCCCTGAGAAGCTGTGGATGTCCCATCCCTGGAAGTGTTCAAGGCCAGGTTGCATGGGGCCCTGGGCAGCCTGGTCTGGTGGGTGGCAACCCTGCGCATAGCAGAGGAGTTAGAACTATATGATCTTTAAGGCCTCTTCCCACCCAAGCCATTATGTGATTCTATTATCTCAGTTTCACAGAATTGCAAGTCAGAAGGGATTACCAGGCCTGACTTATAATTGCCAGAATCATCCAAATACCCTGCATTTACACCAAAGTCTGCTGTTGAAACAAAGAATGCCCACCTTCTACAAATTAAAACATATGTTACAGACAGAGATCTTTTTCACTGATGTTTTAGCTGGTGGAACACAACATACAGGTAAAGGAAATCTGAGCTTAGAGCTTGATCCAGCGAAGAGGCTGAGTGTCTCTTCACTAACTTCACTGAGTTTTGGATCCAGCTTTCAGTTTACACAACACTCTCAGCCTCTTTGATCTTGCAAGTAACTGAGCAGGATGAGAAAAAAGTACAAGCCTTTTCAGTATGGAACTTACATCTTTACCCGTGAAAAGATCACCTAAAGAAAAACAGTCCAACAAAATCACCAGTTGATGAAGTGTGAGCATTGTTTTTCTAATGTGTGGCAAGGTAGAAAGCCACATGAACGTAAAAAGTTTCCCTCTCTCAGATATACAACCATCAGAGTTTATATTGTCAGTTCCTAGGTACTGTTGTAGTGATCTATCTTAATCAGTTCTTACAGAAGGGAGGGAATATATTTGTACATGGCATTGCCATTGCTAATCATACTGCAGTTAGGTTATGAAGGTAGGGAACTGTTCATGGTCAGAAGCCATTCAATCTAATGCCTTCATTATCCCTCTTTGGCTAAAGTTTAGATTCAGCATATTTGCTAATAAAGCACCGATACCAGCAGTGCTTTTTTCTTACTGAAATATTATAACACATTCTAGGTAATCTCTGGAAAATTCACATCTGTTATGGATTTCATCTACATCTCACCTCTTTCCCGTTGTAAGTTCTCCTGAGGAAAGCTAGAACTGTACTTTTATTAGTTCAAAATGTACATGTCATCCTGTCTTAATTGATAACGCCCTTTTACCATCTGGTTTCAAGGTCAAGTATTTCAGCAGACATATGCAGTATTCCCTACTCAAGCAGGGCTTCGTTGCACTGAATGCTGATCAAAACAGATGGTATGGACATTTTGTTTTCAAAATATTTGATAATCTGGGTATCAGACAGAAAATGGCAGGTATGGAGAGAGACAAATGGTCACATAATAAATATGGCAAAGGAGTATATGGATAAAGATGACAAACTGTAATCACAGTTTTAGGAAAATGGTTATTTTCTCACTGAAAATACATGTAGTATGAGTTTAGATAACATTTGCCATACAGTCAGACATTTTGCTATTACCTGACTTTTTAAATTAAGGATACACCACTCACTGGCTTCAGCAAAAAGATTAACTCCTCTTGTCCAAAACTGGGTATTCCTGGTTAAAGCAGTACCTACTTGCTTACCTCTGGACATGCACAGGAGAAATATGCTGCTTGCATGGATCTGCTTCCATGCTGCTACGTGAACAGATGACATGCAGATGAACAGAATTAGTAATTGACTGGATGAAAGATTAATGATTTTTTTCGTATTACAATTTCTGCATCCAGAAAAAGGAAGTTTAAAAAGTGCAGTCACAGACTGATCAGTGAGAAATGGAAAAATATACCAGTGGAAAATATTTGAGCTTCCTTCCTTGTCTATGAAGTGTAACAAGAAGAGAATAAGGAAAAGTGATGAAAATTTGAGTATGTTTTAGTATGAAAGCAAATGAAGCATATAAAATATAATCCGAACTACAGCTCTATCAACAACAAAAAGCCTTAAAATGACAGTTTGGAAAAACTAGCACAACACTGCTTCAGACAACTTGGTAGTGATTTGTCTTTGATTTCTGGGCTTTTCTCTGAAATATAATCAATAGAAAGTTACCAGTAGGACTGCATTCCTAGGGCAAAATTTTACCTGCTTCAAATCAGTGCAGTTCCTCTATTTTATGACAGGTTCTGTGATCAAGCAAGTGTTTAAAGTTGTACATGAAATTTCTAATATATCCACTCGCTTAGGTAGTTAAGACTTATTGTTATGACCAGCTCAGAAACTAGTTAACACACAGTCTCCTCCCCAACCCAGAATTCACTCTCCAGTACTCCTTCTGTTAAGACACATTCATGACTTGCCACTTTCTTCTTGCAGTTGGAGAATATCACACACTCCAGCCCAGCTGGAGTAGAATCCAAGGAAGACATGTATTTTGTCTCTTTCCCTCTAGATGGGAGTGGAAAATATATTGCTGAAGTCACCTAGCTGCTATCTTTTGTAGTGCTGATGACATCATGATAGCAAGAGAACAACAATGCAAGATCAGTGTTAAAGGGGGAAAAAAATGTGTGCTGGTGTTACCCAGCCAGGAATAGAACTGTGAATGTATGAAGTATATATGTAGTGATATTTAATAACTAATATAGTCTGTAGCCTGCAAGTAGGATAGCTGACACATGGCAGTAGCAGATATAATTATGTCAGCTTTGTTTGTTTAAATTTGGCAGTGTACAGCAACTACATAAATATGACATGATTAACTGTGATTATTGGCAGCAGATAAATATAATCAGCTTAGCAGCATAAAATCTTTGTATTTAGTAGCAGCATTGTGCTATGTCTATGATAAGGACTTCCAGATCCCTGAGCTCTCCTGACCTATTTCAATCTGAAAGAGGCCTTGAAGAGCCCTGCAAACACTGATTCACAGCCAGGTTCCCAAGCACACTGCTTGGACTATTGGGGTGGTCTGAAGAAGACATTTTCCTTCACAGGCAGCGGAAGGAAGATGTTTGCCTTCTCTGTGCCAATTGTTCCTTGTCCCTGGTGAGTTGTTTCCAACCCCAACCAGCAGGGAAATGGACACTGTGCTCGTGGCAGACACTTTCCAGGGGAATCAGCTTCAAGTCTGACCCATAAACAACCACCAACTTTAGTGCCCCTCTGCAGCTGTTTAAACTACAGCATAATTAATCACTTGTCTTATGGCCTAGGTATGTTCAGATAACACTAAAGCAAGGACTGGTTAACTTCTGCACTGCCATAAGCAATACTGAAAATACTTGTGCTAGGTTTACAATGCAGTGTTAGTGGCCCATCTTGGCTCAGTTGTACCCTTGCTGTTAACATTGAATTTGAGACCCTTGCTGCTCATAAAGTTAGATTTAAATTTGCTCTAACAAATATTACATATCAGAGCAAGATAATGAGTTTTGAAAGCGTGTTCCCTTGCCTTGCCCTCGGTCTTGGCATTTTCTGTCCTAGAAACCACCCTTCTAATATGCACTGCAGCTGCTGAGTTACTGTAGCATTTTCCTGTTTGTCTGCAGAAATATAATTGGATATAAAAGTAATTTCTAATTGTACTAGTGGGAGCTATTTATCTAGTATGAATTTGTAGAATGATTTCATTTGCTGATTGACAATTTGTACAGAGTCAATAAAACTGTAACTTTATAATGTGAACTGCATAACAGAAATGATGTTGGTATAAACTGCATGAGATGTCAGGTCTAGTATTGTTAGCATGGTCAGATCGTGTTTTTTAGAAGTAACTCATTCTGTTAGTTTCAAAGGAATTTGTTTTCCAGAGGCTGGTGATTTATTATTTAAAGAAAAAGAAATCAGGCTTTTTAAACTGTTTCACGTTCTGCAGCCAAAATCTCCATTCGCTTCTGAAAATCTTGGCTTTAATTTATATAGGATGATGGAGATATTCATATTTATATATTCACCTGCTCCTCAAGCAGAATAATCAACACTGCCTGGAGGAACCATATTCTTAGTATCAATAAGGATGTGAATTTTTTGTTCCAGTATAGCCATGTAAGCTCTAATTCAAAGAGACTGATCAAAAATCTCATTGTGTGAATATTTTTAGGTAGCTTGCTAGGTTAAAGTCAAGTGCAAAATATTCAAACCTGTCTCTATTCAATGCAGCCTGTGGCAACAAATTAATTATGAAGGCAGAAAAAGGCAAATGTGTAAGAAATTGTCTATTCAGCAAATCAGAAACATCCATTTCACAACAGAAATGCAGTTCTGCTGTAGGGGTGATGATACATATGAAAAAGCCTAGAAAAGTGATCTTCTATCTGTAGTTGGAAAATAATGAAAAATATTACATGAAAATAACATTTATATTTTTTCTTGTCTGCCTTTCAATCACAAGGCATTATCCTTACAGATCAGATGTAGTAGTGATACCTTGTGTTTTTTTCTATGTCTGCTTGGAGATCTAAGGTTTCAACCAAATACTCTTCTTCAAAGAATGTGTCATTCCCCTTTCTGAGTAGAGATTATCTGCCATCCAGGAAGATGTGTGGTGTTTAGACAAGACCCTTCACAAAACAAATGGCGCAGGAAGAACCACTGTGCTTGGCCCAGTCAGGGAGAAACTGCTTTTCTCACATCAGGGGTGAATTACCTAATGATGGGAAGAAGATCATCATGGGAGCCAGGCAAGAGAGTGAGTTGTTAGGAGAATCATTCAGGGAGGGTGTTTTGAAAAACAAAGATGTTGGTCAACATGACATCTCCTGTGCAGTGGGTGGTGGTTGAGAAGGCAGGTTTCCACTGAGTGTGCTGATGAAAGGGATTTTGTGTAGTGATTATGTTTCCTTGAAGAAATGATGCTGAATGTGTTGAGGAAAGAATCTGGGCTCAGTTGGAGAAAGCTTTTAAACACCTTGCGTTGTCACTTTTGTCTGATGCTCCCTGCAAAGAAAATAACAGTTCTTCCCTCAGATCTGATCCTTAATAGATAGATAGCCAGCCGGGAAATGTTCCATCACAGAGCTCCTTCATTTATTTCATGGCTTCTCCTCTCTGTATCCTTATTACTGTGTAAAAACTTCCAATTCTGGAAATTTTGTTTTATGGTGCCATAAATATTTCCTATGATTTCTGAACATAAACTATTTTTTTCCTTTGATACCTTAATATAGAGTTCATACAATTTATAGATTTTTTGCATTAGCTATAAAAAAGTATCTATGAGAAAAACAAATTTTGTCTTTCCTGTTCTCAGAGAAGTTGCGCTGCTCTGTTCATTCAGTTCTCTGATAGCTGAGAGTCAGTAACAATATGGAATTTGATGTCTCTCCATTGCAACCAGGCTATAAATTGTTCCAAAAGTTGTCAGGGCCCAGCACAGAAAAGGAAATGAAAAGAAATAACAACAACAAAGACTAAACAAAATCCATAACTGACTACTAGTTTGAAAGACAACCTTGAAATTGAATGAGCACTAGCAGGCCAGGCTCTGCCCTGCTCTGTCTTTCTCCACCCTGAAAAACAACCAGTTGGAGAAAAAGAGTGATCTACAGCTGCTGCTGCATCAGTAAAAGACATTTTCAAACAGAATGATTTCCAAAGAGGTCTTTGTATGGCTTTTAAAAGGTGCTATTGAGAAGATGATGGGATCTAGTTACAAAAGGACATGCTTTCATCTGTGTTATCCCAAGTGAGGTATAATATGCTGCCTTGCATTCGTAGCTGCCTTTCATCTAAGACTTAATGTCTCATGAACAGTAGGTGATGGAACTTATCTCCTTCTTTACGTCTCTTCTTTGAATGTAAGCACAAATATTTATTCACGCTATTAGGAATGTGGACAGGAAGAAAGAGGCCAAGTTATTCAGACCCAGGACAAGATCTTGAAAGAAGGATTCAAAGCTTGGCCTGTCTAGGAGCTGGTCTCCTACCCTCCAGGTAGGGTCCTCCAGGTGCTCATATGCACATTATCCTACTATGGGATGCAGAAGATCTACTCTAGCACACCCATGATTTTGTTGTCATCTGAACTATGTTTAAGAGACTCTGTGAATCTGAGCTGGCCAATGGGTTATATAGGTCTGGACTTGTCCAGCAAGAAGACAGTGGGAACCATTTATATATTTTCTTTACTGTAGAAATGAAATTGCCTCTTTATTTTGTAGCCAGTGCTGCTTATGAGAGTGAAGTCAATAACCCAAGGTGGGTAGAAGTCAAAAAAAGTTTCTTACACAAGGAAAATGGTAGCACGGGAGGAATTCTGCGTCAAACTTCAAATACATGTTTTGAAAGCAAAACCACTGGCTTAGAACAAAGTCCTAAATTTCAAAATATGACAGGAAGTGCCTACTTATTAACTAACATATAGAGATGCTTATCCTGTAGGGCACAAACAGCTTAATGCCAAAGAATATTCAGTTATATTTGGTTTGTACAGCTAATAAAAAATTTTTGAAAGTATACTTGCAATTTAGAGGTAGCAAAGCTGTTTTGATGTATGGAGGGAGTTTTTGTGCATGAGGAAAAGAAATGTCTTTCTGCAAACTTCCACTATTATGTGCATCACAGAGCTAAAGGAAAAGATTTCTTTCTTCCTCAGGCCAGCACGGCATCATTTTACACAGATCTAATTGAAAGTTGTCCTATATGAGGAGAACCACTCAACTTGCACTTCATCCCTGTTGGCATGCCTGGGCATTCATTAGTAACTGGTAACAGGGCTGTGAAGTTTTGAACAGCTCTGGAGGTTGCCAGTGTTCAATAACTGCACACATTTCTTCTCTGAAAGAGTGGTCAGGCACTGCACTGAGCTGCCCAGAGAGGTGTTTGAGTCACTATCCTTGGAGGTATTCAAGAAACATGTAGATGTTGTACTAAAGGACATGGTTTAGTGGGGAAATTTAGGTATTAGGTGGATGGTTGGACTGGATGACCTTGCAGGTCTTTTCCAACCTTGGTGATTCTATTATTTCTCATAAACTAATTGCAGTAGACTATATACCTCGAGGAAATAATGATTTTACAGAGACTTGTGGTCAGTGGCTCAGTAGAGACTGGTGATGAGTGGCATTTTCAGGGATTGATGCTGGGACCAGTGTTATTTAACATTTTTGTAGGTAACGTGGACAGTGGGATTGAGTGCACCCTCAGCACATCTGCAGATGACACCAAGCTGAGTGGTGCAGCTGATACGCTAGAGAGAAGAGATGCCATCCAGATAGACCTGCAAAGGCTTGAGAGCCTTCATGCCAACCTCATGAAGTTCAACAAGGCCAAGGGCCAGGTTCTGTACCTGGGTCGGGGCAATCCCAAGCACAAATACAGGCTGGAGGGAGAATGGCTTGAGAGCAGCCCTGAGGAAAAGGATTCCAGTTGATGGAACATGCACTTGCAACCCAGAAGGCCAACTGTATCCTGGGTTGCATCAGGACAAGCATGACCAGCAGGTCAAGGGAGGTGATTCTGCCCCTCTGCTCTGCTCTGCTCTCATGAGACCTCACCTGGAGTACTGCATCCAGTTCTGGGTCCCAACACAAGAAGAACATCGAGCTGTTGGAGAGGTGGGCCACAAAGATGTTCAGAGAGCTGGAGCACCTCCCTTATGAGGACAAGCTGAGAGAGCTGGGGCTTTTCAGCCTGAGGAAGAGAAAGCTCTGGGGGGACCTTATAACAGCGTTCAGAACCTGAAGGAGGCCTACAGGAAAGCTGGGGAGGGACTTTTAATGAGAGCATGTATCAACAGGGAGAAATGGTTCTAAACTGGCAGAGGGTAGATTTAGACTAGATATTAGGAAGACATTCTTTACTGTGAGGGTGGTGAGACACTGGAACAGGTTGTCCAGCAATGCTGTGGATGCCACGTCCCTGGAAGTGTTCAAGGCCAGGCTGGATGGGGCTTTGAGCAACCTGGTCTAGAGGGAGGTGTCCCTTCCTATAGCAGGGGAGTTGGAACTAAATGGTCTTAAAGGTCTCTTCCAACCCAAACCATTCTATGACTCTGTGATTCATAGAAATTGATAATTATGCCAGAACTCTAGTTTTGGAGATGAAATGCTCTGAGTTAGGGTTGGATTCACAGGAGGATAAGGTTGTCAAAAGGTTCCCATCCATGACTAAGAGAGCTACCTGAAGCATCATTCTAGAGAGAACTCATCTTTGTGGTAAGAACACCTATATTTCAAAGCAAAGATACTAACCCGATTCTTCACCTTTCCAACCTTATGCACCATTTGAGATATTAAGGGTACTCCAAGATGTGAAGAAACTGAGGTTCAGCCTCCCTCTTTTCTTTAATATGTCTTGTTTTCTGGCTTTCAGTTCATGAACCCTGTTGTCTTAAGAGTAGTTAGGTTATAGGCACATTGGGATGAAGCCACAAGATATTTAGATGAATGCACGTGAAGCTGAGGGCAAATGAGGGAATCAAATAAAGCATATCCACTGGATTACTTATACCTGCCCATAACTCAAATTACTTTTACTATTGCTTCAGTGTTTACTGATATCCACTGAAGCAGTTTGTAGTACTGGTAGTACAAGGTTCATACCCAGCAGCTACTGCTAAGAATAGACTGTGTGCTATGGCACACCTCATCAAATGACAAATGTATATGCTGTCACGTTAATGTTTAATTATACAACTCTTCTCCATCTCCTTCAGCACAACAGAGAAGGGCTGAGACCAAAGGTGGTGGAAATGGAAAATAATAATTTGGCAGCAGAAAGAATATAAAAATCTTCCAAGATGCTCCAACTAGGGTATGATGTAGCATTAAGCAGTAAGATACGACAGGCAGAGTATTAGTCTAAATAACATCTCTTCTTGGAATGGCAGAGAACAGAAAAAAACAAGCCCTGTATACATATAATGAGGAAAAATAGAAATAAGAAAAGTAGTACCAAAAATCCCAGTGCACAGTGGATCAGAAATGTAAAGAATGTAGGGGTATCCATAGGGTTGTAGAGTAAAGGACAGAAGATTTAGAGCTTTCCTCCTTTGGTGAAAATGAAATTCTTGGTGCTTGATCTCTGCTTTGTAGCCAAAGTAAGTGGACCTGAAAGACTTTCCAGTTTGCTTCATTAGCCAAGGTAAGGCACTGTAGGAATTCCACTCTCTGCATGCTTCCTTCACTACCTTTTCACAGAAGAAACATCCCAGAGCTCTAATAAGATTTATTATTTATCATGTCACAGTCAAAGCTACAACAGAAGCCCAGTGTCAGCACTTTTAAAGGTGCAGCAAAACTCTCTAAAATCAAAAAACTTGCACAAATAAAAAGTTTTGAAGTAATACATTTAAAAACTCTCCACTCCCCTTTTAACATGATTTGTTACGGTTAATGCTTTTAATAACAATGCTGGTTGAAAAATGAAAGTGGAAATTCACATGTAATCACCTTGCTTCAGTAGCCTGGGATTTAAGATGCACAACATAAGACAGTATTAAACTTTCATGAAATGCATTCATTAAAATGACTGAGTTCCTCTTATATAACCAACTCCTCAGTAGCTAATGTCTTCACAAGGCTCTTCATGATCTGATGTCTTTGTAAACTTTGACAATTTCTTCCCTTCCTCCCCTGTATTTGTAGGAATATGTATGCTCCTTCTCAAATAACTTAATATTCCTAAGCTCCTATAAATATTAACTAACAGACTTTGTAGAGTAGGAGATGAAGTGTTTACCATTCACATCAAAGGTAGTCAATTCATGACCCATTTAGGTCAAATCCTTGGTGGGCGTGTAGGAGAAGGAACAAGATGAGATGGAAAACAGTCCTCTGCTAGGGCCTTTAGAGCATACATCTGTCATAAACATTAACTGCCTACACAAATTTATTTGTATATCCATAACTAGTAAGAATTAAGACATGCGCTCTACTTAACATCTGATTTTTCTTTAACAGGTAGATCCTTGTTTACATAATCACAAAAATCATAAAATGGTTTGAGTTGGAAGGGACCTTTAAGATCATTTGGTTCCAACTGCCCTGCTATAGAACTTCCCTCTAAAGCAGGTTGCTCACAGCCCCATCCAGGCTGGACATGAATGCTTCCAGGGAGATGGCATCCACAACCTCACTGGGCAATGTGTTGGTGTTATTTGGATCCCCAGGACACTTCACCAGAACAGCTTAATTTCTTCTTCCAAGGTCTCTTCCACTTCAGGTCATGTAACAGAAATAAATTATCAAAGATAAATCCTCTTTCCTAAATCTGTCTTTTTCAGGGACCTCAAATTAAATGTTCGGTAATTATTTCCTTGTTCTGGTAAATGTAAAAGTTTCCTGGGATAGGGAAAAAGATCTACTGTGTGTATAGTCTGATACTGAGTATGTTTCTGCATACCTTCTTGTTTGTTTTGCACTGTACTTCCAGGATGGGAATAACTCTGGTGACTGTAATAAATGTTGAGCCTGCTAATGGTAAATCCTCCAAGAAATCACCAGTTATAGTAGAAATGACAATTTTATTAATATGTCATACATTTCACAGTTCAAGCAAGTAAATACATGTCCATAATTTCCAAAACAGAATAAAATAAGAACAAAAACAAAACAGCATAAACCACTATCAGTGACAACAAAAGAAGGGCAGTTTCACTGAATTCAGAACAATACCATAGATTTATTTCATCTTTTTAGCAGCATAACTTACAGTCTGTATCTGCATTTATTAATCAACTCACACACACAGTCTAGATGAATTAATAATTCTCTTTTCTCCAGAACATCTTTCCTTATTCAGCAAATTCATATAGTATTTGAGGAGCACAGACTAAAGAACCTGACAATAGGTCACAATACCCTAACATTTTTTGTAGTCCCACTGTAAGAATTTTTTAAAAAATGAAAGTTGTTCCTATTATCTGGATTCCACTTTTGCTTAGATATTTATTAACTACGACTGCTTGCTGTAAGGCAGATAAAAATTAGATTCCCATTTACCTGGATAACATCTTTTCTCACTTAAAAGCACTGGAATTTCATTCTTCCAATGTCTCATTTTTTTGAGAAAAATTTAATTCTGTGCATTTTTAACAAATTCTAAATCTGAATATTGCAAAAAAACTTTGTGCTAAGTGTTAAACACAAACTCTAAAAATCTGAAGAGCAGCAGACACAAAAGTACCTGAAGTCCAGATTCATGCCTATACCTAATTTTCTACCACTGACAGAAATAAAATTCTTCACTTTACTCTCAAAACTTAATGCAGGGAAAGCAGTGATGCCTTATAAGTGTTCTGAAGGCCTCCAAAAACACGCTGCATGAATGACAAGTCATATTGCTTAATAATAGAGCATTTTTATAGCGAAAATATATCAAGCACTCGTATCCTAATAATAGACCTAACTTGTCGGTTTCATTGTGCTCAGTATCTCAGCTTGCAGTGACAGTGATGAAAAGCAGAGGGACAAGAATATCTTTCCTATTCCATCCAAGTGAAAGAGGTCCTAGGAGAGTGTCACAATTATGTTGTTTTAATCCTTTTTACCCTCCCCTAAAAGCACTGAATCAGATGATTCACACTATTCGTATTCTTTAAGAAAATTAAAGAATATTCTTACTCTGGCACAGCTCAGAGGATTGTGATCAGCAGATCAGCAGCACAGAGTCCAATGGGAGGCATGCAGGTTGCACTGTTCCCCAGGGGTCTGTACTGAATCTAGTCTTGTTCAGCATCTTCATCAGTGTCATAAAGTCAAGAGTTAGAGAGCACCCTCAGCAAGTTTGCTGATTATACAAAGCTGGGAGGAGAGGATGGAACACCAGAATGCTGTGCTGCCATTCAGCAAGGCCTGGGCAGACTGAAGAGCTGGGTGGAGAGGAACCTGATGAGATTCAACATGGGCAAGCTAGAGTGCTACATATGGGGAGGAATAACCGCATGCATTGGTACAGGCTGGAGGGTGACCTGCTGGAAAGGAGCTCTGCAGAGAAGGACCTAAGGGTCCTGGTGGACAACAGGTTGATCATGAACCAACCATGTGCACTTGTGTCCAAGAATATCTCTGGAGATATTCAAGACCCGCCTGGATGCCTACTTGTGCGACCTGGTGTAGGGAACCTGCTTTGGCAGGGGGGTTGGACTCGATGATCTCTGGAGGTCCCTTCCAACCCCTACAATTCTGTGATTCTGTGATTCTGTGAAGGCCTGTGGTACCCTGGATGAACTCCAGAGGTCCCTTCCATCTCCTACGATTCTGTGATTCTGAGATTCTGTGATGTAATTGCTACTGATTTTGCTCTCTTGTTGACAAGAAACTATTTAAGAAACCTTTCTTTCCTGCTTACCCTGTTTCCCTTTGATATCAGAAGAAGGTAGTGATTATCAATCTGGGACACAACTAAAAAGTAGATGGTAGAAACATCTCTTTTGTTATACTGTTGCTTTTCTCTTGAGCTATTTACATCTATGACAGATGTTTAAATTTATATCTAAACTATCAGAGATGGAAAGGCATCCTTTTTTCTTTCTCGGAGACATACTACTGTTAAGTTTAAGCAGGAGTCTTCTGCAATAGCAGCATCCTTGCGTTTCCAAAACAAGCAGAGCATGTACTTCTGTCAGCCTGAATTTCCATGTTTTGTTAAACAAGGGTGAATCTTAGGTTTGGATTCAGACTAACATATGTCTAAAAGCTCATAGTGGAGATGTGAAAAGGTGTCATAGCAATGCCTCTGTCTTTTCTAACATGGGGGTCCTTGGTGATGCTATCACAGAGTGATAGCCAGAGATGCAGGAGGGGAGTTGTTTTGACAGAGGTCTCTGAGCCATAGTCCACTTGTCCTTAAAAGTTAACTAGTTATGTCAGGCTAGTGCTGAGGACTTATCCTGGTGACAGGAACTAATGCTATCCTAGGAGGAACTCTGCTGCACCAGTACTGAAGCAGACCAGGTAGCATGTTGCTGCCTGTCCCCTTTCCTTCCACCTTCTGCTTTCAGTTTTAATAAGCTAGATTCTTGGCAGGAATTTGATGCTCCTAGGAGATCTTGTAGCTGCACAATAAAACAGCTGGAGAAAATCTTCAGGTGTCTTTGAGCTGCCTTATATCTAGAAAGCTCCTGCTGCTCGTACAAATTCAAAGCAATTCTAACCCATGGTAAAAGCTCAGCTTTGCTCATTGGTGAGATCTGGGAGGACAAAAGGGCTAGAGCTATTCCCTTGTCAGAGAGTTCTTTGTGCTTTATGTCTCATTCCCTATCTTCATTTCTCCATCTGTATCAATAATCAGAATATCTCTACTATGGGTGAATAAATCTCATCATTACTTGGCCCGAGATCTTATGAAACAGTCTCAGTATCCACATTCCTTATATTCATAATTTCCAAACTGGAAAAGCTATATGAATTGAACTTGTCATTACACAAATTGTATTTTACTGCACCTTCAAAACAAGACTCACTTGTGCCATTACTCAGTGGATACTGTATATTAACTTTTTTTGTTGTTGTTCTGTTTTCCTTTAAAAAAAAAAAAAAATTATACTTAATGCCCATTCCTTTTAGGATAGCAACAGATTTAAGACCAAAATGAATGACTTAACTTCTTGTACCCATTGCTTTTGACCAGAAACACCACTATTGTGACTCTTTGACTAACAGCTACCTTTTTTCAACCCCCCCCAAGTCCCTGTCTTTCCTCTCCTATTCAGGATGTACTAAAGATCTTCAGCCTTTTTAAGATTTGAAATCTAGAACCAAAATTGATCTGATCCTACCAAGTTTTCTACTGATTTTGGTGCCCCTCATTCCTATAGCCATGGGACACCTAATCATGGCCAAGATCACTAGAAGATCCAAAGATAAATCTGATTACAACAGCCCGAAAATTGCAAACAGCATGCCAAGAAAACAAGCAGACTGTTGTGGAACTAAGGAAAACTAAATTGGTTGTGTTGGTGTTTCTGTTGATGGGTTGCTGTACCTGTGCTACTGTGGTACCAGGGGATCCCAACACCCCCTCTTTTCCTGGGGATTTCTCTTTCATGCCTTTATAGATACAGGGAGTAATACCGACTACTGAACTGTCCATTGGAGAAACAGGGGGAGGTGTCCTCTCTCTCAGCTGTTTCATAGCATCTTTTCCCCCTTTGACTCCTGCTGGTTTCAGGAAGGTCACTGAGCAGACCATATCTTTAGAGGTCTGCTTGTCAGTTCTTTGGATTAGACTCATTGTACACAGAGTGTTTTGTGTTGCATGGCTCTAAAATCAACCCCTTCCCATCTGTTACGGTCAGGGACATCCTTTGCTAGATGAGAGTGAAGCCCTATGCTCCCAGCAGGCAGATATAAGTAACACTCTTAGTAGACCCACTCTGCCATCTTTCCTTAATGCAGACCAAAAGTCCTTAACTTGACCTGGGATTAAATGTTCACAAGCGTCAATGAATGTCAGTGGGTGCAATTCTTTCTGCATGGAGGAATTCAGTGAAACACTTTTGGTTCATCCTCACTTCCCTGTCAGATGTCATTTTGTCAGACTAGCATTTTGCTGCCATTTGTCACACAGTAACAAAATGCAATTGATGGGAAGGTTCAGCCTCTACTGTGGTATCACCAAAATCCACCTGTGATGTCATGGGCCAGCATTATGAACTAGAAGGCATTACTTTTGGAGCAGCTGTTGTAGATCTCCCTGTGTACAGGGAAGCATTTCCTCTGGACCAGACTGTGCATCTGCCCCTTCAAGAGCAAAGTAGTCGTGATCTCAAAATGTTCTGGCTTGCCTCTGAGATGCTAGGATGTAGCATCACAGGGCTTTGACAGTTACATTTGAGAACAGAGAAAGGAATTACACTAACATAATGATTATTAAAACTAAATATTTTTCTTAATATTCATGAACTGCACTAGAAATTCTAAATCTCTTGCAGTCAATTCAAAGTAAAATGGTTTATACCTGATAAAAATTTTATTCTGTGCTACTTATGTTCTCGTATCCTGTAGTAAACCTGACAGAGCACAAGGTCATGATAAAAAGTGTGTAGATTCTTCTCCACCCTCCTGTATCTTCCACACCGTCACTCATCAAAGAGACATGGCACTGACATGAGGCACTGTGTTCTTTGCAGAGGGAATCTTTTTAAACTGAGAAACCAAACTTCAGCGGAGCCAAATTCTCTTTGTTTTCTCATCTCTCTCACTCCAACCATTGTGGATGTGACCCTCATAAATCAACAGAGTTAATGAAAGGAATAAGACAGGTTTGGTCATAATTCAGTAGTACCTCCTGTAGTCTCTCTGGTGTAGCTAATGATGTATCCTCCTTGTTCTTGAATGCACATCTTGGCAACTCACAGTACAATTACATCCATCAGAAGAAAACTAAAGAAGCCTTATGTGTGTATCCTGGCTTCAGATGAGAAAGTTAACTTTCTTCCTAGGAGCTGGTGAGCTACTGTGTTTTGGATTTAGGATAAGAACAACTTTGATAAGACATGGATATTTTAGTTGTTGCTGGGCAGTACTTATAATAAGTCAAGGGAATTTCAGCTTCTTACAATGCTCTGTCAGCAAGGAACTGGAAGATGGGAGGGTTATAAAGAGCTGGAAAGGGACAGAACCAGGACAGCTGACCCAAGCTGGCCAGAGAGGTGTCCTATACCGCATGCCAGCATGTGGAACTGTAAACTGAGGGGACTCAGCCAGGGGAGCCCACCACTCTTCAAGGACTGGCTGGCATCAGTTGGAGGGTGGTGAGCAACTGCACTGTGCATCATTTGTTTTTACTTATTTGTTTGATTATTAATTATAATAATTGTTTTCCCTTCCTTTTCTGTCTTATTAAATTGTCTTTATCTCAACCCACCAGTTTTACAATTCTCTCCCCAACCCCACTCTGAGTGTGCTGAGCAGACAACTGTGTGGTGCTGAGTTGCATACTAGGCTAAACAATAACAGCATGAAACTGTTCTCAAAGGAGGAAAGTTTTTCTTCCTTCATGTTGCTACCTGAGGTTTGTTATGAAATAGATTTTTTTTTTTTTTTGGTTGTGTCACAGAGTTAACTAGATCGATCTATGCCCGTGACAGGGGGCTGTAGGCCCCTGCCTTCCCCCCACACAAGATGGGAAGGGA
>JAOWBP010004700.1:50594226-50608994 GCA_028571105.1 Tragopan temminckii | reverse complement strand
GCCACCAGATTGGTTAAGCATGACCTTCCCCTGGTGAAGCCGTGCTGGCTGTCTCAGATCACATGCTCATTCCTCATTTGATCTAGCATGTGAACCAGGAGGATCTGCTCCATGATCTTCCCAGGTAAATTGTTTATAAAGAGTCCTAATTACCCTGAAGTTCATTTCCTGACCCATCTCATACTACTGTGGAATTAAGTGAGTTCAAACAAACACATCTCAAACAAAGCATCTGCTGGGCTTTAGGAGTGCTGCCTCCTCAATTTCTGGTGAATAAGCACTGAGTTGTGATCACATTTGTAAGTTCATTTGCAGCTTATTTCACACACCCTGGCTATCCCACAATACATTGATGTTGTTACATACAAGGCTCATAACTGGGTGTCTGTTTTCCACCTTAACAGCAGAACATACCTCAGAATAACATTATTTGATCCTCAATGAGAAACCTCTATACTATATTTTCATATAAGAGAAAAACATGAAACTTCACATCCAAGAGACTGCACTGATCGTTAGTCATGTAAGACTGTTATATATCTTTTAAGGATAAATACAGTTTTTAGCTGAGCATCTAATACAATATTGCAGCAGAAATCCATGAACATCTTCAAATATCAGTATTACACCACACTATATGCTAAGACCATTTGGATCTCCACTACAGCACCAGATCTGGGATGCAATTCTGTCCTTAATTGCAAAACACGAAATTCTGCTTTCTTAGAATCAAGAGTGGATATCAAATAAGAATACATAAGTATGGTTAGATTCATTCCTGTAGACAACATCAGGGCTTGGGCATAATCTTGGCAGAATGTGTGAGTCTCAAATGTAAGAGCAAGAACATCACAAGTGATTTTCTGTAGAATTTTTATTTTTCTGCCTCCATGGTTTTGCCCAGGCCCATTTCTTCTGATAGCATTATAGAGCCTCATTCTATATAGAAACTTATGTTTTAGACATGTTTGAACCACGTTTTTTAAATAATGCAGTCAAAGGACTTATTTCTTGTGCTTGAGAAGCCTGTTTTATATGTGGTCTAAATACATGTTTTGATGCTTTTTAGGATGTGTTTGGTCCAAGGGCAAGGTTACAGAAATTATTCTTAGCTGAATTCTAATAGCCAAAGGCAAAAGACTGGAATCTTAAAAACCTATGCTTTGCTCAAAGGATGTATCTAAAAAAAGCAGTTTTTGCACTTGTACACTTAACTTGGTATGTGTATGTAAAAACATGTCTACGTATGCGCACGTAATTCCTAGAAAATGCACAGATTCCTCTGATGATCATGTTACAGGGACTGAGAATTCATTACATCTTTCTGCTGAAGACCAGCATCTAACTCGTTATTTTCCTTTATGAATAAAATGTTAATTTTGTACATATACCTCCTATAGATTTTCTAATGGGAAACATTTTATACTTAATCATGTCAGTGCAGAATTAATGCCTCCTGGCCCCAATTCATACAGAGCATCTCTCACTTCTTTTTGAGATCAACAGAGTGCAAGAAAAGCGTACCATAATTTCTAGCTGATTTACTGTAGAAATCTTAGCTAAAAACCACCGTATTAGCAGTTTGTTTAATTTAGCAGTTTGATGTAAGAATAGAAGCTGACTGTGCCTGCTCCTTACAAGCTGAAAATCATTAGTGTATTCCCCACATTCTTTGTGGCAGCAAACAAATATGTTTTCATGGTACACTTCTCTTTGTGAGAATTGTCAGGTACTGCTCACAGCTATCCATGCTGTTTTCCCTCATTTGTGTTCACTGGCTGAACTTCATTCACAACTCGACTCTCACAAAACTCAGTGTAGACTCCTAATGCATTTTCAAGCAAAAAAAAAATATATACAAATATATACATATATATACATATATATGTGTGTGTATATATATATATATATATAAAAACCAAAGTTGACAAGCAATGAAACTGAAGATTTTTCTAAGAAAAATGCCTTGGCAAGCTGTTGTTGAGAGAATGTCGTAAAGCTTGCCTAGGGCTTGGCAACAGCAAGGACAGGTCCAATATGTGACACGGATTAGAAAACTGACACAACCTGACTGAAGAAACAAATGTGATCAGTTATTGATTGCTGAATTTAAGCCAGAGCTAGTTACCCTGCACTGTTTAAGTCTGTCTGTGCAAACAGCTGAAAATACTTCCACATCAAAGACATTTCCATTTCGTTCTGTTGATCCTTTTTTGTCGAAAAATCCTGCTTGGAATCTTTTAGATGTTTCCAAACTGTTTGGCTTGTTTCTTACCCACTTATTTGACTAACCCACTCAAACAGCATACCAAAGCTGGTGGCAGTCCTGGGTCTGGGCAGCATGAGTTACTGTCCCACTGCAACAAGCAGCCACTATTTCAAATGGTGGTTCTCTTCTTTGAGATGTGTGGCCTTGGAGAGTGTTTGCACAGGAGCACAAATGCTGTAAAATGGATAAAACATGGCCTGAAGTCTCTAAAGCTTGTGAGTGATTTGGTACTCACTGAAAAGTGACTGGTAAATCTGTTTCCTGAAGGACACTCCTGATGTAGCTCGTACAACAAATCTACAACAATGATGGTTTGCTTTAAAGAAAAATGACTGTTCTTTGACTTTTGACTGGTAGCATTTTGAGGCAGGTCTCATTTTGCCAAGCCAGCAGTGACAGGAGGAATCAGTCTGTTTTGACTAAAGAAACTGAGCTGGTGGCAGAGGACATCACCCCAGTGCCACAGTGGAAGTCGGATGGAGCTTCGCCCAGGCAGAGCTTTTGCTGGCTACAACTGTGCTGATCACTTGGTATAAAACTAATGGGATAATGCCAAATGCAATATTGCTCAAACCTCTCTGTCTCTCTCAGAATAAATAAATAAATAAATAAATAAATAAATAAATAAATTTCAGAAAATAAAAAAATAAATTATTCGAACAGGGCTGTAAATAACCGATTTTTTTTTTTTCAGTCATTTATCTAATGGGATTCTAGTTATTCCAAGACGTGACAATGATTTTAAAACCTTTCTGTTAAGATTTGCCAGGAGAGGATAAACCTGTCATTTAAACCTGCACTGCAACTCATCCACTCACAGCTGCCGAGACAGACTTCATGGATTTATGCAGAAACAGCAGGAGGGAACAAAGATGACATTCAGGAAATGTGCAGTTCCCCTGGTTTAGATATGCCAAGTCCAGAAAAGTTTGAAATTTAAAGGCACTGCTATCTTGAGTACAAGCTATAGCACGGAGAGTTTGGGAAAGCAAGAATGACATATATTGCTTTGAACTCCATCATTTTACAGTAGTTCAAATCTTTCCCTCTCACAGACTAAGGAGGAGTACTGTTTACTATATTTGGAGATAATTGTCTTATATCTGAATTGGAAAGATACGGATTTGAGGCTGCAGTATTTGTTATACAAAGAATTGGTTGGGTGGTTGCAGCCAGAATATTGTAGACTACGGCTCCATGTCCAGGTGGAAGGCAGTGATAGTGGTGTCTCCTGGGAATCCATCTTGGGATTCTTTGATGTCTTTATCAATGACCTCGACACCAGGACTGAGTGCACCCTCAGCAATTTTGTGGATGATACAACAGAACGAAGGGATGGCATCCAAAGGGACCTGGACAGGCTTGAAAAGTGGCCCACTTGAACTGAATGAAGTTCAGTAAGATAAAGTGCAAGGTCCTGCAACTAGGCCAGGGCAATCCCAGATACATGTGTAGACTGGAAGAACTCCTTGAGAGCAGCCCTGCCAAGTAAGATGTGTGGCAGGCCTGAGGGATGAGAAGCTCGACATGAGCCAGCAGCCTGCTTTTGCAGTCAGAATACCAGCTGACTCTTGGGTTGCTTCAAAAGGGGAGTGGCAGCAGGGAGATGAAGGGGATTGTTCCTCTCTATTCTGCCCTTTTAAGGCCCCATGTGGGGTACTGTGTCCCAGCCTGGGGTACCCAGTGCAAGAAGGGTGAGGAGCAATTGGAATGAGTCCAGAGGGGACCATGAAAATGATCAGAAGGCTGGAGAACCTCTCCTGTGAAGAAATGCTGAGAGGAGCTGGGCTTCTTCAGTCTGGAGAAGAGAAGGTTTCAGGGAGACCTTCTTGCAGCCTTCCATAACTTAAAGAGAGCTTATAATTAGGAGAGAGACCAAGTTTTTATACAGGCAGAGAGTAACAGGGCAAGGTGAGATAGCTGAAACTAAAAGTAGGGAAATTTAGATTAGATATTAGGAGGAAATTCCTTACTCGGAGGGTGATGAGGCCCTGGCACAGCTGCCCAGAAGCTGTGGGTGCCTCATCCCTGGAGGCACTCAAGGCCAATCTGGATGGGGCCCTGGGCAGCCTGATCTGGTGGGTGGAGGCGCTCCCTCACAAAAGGGGGAATGAAACTGCATTATCTATGATCTTTGATTCTGTGATTCTATCATCTTTCACATCCCTTCCAACCATAGCCTTTCTAAGATTCTATGAATTTAAATGAGTGATCCCATTAGTTGATTCAGTGCAAAGAAGCAAGGCCCCTTCTTTCTTCCAAGGAGCAGGTTGTTGTAACAACTGGCAAACGCTTGCCTAACTCTCCAACTTTCAATTACATACACAGTGTTGGCCTCAGGTTGGTAACAGCCAAGTATCACTGGCCTAGGAGACCACACCTGAAACAGTTTGTGGGATTACGTCTCATACATCAGTCTCTACGTTCCAGAAGCTAGCACTCAGACAGCAGTAGGATGGACAGCTGCATATTAGAATGACAGTAACCTTTGAAGAAACAGTCACGAACGATTGACACCCCTGACAAAATAAAATAATTGCCCTGGAGCATCCAATCACAAAAGAAAAGTATTGCAGACATGCAATTTTTAACCTGTTTGATAAAAATCTGAGAAGATCAGCTAGACTAGAGTTTTGGAGACTTTCACTGAAGCCCAGAAAACAATTCTAACTTTCTGAAATTCCAGAGTTATGCATTAATATCTTCTTGTTTAAGTGAATTACTTATTCTAGGAATCAAATTGTAATGCGTGAAAGAATTTTGACAGTTTATTCATTAATTCTACTAACAAAACAGAGTAATGTTTCATAAAATACAACACTCATTTCTCTTAGAATCCATTTTATTTTCGTTGAATTTCTCAGGTTAAACAAGTCTGCTTTATTCCAACTCAGTGGTAATCGGATATTTACCTTAAATTCTGTCTAAAGAACAATTACAAGACCAAACTTTACGATACGTTCCTCACCATTTTAAAAATAAATGTTAAATTTATGACAGGATCGTAGAAACCTAATAACCAGATAAACCACATCACTGAGAGGTGTAAGCTAGAGGCAATACACAGCATGCATCTTAAGGAATGAATAAAAACCCAAATGTACAAGTTTGCCCAGAGCTGTGAAATTTTAAAATGATACAGTATGTGTATTTCACACTCAAGCTGTGACATTCACGTGCTAATGGGGATTATTGGACCTTGATGACATCAGTCTTTCCTAAGAATAGTAAGCAAATTCATCCTTGTTTGATGAGAATTCGCTTGACTCTTGAGAAATTATTTTCATCAGAAAAAGTCATTCTTGGGCAGAAAAAATCCAAATTTCAAAAGAAATGCAGAATTGCTGAGCTGGTGTGCTTTGATTTGATTAGAATTTGTTTTTCAGAGTTTACAACAACACTTTTTCAGAATGTGTAAAACGTGAAGAAGACAAGAACTGGATTGCTTAAAGTGAGAAAGAGCTTTAAAAAAGAAATAGTAGGAGACCAGACGGAAAGAAGTAGGGATTTCTGTGTGTTGATTTTCAGAAATTTGGGACTTCTTGACTTTGGTTACACAGTAATTTCTTTGGTGCCCAAGTCAATTTTGGCAGTCTCTCTCACAAACCTTTTTCCTCTTTCATACTGCTCTATTTCAGGTGGTTTAATTTGCCAGTGGAGTTAGCTTTGTAAAACAGCCTGTCTGAGAAGATCAGTGGTCATTTCTTACAAAAAATGGTAAGCCATGTCCAGCACTATCAAGCAAAACTCTAAATATAGACTCTCTTGGACCCCTTCTAGACATGACCTATTCCAAGAGCCTTGTGTAGATTCTGAAGTGCAGCCAGCCGAGATTTAGAAGACAGTAGCCCATTTCTTCTTACTGGATCAATGTGATTAATTCAAGCTAATGAAACTGTGTGACCAAGATAAAAAATAATGGACAAACTAAATTTACATCTCTATTTAGGAGTGCTGCTACAAGCATAGGAAACCAAACAGCTTCCAACTATTCAATGCATTGTTTGAATCCTAATGTGACCACTAGTGCTGATGCTGCAGAGACAGCATACAAAGCACCCTCAAGATGGTAAAATAATGAACTGCAGTGTTGCCTTACACAGCTATTGTTGCAATCATATTTGACATAATGCTTTTTTAAAAAAGACATCCCTGGTTACCAGTGGAAGCTGTGAAGGGAAGCATTTTCAACAGTCTCACCATAACCAGCCCCTTGTCCATTCATATGGCTCCTTGCTGCAGAGAAAGCCACAGCATGCTTTGTGTCACAGCTAAGATGCAGAATCCCTCCACATTTAGTAATTCAGTTATCAATTGCTATGAAAAATCCTACAGCTAAAAGCAGCACTAAGCAACAACAGTGATAGGGAAGAGTTGCTAATGAGACAACAGCACCTCTCATGAGCAAACCAGGACAATATACAGTTTTTAACTGAAATGAGAGATTGTTTATAGCTAATTTCTCACATAAACCATCAATTTCTCCCTTTTTAACTATACAGTTGATATTTCTTTTTTTTTTCCTACAAAGCTGAACAGTAGCCATAGCAGTTGGCAAAGCATATTCCATAGACTTTTCTATGCTATAGTGTCCTGTTTCGCCATACCTTGGCTAACAGATTTTGGCAGAAAGTAGAAGAAAAGGCAACAACAAATTAAGACTTTGAATGTTTTACCTCTAGTTTCACAGTATCAGAATCTTTGCAGAGAAGAACTTGGGGGTCCTGGTAGATGAGAAGCTGACATGAGCCAACAATGTGCACTCGCAGCCTGTAAAGCCAACTCTATTCTGGGCTGCATTAAAAAAGGGGTGGCCAGCAGGGAGAGGGAGGTGATTGTTCCCCTCTACTTGGCTTTGTAAGGCCCCTTCTAGAGTAGTGCTTCCAGGCCTGGGGCCCCCAGCACAGGAAGGGGGTTGAAACTAGATGATCATTGTGGTCCTTTTCAACCCAGACCATTCTACGATTCTATGATTCTATGAATCTTCAGATTAAATTTTCTGAAATTTTCTCTTTTCTCTTTAGACATGAACAAAGATACATATCCAAGATTAGTGAACCAAAGTTATTCCAGTTCATAGTGCAAATCTAGACAAATAAAAAGTACAAGAGGCCTAATAATTGAGATAGTTATTCAGATGACTTTAAGTTGTCTTCTGCTACCTCGTGAGGAGGTATGGAGAAGGCAAAGTCTGAGTTGTCCAGTTTAAAAAAAAGGAGATACTTTGGTCACCATGAAAGTGGCTGCACACCAGAACAGAGGTCTAGAGAGGCTGTGGAGTTTTCATCCCTGCAGATGTCTGATCCTAACTGCCTAAAGCCCCAGGCAACCTAAATCAGTTGACTTTGTTCTGAGAGGGAGACTGGAGCAAGACCTCCAGAGGTCTTCTCCAAACTAGATTTGTCTGTCAATTCTACCTGTCATCATAAATGAATTAATATGTTCACCAAGCTAGAACTGAGTATAATTCTATCATTGCTTTTTCTAATATAAAATTCAGATTTAAGCACAGCAATTTTGACTTAGAAGAATTCAGTGAAACACTGAGATCCTTTAATAAAAGATATAAATATTTCCCATATCAAGTGTCTGTTCCTCCTCCCTTACTGTCTTATTACATGGAAATAATCAGTCCACCTGAAACCATTTTTAATGGGTACATAAAATAAAAATGATCTTTCAAAGATCTCTTCTTAGGTGAATGCTGTGATGACAGATTTGGAGAGTGAATGGTAGTACTTCAAAGTACATTGAGCTAACAAGCTGCTAGAACAGAATCAACACTGCTGAATAATTCAGTGCTGCTAAACTATTCTACCACCTGCACCTATTATTCTCACACTTCAATAACACTGTTCCTACACCTGAGAAAGCTAAAACCAAACTCCTTACTTATCATGAAATCAGAAATACATTTATTTTCCTAGGCTGTGATGCTAATATCACTAAATATGCATTTCTGTGTAGAATATGTTAAGTCTGTATGCATCAAGAGACAAAACTATTTGCTGAATTACTACTAACACATAACTGGCTGTCACGGTATCCTGACCCTCCAAAACAGCCCGAAGTGACAAAAGGGTGACAAATGCCACCCATCTGTCCTAAAAAAACATTTTTGTGTTGGCAGGTAGAACCATGACAAATCCTGAATCACCATTTGTTATTTGCCATTATTGATGGTGGTTCAGTTTGGTACGAACTCTCCCTTGTCAGAAGGGCTCTGCTCCTTTAGAGTGGCCTTCAGGTCACAGTCCTGCCACTGACCTGCTGTGTGACTTAGAAGAAGTGTTTGCCATTATGACTCTCTTCATCTTCATTCTCCTGAGACAAGGAGACATGTTGTCTGACGTTACAGTTTCGGGGAGTCTGCTAACAAGCAGCAACTCACTTTGTTAACTGCTCTGGAATTAGTACTGCACAGCATGAAATCTACACTCTCTCTAGAAAAATCAATCAGTCCACAACTTTTCTGAGCCTCTCTACCTCTTGCTGATGGTTTACAAGACCATTCTTGGATTTTGCAGTCAAATATTTCCTTTTCTTTTTATATACCAAATTTAAAATATTACCGACATACATATCAAAATCAATTGCTCCTGATTCCAGAAGTTTCAGTCTCTTCATGATGCAGATAGATGTTGAAGTATCAGTTTACAGTCTTCAAGAAATCCAACCAGCATGAGGTGGTCCAATAAAACACTGAGGAATGCCATTAGACTTTGCTCCATCTACTGATTCCACTGCTGTTGAAAATGAGACAGGCAGGCCACTAGGAAAATCTGCTGTCAAATAGTGTTTGTACTGGTGTTATAAATATTTTAGTGTATTCAATTAAAAATTAGCAGTGCTCATGTCTTTTAATAAAATAACTTTTTTTCTGGTTGCAGCAAGTACACCATTAATATTTCTGTGAGCCTGTGGTAGAGAAAATGGCATTTAGTAGCTACTTAGGAACATTTCCCATGGGCAGCGTGGTTACCATTCAGCATCAGGATCAGTTTTAACCACAGCACATTGTGGGCCAGTGTAAGAGCTCAATGTCCTAAAGCTGTCATTGTCACATAATTTCAAATCTTCAGTCTCTGATTCAGCCCTTGCTGACATCTTACGAAAAATCACCTTGAGGATTGCCTAGAGATATTCTTGTGTTTCACCTGGCATATCACTGTTCTGTAAGAAAGCTTTGATATGGAGGGAATCAAACCTTCTTTCTGCAAGTTTGGAAAGAGTCTTGACAGGTTATTTTTCCCAAGAGGCTGAGCTGAAAACAGTGACCTCTTCTAGGTTTTCTTTGGGTGTCTTCATCAGTCCAAAACAGATTTACATGCTCAGGGCCCATAAGTTACAAAAGCATGTCTACAGGGGACCTTGATTTAGTGATCAGTTTCCAACATTAGCAGAAGCTTGGTGTAAGTGGAGATCAGCAATGAGATTTCAAGAAAAAACTCTTCTTGTTCTTTTGAGATGGGAGAATAGTAATCTTGCCTTAAAGCACAGAATTTTAGTGAAAAACACTTATTTATCTGGTGGAGAACAGATGTATTAATTTGATGGATGATAATTTCTCCAGGCTCCACCAGAAACTTCTTATCTTAAAAAATGAAAAAAATGTATGCTTGCCTTTATTTCTAGGTGCTGCAGTGTATATTTGCTTAAAATATGTTCACTTAGAAAGGGTTTCTTCAATTAATAGCTCCAGATGGAAATGCAGTTTTTCCTCCATCATGGTTTGTTGCCCTTTTCTAATGCACCCCTAGTACATAGCTCCTAGTTATTATCTCCCAGGAGATTTTCTCACACTGGAGATCAGTTACATTGCCTTGAAGGAAATCTTGTCTTCTATTAATCAGTTTTTTAATTCTTTCTAATGTTTTACGCTGCTGACATTTAAAAGAATCATTGTTGCCCAGTAATGAGATACTGCCACATTCCACAGCACTGTAACATTATTATTGGTGGCGATTCACTTATTACCCTAATTATCACCATCTTTCCATGTAAATAGTATTTTCACAAGGAAATATTTCATTCCTCAACAACATTAAGATATGCTCCCACTTTTCCTAGTCCACACTGAGTGAGTTCCAATTTAGTCAGCCCATTTTTCTTTAATATGAGTTTTTACAATGAGCCTGGGTTTTGTGAATGAAGCTCAGCACCACTGTCACCTTGCAGTTTGCATGACTATTCACAGCCACCACCGAATGAGCAGTGTGAAGGTTTCCTGCCTCCTCTGTGGTACAAATACCATAAAAGCAGAGAACAATGGCAAATTGTGGAATTATTTTCTCAGCAGCAGACACCTAACATCTCTCAGCTTTGGCAAAGCTCTTATGACACAACCTCTGTTTTGACCAGCTAGAAGTCTGAGTCCTCCCAGATTTCTGAGGAACACCAGGGCATAGGGAGCAGCTTCACCTTCCCCCATTTCAGAGCAAGGCTGCAGATGCTAATGACTGGGGAAGATGGAGCTAGCACAGAACACACTCTTTGCAATAGTGGAGGGGACACGAGCTGATCTCAGTCTCATACATATGTTTGCAGGAGAGGAGAGAGAGATATCTCTGCTGTTTCCTTTACTGTGGTGCAATCCTACCACAGACTGTGCTCTTCAAAGCCCTGAGAGATGGTGGTTTAAGATAAAATGCACTAAACTGATCCACTGGATTGAAGGTGCTAAGGGTTCAAATGGTAAGAAAAGATTGCTGGGCATGCCAACCACTTCAAAAACACTGGTGAGATTTTGTCATTCTGCTAAGAAGACACCAGCGAATTTGCATGAGGGAACTGGGGTAACTCCTGCAGTTGGGCTCTGCAGGGGGCTAGCTGGCACTGGTCCTCAATATTGCCATATGTATCACAGCCTAAAAGCCCTGAGCTGTGCTTCTACAAGTTACTGACGAAGGGTGAGTGTGTCATCTGTAGAATGTACCTTGCCTACCTCTAAAATTGCTGATGCAGATGCGTATGGCAATACGAAGTCAATGAAAAAACAGTAGCAGAGGTTCCACTCTGCAAGCTTCTTTCCTGGGTTTGGTATTTCACAGTTATGCTGTTACAAGAAGGTGGCTAAGGTGGTTTTTGACTATTCTAACCAATGCTTAAATCCTAACTGTAACATAGTCCTCTGCTGTATCTACATATCTTGTACATTTTGGCATACTGTCATATGTGTAGCTGATTGGAAAGAGGGTGAACTCAAAATTCTTGCAGCTGTGTAACTTACTGAGAGGACAAGTAGGTACTGTGAAGTCTCATATACAGAGGATCTTTGTACACAGTTCAATATTGTGTGAAGGGCACAAAGCTGCTTGTGAGATAGAAATTAATATTTTCTCATAATATCAGAGGTGCCTCACAATGTGAAGGATGGAACAGAGATAAATATGAAAGGTCAAGAAGAAATCCCAAACTCCAAACTTTCAAATCTTAATGGTTTTGAAAATATAAAAGCACTCTGCCCGGGCCCTAGAAACTTTCATTTTAATAACAGTCAAGGAAGTGAGCTATTTATTCTAAAATTTGTATCTTTTCACTGTTTAGAACTTTCCTGGGATCTCCTGTAGTGTTAGCAAAATCTTTCTAAAATACGAGAAATTTATGTTCACTGAGCTGAAAGTCATCACCCCAGATAAAATCTGCACACATGAAAGAAAAAAAGTTTCTATTAAATTACCCATGAAAAGCCCTACATTATAACTCATTGTAAGCCTGCTGAATTTTTACTGTATCAAAATTAATGATATAGTTCAGAGCAATTTTGCATGAGCCAGTGACTTTTCTCCTTCACAGGTATACTTAAACATTCAGATTCACTGGAGAATTACATAAATGAATGTGCTGCAGAGTGTATTAGAAAAGGACTCATGCTGAAAGTTTGTTTGTTTTGCATAGCAATTCCATTTCTGGCTCTTGCCAATGATTGCTGCTATTACTTCAGTCTAAATCACTTAATCATCTGATGGAGGAAAAAAAAAAGGAAAAAAAAATAGAAGAAGAAAACATCAGGCTGAGCCTTTGGAAACAGAACAATGCCTTTGGCAGAAGTTGACTGCTCCCTGAGGCTGTTGCTCTGAGATGGTACCACTTAGCCTTAAGAGGCTGCACAATGCCACTGCTTAACTGCATGTTTTACCTCTGACAGAGCTCTGGAAATCCACATATCACATTGTTGAGGAGAAGTGGGCAGAGCACGCACAAAGGGCTGGTGTCAGAATGTCTCTCATCTCCCACCAGATGTGGTTTCCTGGCCCCACCTCTCCACTAGAGGCAGAAGAAGCAAACATTGTCCCATGGACCACCTACTTCTCCTCAGTTTCATCTCGTCTGTCTTTCAGTTTTGCACACAATTTATTTATTTTTTTTTTAAGTGAAATTCCCTTTAGTGCAGATGTAAAACACCTTAAAAGCATTGCATCACCAGAGTCTTGACCACTGATTCACAGATACTTCTTCCTGTGGTGAGGTACTCTTAGGTGCTGATGTTACAGCTTGCCTGAAAAGTAGCATCAAATTGCATTGACGCAAGCATCACACTAAAGCGTGGACTGCAATGAAGAATGTGTTACCTGACAGCTAATAATTACCAGCCACATGCTGCTTAAAGAAAGGAGATATGTACTGCAGTACAATGCTAATTTTCAGAGAAACTGCATGCAACGCCATTCCCCTTGGTGTAGTAGGCCCGGAATCACTGTTTCAGGATGTTTTGACATGGTGGGCATTGGCCAAAAATATGGTTACCCTTATGATCACACACCATTTGGAAGAAGATCTAACCATGTAATGTTACTTGTTCCTATGGCATAAACTCTGAAAGAAGAAAAAATAGGTCTTAAAAGAAATACCATGCCTTTCCAATTGGGAAATGATTAACAGGAACCATGAGAGTACTACCATGCCACAAACACTGTCATATGCCAGGAGCTGTTGACAGGCCACAGCTTATGCTGTTTTTCTAAGACTCTCCAACATTTTCCTTAACTATGCTCTTATCATCTCAGGCTGCTCAGCAGCACTCCTTACTTCCCAGATGTCTTGGCCAGGTCCAGTGCTTCAGAACACTCTTCACTTGAACTCCTCAGCCCAGCTTCCCCAAATGATGAGGGATTAATACACACAGCTTTAAGGAGTTAGGGAAGAAAAGATATTTCCACATTAATAAAACATGTTACTCTAGAAATACCAATTAAAAAAAAATCTTGAATACTATTATGATAAAATTGCAATACATATTTAAAAGCTGTGTAACTTCACTACTCTTCCCAGCTGTCCTTCTTCTGAGATGAGCCATATTTTTCCCTGACCTCCTCTGAGACCAGATGGCCTTGAATTAAATACATACATACATTGCTCTGATGCCTCCTATTTATTTCCATGAAAACTACTACAGATACAAAGAGCACAATGACACCATCTTATAGAACAAATTCTCAGCTACACACTATTTTTCATCATAGTTACCACCATTAGCTCTGCTTTTTCGTCAGTGATGAAAACACAGTGCTTTTCAGTTTGCTACCTTGAGAGAAGTGCCCACTATTCCTTTCTAGCCTGGAAGAACTGTCTCCTTCCTTTATCTGGTCAGGTGAGTAGTTGGCCTCTACCTCCCTTTCAGTGGCTTAAAACAGCAGCTTCTCTTGAAAAATAAGAATTTTCTTTCTCCACATTCTCCTGAAGCTCTTCTTTCCTCCTAAAAATAATGCCAGCACCATTTGAAATATTGTTTCAGGCAACTGATACTTTTTCTTGGAAGAATGAAAATCAGCAGACATAGAATACCAAATAAACCACAAAACAGAGCAATGTGAACAAACACAGCAGGCTACATTCTCAAGAAACACAAATTAATACAACACTGCTGAAATCAGTTGAACTAAGCCAGTTTAAACTAAGTAAAAATGAAAGACCTGAACCATAAGGCCAAGTACACTGTTACCTTTTACTTTTGTGTTGAAAGTTTTGGAACAGTGTTAAGATTCACTATTTTTTAAAGACCTCAGATTTCTCAACGTCTTTTTTATTCCCTTCAACTAACATTTTCCTAATTATCATGTAACCCCTTTCTACTAAATATATACAGAAATTTTTCAAGGGTTCCTCACAAAGTTTAAACTTATTGTGGAGATGCTTTAGAAGTAGCTACCATAAAACTGAGTTGCCTTGTGGTTTTGGCAGATGTTCCTCAAGCTTCTCTCCCAAACATTGTTGTAGGGAGATAAGAAATGTGCAGACCTGAGCATATCCACAAGAGCTTGCACACCACAAAATCTCTAATACTGCAATCACACACATTCAGATATGGGATTTCTGGTCTTTTGTGTTAACATTCTTCACACACCACTGGTTGGAGTTCTACTGGGCACCAGATGACAGTGTGCAGTGGTGTGGCTGCATATCACATGCTCCATTAAAAAATCACAGAATCACAGAATCACAGAATCATAGGGGTTGGAAGGGACCTCCAGAGATCATCGAGTCCAACCCCCCTGCCAAA
>JAOWBP010004700.1:50575041-50594126 GCA_028571105.1 Tragopan temminckii | reverse complement strand
ATCCATCAAGACCCCCAGGTCCTTCTCTGCAGGGCTGCTCTCAAGGACCGCTCCTTCCAGTCTGTATGGATGCCTGGAATTCCTGTGGCCCAAGTGCAAAACTTTGCACTTTGCTGTGTTGAACCTCATTAGGTTCACCCGGGCCCACCTTTCTAGCCTGTTGAGGTCCCTCTGAGTGGCATCCCTTCCTTCCACCGTGTCAACCGCACCACTCAGCTTGGTGTCGTCAGCAAACTTGCTGAGGGTGCACTCAATTCTGTCATCGATGTCATTGGTAAAGATTTTAAAGAGCACTGGTCCCAAGACAGACCCCTGGGAGACGCCGCTCATTACCAGCCCCACCTGGACATAGAGCCATTGATGTTTGCAGCCCTTCAACCAGTTTCTTATCCATGGAGTGGTCCACCCATCAAATCCACATCCCTCCAACTTAGAGATAAGGATGTGATGGGGGACCACGTCAAAAGCCTTGTTCAAGTCAGGGCATAAGTGTAGCATGCAGTGCTGCACAGTAACCACAGCAGTTCAGTTCTGCTTTTAGTGGTAGATGAGGCTAGGCACAGAGATATGCCACTCTGTTTTCAACTCATTTGGTAATTCTGTACAGCTCTTGCAAAGTCCAGCATGGAATAGTTAGTAAGTAAACACCAAAGATGCACGTTTTGGCTTCTCATCTCAAAAAAAAAGTGTTCCTTAGCACGTATTATGCTGCATGGTGCACTGCACAAAAAGCCCTAATGCATTTTCACAAGGAAATTTTGAAGGCTCTGGGCAGCATGGGTGAATTATCATAGAATCATAGAATGGCCTGGGTTGAAAAGGACCACAATGATCATCTAGTTTCAACCCCCCTACCATGGGCAGGGTCGCCAACCACCAGACCATGCTGCCCAGAGCCACATCCAGCCTGGCCTTGATGCATTCAGGGATGGGGCATCCACAACCTCCTTGGGCAACCTGTTCCAGTGTGTCGCCACCCTCTGTGTGAAAAACTTCCTCCTATTATCTAACCTAAACCTCCCCTGTCTAACCTAAAACCATTCCCCCTTGTCCTATCACTATTCACCCTCATAAACAGCCGTTCCCCCTCCTGTTTATAAGTTCCTTTCAAGTATTGGAAGGCCATAATGAGGTCTCCCCAGAGCCTTCTCTTCTCCAAGCAAACAAGCCCAGTTCCTTCATGCCTTTCTTCATAGGAGAGGTGCTCCCGGTCTCCTATGAAGAAAGGTTGAGGGAACTGGACTTGTTTTGCTTTACAGAAGAGAAGGCTCCAGGCAGATTAAATGCACACAGTTCAGATACAGGCTCTTGCAGACCACGAGGACTTTTCAGCAAAGCATGTTGTGAACAGTTTACCCTATTTGCTGAAAAAGTTGTTGTTGCAGAACATGCACTTTTTGGATAAGTGGAAGTCAAATGGCTCTTGAGTTTGTGTTAATTTTTATTGACGAAATTCAATTAGGAACAGTGCATGTAAATGCTAATAGACTCAGTTATGTCTAAGCTAGTGTGAATATATAATCCTCTTACTGTCTAGATGATTTAATAGTCACTCCACTGAATAATCTTTCTTCTTCCCCCACAGGTAAAGCATCTGAATATTGCAATACACAGGCAGAGGATTTAACTGATCAGGGGTCCTTAAACTGAATGAGAGTTGGAAACTCTCTTCTTGTGCACAAAATATTTATCATTTGAAGCTCACCAAACACTTATGCAGAGACAACTCTCTGAGAAGAGCTCTGTGCACAGAAATAACACAAATCAAATTAGTGCACTGAAGCTAAGTAGGACAAATTTAATCTCATCTTGTTAAAAGTTCCTCAGAAAGTCGACAAAAAGAACTGTTACATTTTTTACTTTTTAAAATATCATGAAGGCTGAGTAGGAGAATACAACAATGATTCTCAAAGGTGGAAGTCACTGAATTGCATTCAAATATGGTAAAAAATATCCCATTCCATCAGATTATTTTTTTTTTAATTCAGCAGCTCTTTGAAAAGACAAAAAAACCATTGACTGCATAAATGCTTTTTTTGTTTTAACTGAAAATCCTGTCAATGGCCCTCCATGATTCCAGTCCTGTGCTATGCAATGTTACCCAGCTGGAAATGGGCGCCAATGAAGCTGGCATCTACTTCAAGGAGCAGTGAATAAGATATTGTGTAGCAGTGCTAAATCTAAGTATTTCTTTTTTTACTAGAACCTGTTTTTTAAAAAAAAAACATGTTTTTCAGAGAAACGATCTTTCTGCAGGCTTTTTAAAGATGAAAGTCCAACTTCTGTCTGAAACTGATGGACAATTTTAATCATATCTTATTCTATCACAGTGTTCATTCATGCATGCAGAGGAATCCATAATTCAGAACTACTTTAGGAGTGCAATGCAGACCTCAGGAAGGTTTCCCTCAACCCCAGATGCACTTTTATAGCTCAGAAGCTGGATTTAGAATTTTAAACTAGCTGCAGCCTAAATCTCTTAAGTGTAGCCTTGACCAGACATTCCTTGGGGGAAAACACTACCAGAGCTGTGGTCAACACATTCGGACATCACAGCACATGGGAAACAATATGTAGCAAAGAGTATGGAAAGCAGTAAAACAGAGGTTGTTGCTCACAACCAATCAGTATTATGCTAATGCTCAGCAGTATTTTTCATGGTCCATGATGGAATTTCTTAATTTCCCTATTTCAATCTAAATAAAATCTTTTGATAGAAAAAGAAAAAAGAAGATCAAGAACTATTGCTGTGGAAGTTCTCCTAAAAACTCCCCTTTTTTCTTGCAGATTTCTGTTTGTACTTTAGGGTGTTTGAGAATAGCTGTAATGGAAAAGACTCAGTTTTACACACAAAATATTTATCATTTGAGGCTCACAAGGCTCTTACACAGAGACAGCTCTGCGCTAAAAGCATTCTTTGTGGAAATCTCTATGTGCTTTGGATCCAATATTTTCTCTTTCAAGCAGAAATATTGTTTTTAACTTTCCCTATTACACTATTAAAGTTGTGCATATCAAATTCTTACATCTAATTAATGTTTAATTTTTTTTTTTTTTCCTCTCACCATTGCAGCAGCTGGTAATGTGTTACACTCTTAGCTTTCACTCAGGGAAGTGGTAAGGTTCCAGCCTTCACAACTCTAGGTAAAACTCCTCAGTTTAACAACAATGATAGCTTAAGGGCCTGGAGGCACGAAATAAACAAAAATACCTTGTTTTTCATGTCAAAATTTTGAATACCTGTTCCAGTAACTTTAATAACTCATGATTGGCAATCTTGAAACAGCTGAACTAGAAGTGGTCAGGTAACGTCAATTTTTTTTTTACCAGATCTGTTTCCACACTGAATTATAAAAGATCCGGTCTCCATTACTGCATTAAGTAACAACACAAGTCTCTCAGCAGATAGCTAGATAGCTACTTGCATTATTGGTTATGTGACTGAGGCATGTATAAATGAACAGTCATTTCACCTAAAAATAACCGAGAAATTCCAAAGCAATTAGAGCTGGAAAATGCCCCAGTAGGGATGCTTATACTAAAAGAACTTTCCTAAATTTCCTGTATCAATTTATTTAAAAGAAGGATGGTTGTTAGAGTTATCCAGCTGTAAATATTCACCTGAGCTACACAGAAAAAGTAGTATTACTGTCTGACATGGCAAGTGTTTGTCCACAGCAGTGGACTCACCACAGGGAATAGTAAAACACAGAAAAAATAAATACCACAGACAAAAATGAATTTGATGTCTCATCATTTGCTCTTGGCTCTGGAATTTCAACACTGCTAGGAGGAGTTAGCATATGTTGGTGTTCTTGTGTCCCATTTGGTAGAGTATCCATTATTTTCAAGTGGTCTGTGACAGCCTTCCCAGTTAGCACCTCTTGGTATGCATCTCAAAAGGTGGAAGTTCACAGCTCCACTTAAGACATTTGGGAATTGCTGGTGAGATCAGTCCTTGTGATTAGATGTGTTTCAGTAATGAGACTTGTGTAGTTAGCTTTGTGTTTTGTAACAGAGCTTTCCATTTTAATAACTGCATTCTTTACCCAAGCAGTAGGATTAAAATATTGTATATTGTATATTGTATATCTGTATATTTTCCTTTGGTTGCTGCATTAATCATGACCACGGTCTGTTCTTGTCACTGCATCATAGTGTTGCTTGCTTTTCCAGAGAGCTCAATGGAAACAACCTTTGCTCTGCTTAAGCTGTCCAAGCAAAATTATCCCCAGTTTGTTTTCCTTTTGCCTGTGGTGATTTTCTGGCCTTGTGGTATACAAGTCTTTAAAAAGCTCTGGCAGTTTGACATTAACACTGGAGATAGAATAACAATAATAGTAATAGTAACAGGAAGAAGAAAACTGATTTTCTGCTGATATAGATGCCCTCAGCTGTAGGGTTTCTTCTTCAAAATGAGGCATGCAAAAAAATACGAGCCAGTTTACAGTACAGTCACATGGCACAACAGTGACGAGAAAGTGCAAGAGAAACATGACTCATAAATGGCAGAAAAAAAGAAGGGTAATTTTGTGTTCATAATCCCTTACAGCTGAACACTTAACTTTCTAATTTCATGTCTGTAGTGCATCATATATGTGTGTATTTCACATGTTTATAATAATCTGATACGTTAAATACAGCTTCATAGCCTTTCACATTCTTTTTTGTGCATGTGCCTGATTGAATCAACTATTTCTGTTTTCACTGTTCCTCAGAAATAAAGGCAAATGATGAAGATATGCTAAAATTTTGTAGTGCAAATGGCTACAAGAGGAAGTGTGGACAGGGTAAACTGCTTAAGGTGCACCACAACAAATCCAGGCGTGTTCTGAAAGAACCTGAGCCGAGAGGTGGATGGGCAGAGCTGTTATGAGAGGAGCATGGTGGCAAACAGGAAGGAGTGATCAGTCAGAGTATACTTCTGCACAAACAATATATTAGAGCAGGTATCTCTTTAACAAATTCAAAGAGAAAATATTATTAAAAGGTTACTTGCCCCGAGGGAGACTTATTAGGAATATCTGCCAAATGTAAATGGACTGTTGAACCATGCCCAAGCACTGTGATGGAGATTGCTATCGAATCTGTTGGCAGTTTCATTCCTGTAATGGCCAGATGCCCAAGTCAAGCATCATGCAGGGATATAATTCTCACAGCAATGTTGTCATTTAATATTGCAGAGTGACCGGTAGTCTCATAAAGATAGGCAAAAAGTGCTGACTTCTAAAAAGGCTGTTGATTCTTCCAGCAGCCATTTCTTCATGGCTCTGCATAAAATGTTAATGCCACGACATTTGTAGAAGGTTTAAATCATCATAATGAAATAGTAACAGTTATTGAACTCATTCATTCCAGAGTGTTTCACTGCAGATCTCTTATCAGTGGTCTTAGCATAATGAAATTGTAACAAGAAAAACGTGTAGTTTTCCAGTGAGAGTTAGCCAATTGCAGCATTTATTTAAGAAGCTGTGTAGTCCCTATCACGTATTATCTGAACTCAACTCCTCCATTTAAAAATTTAAATTACTCGTAATTTCTTTCACCGATCTTTTTGTTTTTCCTCAGCATGTGGGTGAAATATTTCAGAATTACTTCAGAAAGAACAGGATTACCTCAGGGTATTCAAAGAACTCTCAAAAGTGCTGAAAAACTACAGCCAGCTAGAGGAGGACATTGTAGGATGCCTTGAGACGGTTCTAGTTTCATGTAGTATATCATGCAGTATATCACCCAGCGCATCAGGGTGAAGGAAAAGAGCCTGAAATAGGAAGCAGTATTAAGGTGCACTTCTTCAGTCTCTCTAAGCTTACACAAAATATCTGCAAAATGCTGTCCACAAAGGCAGGTTAAACTAAATGATTTTCTGCTCCTGTTTCATCAGGGCGTAAGGTAACAGAAATGAAGTATAGAAATTGTACCTAAAATTCTTCTGCTTTTGAATGAGACTGCAACTCCAAAATATTTCATGCTAATTCTTAGATTATTCTACTATTAGTAGGCTTCCTATTTTTTTTTAGTTTCCTTTCTATGCAAAAAGCCACTTACAGAAATTCTGCCAGTTTCCTAGTTAACCAAGAATTCCAAACAAAAGGGAAAGGCAAAAATCAAATGCAGCCTTACAAGCTGATGCAATTGTAATAATTTCACGAGGGCTTTACGCTATTGGAACCAATGATGCCCACTGCATTTTCCAACTATTATTTTTCTCTTTTTGCTTCTTCTTGTTTATTCTCAGAGAAATCAAAATGCTATTTAGCTGTTCGGCAGTGAGAGCACTGCATTACGAAAATGTGGGAAGTCCTGTTATAGAAGTCACTATTTAGAAAATAACAACTGTCACAACAAAGGTTTTCTCTAAGGCCTTTGGTGTAACAGATTTTAATTGAAAACTGTAAAGATTTTCAGGCTGAGACTGAAAACAGATGAATGTCCCCCAAAAGAAGCCTGTCACTGTTGAACTTCCAGGCACATAAAATCCTCTTTGTGAATCTGCACAATTCATATCTTGTGAATCTGACTGTCAGAGAAAATGCAATCAGAAAAGCAAGCAACCCATAAATGTGCGTGCATGTGTGTTCATAACTGGGAGTCCACAGCCTGGTTTTACATGTGTACATATATTGTCTGTGGCTATGTAGGTATATGTGTATATATAAGCATTTAAAGTAGTGCATATAGAGTTAAAGTTACAATGATACTTACTTCCATATGCCATTATAAATACCAAATCGTCTTGCAGAAATCTGCTATAGAGGCTTGGAAGGTGGGAGGAAATGGCCATACCAATGCTAAATAGATTCTCCAAAACAAATTTTAATTAAACTGTCCTAGCAACCTGTCAGGACAGTTACAGGAAGGGAAATACCTTGGGTTACAGTAAGTGAGTAAGGAGAGTCTGAAATATTAACTCAGTGTCCACGTCTGGCATTTTACCATTCTACAGGCACTTGTTTCTCTTGATGCCACTGCTAGTAGGAAGTGATGATTATTTTCACATCAAGTATGGAGTCCATCAAATGGCTTGCTGTGGAAAAAGTTGCTCTGTGTGACATAGTCAGAAGAGGAAGCAAAGATGGAAAGTGCGACCACACTACATCTTAGACAGTCTGGCCTGCCTATGCACACCTGAACATCTAGGTCACTATTTACAACTACTAGGCAAGTTTCTGAAGAAAAAAGAACAAACCACAGATCTGCCTCCACCCACTCTCCCCCATCCATCCTCCTGGTATTGATCTCCTCACCACAGGCAAACTCTAAATCTCACTTAGATGGTGAGACTTTTAATCTTGAACCTAGTGAAGCATCTTTTTTTATATATAAGACTTTCAGTGGATGAATTCAGTTAAATTGCTGCCTGCATTGACCTAGCTCCTAAATCTTATGAATGGTAAATGTTTCCTCTTGATTTACTTCCACAGCATTTCTTGGAAAACAGATTATTTTACTGCTACAATCTTAATGTCCACCAACATCACCACTGAATCTTCCAAGAGGTATCTAGTTGCACCAAAAAGATATGCAGAACTCCGGAGTAACACGGGTATTACATCAAAGAAAGATGGTATTAAAGAGACGACCTATGATGCAAATCTTCCTTTTTGCCCACGAAGTGAGAATATGTATGTAGTTTCTTGTTACCCTGCAAGACTCTGTAGCTAAGAGTGCTGCTCTGCTGAGTTTTGACATCTTAGTTCATTCTGCATAAGGATCACTGCTATCCTACAGACTTATAAGAATTTCAAAGGCTTCCGCAAAGTAACTGAAAAATGTGCAAATATCAGCATTTGCCCAAAGGCATCAATGTCATCTCTCAGGGAATGCATCCACCAGTGAATTCAGGTCTGGAGTAAAAGGCTTCCTGCTTGCATGAATGTACCCCTTTGTACTTGTGCACATGCATGCAGCAGCTATTAGTGTTGCCGTACAGCTCTGGTCACGAGGGAGCCCTGTGGAGATAAAAGGCAGGTGCATGGCCATCATGCATGCTTATGCTCTCTGTTCTCAGTCTCTGAGAGGGCACTTCTGCAAGAGCTTTGTGAAGTTGAAGTTGGGAATAGCTCCATTTTGAGTGCCAGAGAGGCAGTTCCCCTTGCCCCCAAATCAAATAGTTAGAATTTCTTAGGCATGGAAATAAATTTTTAGTCAGATTGAATTTAGATTTAACACAATTCGCATGTCTGCTTCTACTAAATCAAATTAAGCATTGTACTAATAAGAGAACATACAGGCTACAGCTTCTGTTTTGAAGTAGAGGTGCTAAGTGCGGATAGGTGGTGATAATGCAGATTGATTTATGTCAAAAAAAATGTGTCTAGACAGGTGGATAAATCATGTTAGTGTTATTCTTGTTTGTTTTTTTCCCAAATAATTTCCAGGCACCACAAACCACAGCCCATTCAATCTGCCGGCAGGCATTTGTGCGGAGATGAGAGTGTGGACACTTGAGAAGACTGAGAGGTCAAAATAAGGAGAGGAAGACACTGAAGAAAAAATCCTCTGCCTGCAGCCCCAGGGGAAATCTTGCTCCCAGCCTTGTCTGAGGGACAGCTGCACTGAGCTCCAGCTTGGCATTCCCTCATTACTTAGCAGAGCGATTCAGTACCAGTTAAGAAGCAACTTAATCCCTACATGATTAAAAATCGAATTAGGCATTGCAAAGCTGAATTCTAGCAGAGTCCACAGTTGCTTATTAGGCTCTCTGGCTCTCTGCACCATTCACACAGAGAAAGTTACCCTGCTCAAGAGAGATTGTAACAGGACATTTTCTGATTCTCCAAAGCTGTTTCCTCCCAAGAGAAAACTCTCTCAGGATAAACAGTAAGGAAATAACTCTTCTAAAGACTAGTGATGTCTTACCTCCTAGATTTTTGTTTGTTTGTTTTTAAATAAAAGTTATAAAGCATCACTCTTGGAAAAAAATAACAAATAGCACAGCAAGAATAAATGTAATAAAAAGAATAAGGGCAATTTGATGGGGAAGGGAGGTACTATGTCTCAGTTGCTAAATAATGCAGAGGTTGAGAAGGCTATCTAGATGAAGTGTGAAACATACTTTAATTACACTTTTTCTGTGCTTTTGATACTGGAGATGAATCTTGATTATCCACAATACTACCCGTAGTGGAAGGGCATGAAGTAAGTGTCCACTAAAAAAAATTGTTCATGTACACATGTAAAACTTGGGTTGAACTGTGAACAGTCAAGTGCCAGAGCAGCTTGTGTGTGGGTGCCAGAACAAACTGCAGTGTCAGCAGAGCCCAGTCAGGTCAGCCAGACTTCACTGTTGCCTGATGAACAAGGCAGAAAAACACCTCAACAACAGAAGTCCTTGTTAGTTTTTTTTTTTGCAAGAAGATAATATAGGCAAGATTAGTCAAGTTGAAAAGGGAATTACTCAGTCATAGCAGTGGCTTTTCATCAGCAAGGAGTGTGCCCATTACACTCTTTGTCCCTACAGGGCATACAGAAGGTACAGACACACTGTGCATGCACAGTAACATGTTGTGGAGTACTGCATGTAGGAAGACCTGCTTTAGCTTCAAACATTTCACCCTTAAGAACATTCATATTTGTGCCTGTCTCAGAAACTAGAAATTAATTTATCCTATCCAAAGTCCTATCCTTCTGTTATACAACTCAGGTTGAAAAAAAATAAAGAAAAGGTCTGTGTATCACACTCTGGGATGCTTCATACAAACTATGCTTTGTCCTGTTTTGTACTTTCCAGTCTGAAATCCTTGGTGATTCAACAGTAAATGCAGACACTATTTTAAGACTCTTCCTTTTTATTTCACTTTTGTAGGCTGGGGCATAGCTGTCCACAAGTACTTACATTTGACATATTGAAGAATAGCTATCAGATCTTGCAAGATGTGGGTAAACTTCAAGTGTTTACATCAGAAGATAACCTTTAAAAGATTAACGTCTTCTGAATCCCAGTTGAACACCTGGCATGGATAGAACATAGAAAAGTTGCTAATGGTCGTACAGAATATTAGATCAATCAGTCCTGCATTTCCAGTGGAAATGTACTGCTCCCTATCACAGAACATTACAAAATCAGCACTTTTTCAAAAACACATTTGCTTGCATGAGGCTTTTGGAAATTACAGGTTTCTCTAAGAATATTTAGACCAGCTGTCATTATCTTCCTTGTTCATGGGAGTCATTTAGTGGGAAAAGTTGTAACACATAGGAGTAGCTACTGAGCCACAGTATCGTCTACTGGATCTACATGTACAGTGGATGCCACTGCTAGAGATGAAATAGTCACACCCAAAACCCTGTACCTGCCTGATGGACAGACAAGAGTCTTGCCGGATTGCATTAGTTCATGTTTGAAAGGAGGAGTGAGCATATCTCCTGACACTATCGGAAACTTAAGAGAGAAAGAAGTCATCCTAGTGAGAAATGAGCAAGCTATTTCAGAGCTGGCATTTACAGCATCCTGGGAGACACACAGCAGTAGCTCTTTTTAGAAAGTTGAACAATTAATAAGTTTAAATATCTCTTCTGCAGGCTGCATAAGGATTTAAATACTTAGTCAATGTCAACCCTTCTTTGGTGGTGAAAAAAAATGGCATCAGCTAATGATGAGTGTAAACCAAGGCAGAAGAAAAACCCTCATTATAAATATGATGTTCCAAATATGAAATCTGAAAGGAACCACGTGAATAAGAAAGGTATATAAAATATTTTTATTACAATATACTCCAATTCACAGGGCAAATGCTGCAATCTACTTCTTTACAAAACTGTAACCCAAGCCCTTCTCTAGACTTATCTTCACATATCCCTGTTGAAATTTATTAATTTAATCCCATTTTACACTTGTGCAAATACTGTTTGTAGACAAACAGGCATAATATTTCATTTCATCATGCAATGTCAAAACAGTGTTATCAATAGATTCTGTTACCTCAGAGACCATGTTAGGCTCCTTGCCCCTGCAAAGCATAGCAAGCATCATATTTTTATGTTTGAATAAGTTGTAGTTCAAGTTTACACGGTGCTTGTATCCCAGAGAAAGTAAAAGCAATTCAGAAACATCTGTTTATTTCAGAGGAAGCATTTGGCAGATGTGGTTGTTGACAAATACATGCCAGTCTTAAGACATGGCAGCAGTTACACCTGACTGCAGTAGTGTTTTATTTTCTGGTAATGTTAATGTTGTCCAATTAAAATAAAATATTTTTATCACTAAAGTCACTGTCTCAACTAATAGCTCTGCGTGCCTTGACAACTTGCACTGACTTTGATGCCTATCTCTAGGAGTATCTTTATTTGCCTTTAAAACCACATGCAAACCTCTAGGCACTATCTACCTTGTAAGGCTACACAGCAGTATTTTGTTTTGACCAGGGGAAGAGGATCTGAGAAACTTCATCCAGTCTTTGTCCAACATGGATTTTGTTGAACAAAGTATCCAATTCAGTTTTGTACTTGCCTTTTGTTTTTGCTTAGCAATTTTCTTTTTTTCCTTCATTATCTGGTGCAAGAGCTGGAACCTGGGTAGGTCAATAACTGGCCCTGTTCTTATTTCCTAAAGTGGGAAAGTAGACAAATTAAATATATGTTCTTACATTTATATATATATATATATTTTAATTTCCCCAACTTGCTATCACTAACACTTTAATGCTGGATGTAATTTAAGCTCTGGAAATCACACACAGGAGAAACACTGAAGGGCAAATGCTTGATTGTCTATGTCATTTGCATTTTCAGATTCTGGAAAGCGCATGTTCCTACTTCATCCTCTTAAAGAAAATCATGCTTTCATGATCTTTCATGATCATATTTTCTTCCATACAGCTGTCCTGGTTTAGGCTGGGAAAGAGTGGGTACAAAACCTATATGTTTGATTAGAATGCCATTAAAACAGAAGTGCAGTGGTATCTGGAGACTAACACTCTTTAAATTGACTTGGTGTCTAGTGACCTTTTGCTGTATTTGTGTCCTGAGTTGCATCTCGTTACCAAAAGACAGAAGGAAACAGAGGGGAAACTATTTGAGAAATCTGAAGGGGAGGGGCTTAGTGAGTTTAATAGCATGCACATGAATGTGATGGTTCCCAAAAGAATACGAAAGCAACTCCAGGATGGTTTACTGATGAATACTTTCACACATTAAAACCAGAGGAGTTTTAAACTTCTTGCCAGAAGTTAGTTGATTCTAATGTGTATTGCTACAGTTCAAGTATCTGTTGCTCAAAGTGTATGCATTTTGAAAAATCAAGATCTCAGAGAATAGAAGGAATTGTCTATATTGACTGGAGGTAGAATGATACAGCCATTTTTATACGTAATGGCACTTCTGATGGCATTTTTCCCAAGATCCTGAAAGAATTTACCTACTTCAACCAAAAGAAAAAAAATAATTCTGAATACTTTTGCCTGTGTTTCTATTATCTTCCTCAGGAGAATTCCATATTGTCTACTAATTTTTGCCTGCAATATAAGCATTTTGTAGTTTTTTAAAAATACAGCTTTAATTTATGCATTATTTCTACTCAGTTATACTGCTGTCTCATTTGTTTTATGGGCAAAACAACAGTGGACACTTATGTTTTGTAGACTTGTGCTTTTACACTAACATTTACTCAAGAAATATGCCTAATACGATACATTCTATTAAAAAAATAATGTACAGCTGGATAATAATAATAGAATGTGCAAAAATGGCACACAATTCTTTTTATCTTGTGAAAAAGATCACACATATTTCACACCAATGCTGCGTGAATAGCGTGTATAAATAATCTTCCTTGTCGTCCAGAAATAGCTTAGGACATATCATCCACGTATTCAGCAAACTCTTGACTCCAAGGAAAAAAATTCCCCTATATACGATTAGTGAACAACCTTTCATTTTGAATGAGGTTTAGAAACACATCCAGAGAACAGAACCTGGATGGAGATCTTCCACAGCTCTTGACATAAGTAATCATTTTAATAAAATGATATAGTGAACAAGAGGCCCTTTGCTAAAATACTGACTTCAAAAGGCTGAAAATGTAAACATCTTTCTCTTTGTCAAGGAGAAATAGTTTCACAGTTGCATTTTTAATTTTTGAACCAGAGAAATCACTTTCTCCCAACTTTTCTGGATTTTATTAATAGGTTAGCAGATGTTTAAAAGTCTGGAGTGAAGAAATGCAGCTCATGGAGAGCACAGCACATAAAAATAGCTCAGGGAAGTTTGCAGCAAGAAGAGAGGGGAGAAATAACATCTAATTCCACATCCAGAAAATAAGTGGAAACATTGTAGTTTCCCTTGTTAAAATAGAAGATCAAACCATTGCATGATTTGTATGCACAGTAATTCTCAGCAAACCATATTTGCCTCAACCAGCATAACGGTAAAAGAAATTATAGCTGTGGTTTGCTTTATTTGTGTAGCAACCTTGCTAAGGCCACATTCCTTTCATATTTGTATGCATCCCTGTAGTTGAAGTCATCAGTCACTAGAAAAATGATCTGTCCTTGTATTCAGTGAATCTCACTGGTCAAGGATCTCACAGTATGCAGTTTTTAAACTGAAGGCCTACTCAAAGCAGTTTTACAAAAAGCCATCTATTTCAGCTACCCCTTTTCTCATAGGCATCTAACTTAGTTCAGAGTCTAGACACATTTCAGCAGCAGCTCATCTGCTACAAACTCACCTCCAGCTGTCTTTCAGCTCCTGTCTGCTGCAATCTCCTTTGTCTGTAACCTACTCTGAATCTGTAGGAACTCTACTCATGCAAATATGGTCAGTTGCAAACTTGGTTTTGATAAACACTGTTTTCTTGAGTACAATCCTATCTTTTTTTCTCACACAAGCACGAGTATCTAAAATGCAAATTGGATGCCCAAGATGATGTCTAAGTTTACAGAACTGAGTTTGTACACATAGTGGCAAGGAAGGTGTGGAGCAAAGGATGGCAATGGCAGTGCTTCTACTGGGATACAGATGCTGTGGAGCAAGAGAAAATGACAAGTAGCTCATCCTTTCCAGTGACCAATGACAACTCAAGAAGAGTGCAATCTCTATCCAAAGACACTGTTTCATTGGCTGCTAATCCTTAAATGAGGGTGAGGAGGAGTGTACCCCTTCTGGCTACTCAGGTGCTCTGCTTGCACCAGAGCTCCCTGGGTTAGCCACACCTTCTCACCTGGTGCTTAACTACTGGTTTAGGCTGTGACCTGGAAATTCCCATGCAGAAGGCAATGAAAAAAATACATAACATTTTCCAAATTTTTAAGTCAGTGAGAATTTTGTCCTAGTTTGTGGGGAAGAGAAATGGGGTTTTGCTCACAACATCATGTGCATGTATGAGCTGACTAGACTGGATCAGTGCTTGGTTTGGACACTGAGGAGTTAGCTCTGGTTGTAGTATGCCCTTGTTCTGCTTGTAAAAATAGCATCTTACCTATGTTACATTTAGAACTTCCTTCCAGGGAGTAAAACAACTCATTAATATGCTTAATAATGATCTGGCTGAGGAGAAACTTGTGATGTAGACAGAAGATCCTTCAAAAATCTCAGTAAGGTTAGCATTTGCCCCTGGCAGCACAGAATCGGTGCTCAATCAGAACTGTGCTAGCAAATAACTTGCTCTTCAAATTAAAAAACTGTATTTCCATGCAAAACTTCCATGGTGGGGGAAACAGTCAGCTGTATCCTTTTATTTTGCCAGAGAACATGGGACAATTATCAGGAATAATGGGACCAAGGACATTTCTGAAAAAGGATCTCATGTTTTACATTTATATATTTCCTTTAGGAGGACAAATCTTTTATCTGAGTAGTAATTAAAGACTGTCTTTATAAATTACTGAATTCAAGGATTTACCTTTTGGTTCTTACTGAGTTATGTTTAGAAGTGAAAAACAGGGAATTTTAATTAACAAATAGAAAGTCAACAATGAAAATATGAATCATAGAATCATAGAATGGCTTGGGTCGAAGGGGACATTAAGGATCATCTAGTTCCAACCCTCTGCCATGTAGAGGGCTGCCACCCAACAGGTTAGAATAGAGTCCCATCCAACCTGACTTTGAATGCCTCCAGGGATGCGGCACCCACAGCTTCTCTGGGTACCCTGTCCCAGGGCCTCACTGCCTTCTGAGTAAGGAATTTGCTCCTATTATCCAACCTAAATCTCCCTTATTTTAGTTTAAAACCATTCCTCTTTGTCCTAGCCCTGTCAGATTGTGTAAAGTCACTCAGTATCATCCACAAACTTGCTATGCCATTGATAAACATGCCAAAGAGTACTGGTCCCAAGATAGATACTGGGGACACAACACCCGACCAGTGTCCACCTAGACATAGAGCTGTTGACCGTACCCTCTGGCTGCGACCATCCAAGCAATTCTTTATCCACCAAATAGTCCACCCTTCAAATCCGTATCTCTCAAATTTAGAGATAAGTATATGGTGTGGGAGTGTTAATGTTCATCAAATATTTTTTAAACTGTGAAAGAATGTGTTAAACAGAATGTAATGAGCAGTGTTCCAAAGCTGACACATAAGGGAAGTGACAAAAGCTTTTACGTTTGGCTACTTACTTTTTATTCTGCATGGGCTTGCTGACCCCAGCATGTTCACTTTTATAAAGCTCAGCAGATGAATAGTGCCCCAGGCTCAAGAAAAAGCTGGTTCCTAGAGAAATCATGAACTTATATTTATTTGCAAGAGCAACTACAAAACCTAAATGTTGGCATCTTGGTTTGCCGTAATTAAGATTTTTCTTCATGTTATAAAATGCATTAAAAATGTATGTTCTCCTGAAAGCCTGAAATACTTAGTATACCCTATCACACCTTCAAAAGACATTCTATTGCAATAAAAATATATCTCATAATAAATAAATAGAGCAGAGATCACAAGTGCTAACAGTACATCAACACTGTAGGACTAGCATGGCCTGGTAATAATGATCAAGTGTTTTGTTTATCAATGCTGACAGTCTCCTTTCAAGAAAGAGGCTAGTGGAGTTGGTTGGCTTGTTTGTATTTTCTTCCCAGTTACTCTACATTCCCCACATTATTTATAGCAGCCTCCAAAAGAGCTGAAATATAAGAACTAAGCTAATACTCTGCTTCAGCCCCAACCTCTTTGTTGAAATTCAAAAGCAAAATAGTTTTCTTCAAAAGCTGAAAAATGTTGGTGTTATGTAATGCAATCATAGCTATAATAGCTTGCAGTGCTTCCCCACCCTCTTCATCCCCATTAAGAGAAGTGAGAACAATTGGACTTTGTGAGGCTTTTCTTCACAGCTGTGTAGCATGCATGGCAGAAGCAGTTGAAAATATGAGCATTTCAGGGCAGATCAGTGAACCAGCACAGGCTTCCTAAAGGTGTTTCTCTGAAGACAGATTCACTGCTTCGAATTATCATATAATCCCACACAGGATTATATGAAACTATCTTGTTTCTAGTCCATATGTTGTTATGCTTAATAAGATAATGAGAAGCAGACTGTAAAAACATTATCTATTTCTAGTATAATCTAATTAAAGGTTTGTGTGCACTATCCACAAACATAGCTATATGGTCATAATGTACTTTAGTCAGAGACTGAATTAGTCATATCATGTCTGTCTATGGGAAATTTTAATTTTGTATATACAGAAATATTTTAGGGGGAAAAAAAGAAAAAAAAAGGAAAAAAAAGGAAAAACACTTAATATATGTATGTATACATATATATACTGAGAATTGTAGGGCTAGTTGATCGCACAGCTAACAGCTGCATACCTTGCCACTTCTTGCATTCCTAACTCCAGACTACACCATCTTTAAGTAACAAGATTCTTTTTTATTAAGAATAAAATTGAAAACAAAAAACCTAGAGTAAATTGATTTCCTGTTTGAACTGATTGCTTTGAATATTCCTTTATTATTGTTCACAAGCAACACTGATTTTTTGCTATGGTTCTTAAACTGAGACTGGAAGTTCTTGGATTATCTATTCATATAGTTATCACTGGTGTTTCTGTAATTCCGACAACACTGGGGCACGGTAACTTTGTAATGTTTTCTATATCCACTTACTCTACTTCATGTAGAATTTATGTGGTGTTTAGGATCACTTATTTCTGTAGTGATGCACATACTAAGTTGTCTTTTACTCAAGACAATGCAAGATCACACAGAACATTACTGGACCCTAAAAATGCATTCCTTTCCTCACTGTGGAGTCATTTTATATTCTGAAGAAAAAATGCTTCAACCTGTAAGTGGCAGTTCTGGGTGGCTTGACTAGTCCTCTTCCTATCTACTCTGGAGGACAGATCTACCACAGATTACTGATGTGTGCTAAACTGTTGTATCCCATTATGTAAAATGCATATTACAGTAAGTAATGTGCACAGGAACTATCCAAAACAGTGGAGGACAAGCCTTACAAGAGAACAAGCGAGTACGGTGGTAGCCCAAGCTGAGGTAGCTTTGGAACCCTGCAAGACATCACTACATGCAATGTCATCAGTCCTGAATGACTACCATAAGAGATGGAGACCAAGTACTGAACTGAATGGACTTTTATGAACGTTTGATGGATGCTTGGGGAGAGCAGTCCATAAAGTAAGGGACAAACACCTGTGTATATATCAAAGGATGAGAAAGTGTGTGGTAGGTGGTTGTTGAGGATCCATTGACTAATTCAGAATCAGAGCGTGATGCAAATTATATGGAATAGGATATGCAGATTGTACTGAGACTGGATGAGGTGGATATAATCTTCTGCACAACTGTCTGCGTGGTGCTGTGTTTTGGATTTGTTACTAAAACAGACCACACGCTATCCTGACATTGGCCAGGGAAATGGCATCCAAGCCAGTCACCTCGAAAAGTCTTTAATTAATTATGTTCTATGGTGATTCTCCTTGGGCTACCCATTAAGATATTCAGATCCAAAGAAGTAAGTGGGAACTCTTGCCTCTGATTTTTCAGGTTTTGTTTTCTCTCTCATCTCTCTGGCTGCCACAATATTGTTCTCAACGTCTTTTACCTTCCAGTGACTTCCAAACCTCATATTTTCTATATGTCAACTCTCCTCTGCCAACAGGGCAGAAGGGCAGATGATAAGTAAAAAAGCAGAATTTGGGGGCAAAAAAACCCAAATAACTCTGGGAAAGATGTGTAGTCTGTGGTTAGTTTATGAAACTATTCCAATATTTCAACTAGTTTTCTTACTTTAAAAAAAAAAAAAAAAAATGTCGGGGGGAAGGGGGGTGTGAGATCAATCAGACACACATATAACTAACTGCTACTCCAAGCCACCTGCCATATCAGAAGCTTTCCTTGAAGATTCCCAGGAGAGATGTGGGTGGGCAAAGAACTAGATGGTTTTGCTCTTGCTTAAAGAAAAGAGCTGCCATGAGGAATTTCTCCCTTCGAGCTCCTTCACTGTTGTTAATTTGAGGATTTAACTTTAAGGGTGTGCAATTTTGCAGCACAGAAAAGAACAAAAGCTTAACAATGCAGGGTGGGATGTATTCTTTAAGCAGTGGAACACAAGAAGCCATAAATTTTTGTGCAATTATTATTGCATCATGGATGGTGATGTGAAAGGCTGAAGTTCAAGAGGACAGTCATTTTAATTGCTTATCATAGAATGGTCTGGGTTGAAAAGGGCCTCAAAGATCATTTCAACCCCCATGCCCTGGGCACAGTTGCCAACCGCTAGACCAGGCTGCCCAGAGCCATATCCAGCCTAACTGTGAATGCCTGCAGGGATCGGGCATCCACAGCCTCCTTGGGCAACATGTTCCAGTGCGTCACCACCCTCTGTGTGAAAAACTTCCTCCTAATATCTAACCTAAATCTCGCCTGTCTTCTTTTAAAATCATTCCCCCTTGTCCTTTCACTATCAAACCATGTGAACAGTCATTCCCCCTCCTGTTTCTATGCTTCCTTCAAGTACTGGAAGGATCACCTTCCAGTATCAGGTACCACCTGAGATAAAATCTTAATCAAAGAAATGCAAACATAAATGAAAATCACTGATGATTTTTTAACTTAATTAATATTTCATGATAAAGGTGTTACAAATTTAAGTAAAAGTTCAACCCAGATTTTCACTTTG
>JAOWBP010004700.1:50563015-50574941 GCA_028571105.1 Tragopan temminckii | reverse complement strand
CTTGATTAAGTGAAATATAGCATCTGCTTCATGATTTTGCTGCCTCATTTTGACAAAGTCCTTATTAGCTCCGTCTGCTTTCCCCTCATCTTCCCACAAACATATTACTATAGCTCCAGAAACATCTTCCAACCCCTAGATGTTTTAAGAGAATATGAAAACAAACAGAAAAACAATCAGGAATACATCAAATAGGATGGGCTCTTCATGATCGGGCTTGGTTTTGTCTATTCCCAGTCAGTACATTATTTTATCTATGCTATGATAGAGCGAACACACACACAACCATCCAACCAGAGCCAGACAGTCTGCACAGACCAAAGAGGAGACATGGTTTGGTGTTAGATGATAGTTAACATCTCTTCCAATCCAAGACATTCTTTAATTCAATAATTCTGTGATAAATTGTACCAAAGACCAGCACACACTCTTTAAGGATCATGTTGCTGACATGCCTCCACCTTCCCATCCCACCATCTCACCACCCTTCAAATCTAGCCACTCTAAACTGCTCCTTCAGTTTTCTTCACAGGGAAGAAATGCATGGTATCTGTAGTTAGAGTGTTCAATGGGACACAGTGCCTATTGGAACAATTTTCCTATTTACACAAATTAATAAAACAGAGCTTTAGGATTGGGCTGTACCTACGAGTTTGTCTATGAAAGTGGCATGAAGAGCCTGAGCATGAACATTTTCAGTTTAGATACATTCAGTGAGAGTTGGCCACATACAGACAGGAGGTTCTGTCTGTACAAAATTTTGGAGTTGTGTCCCTTTTCCCAATTTATCCAGAAGGCTAACTTTCCTATGAATATGTATTCTGTTCCTGAATTGATCAGCCCGGCATCAAAAAGACAATTCATACTTTGGCTAAGAATCTCATCCCAATGTTGTCTAGAGAGCAAACAACAAAGCCTCCGCAGCACACTGCACACATACACAAGGAGCTTGGTGTTTATTTCCATTCATGCTGTCCCTTAGATTGGTGAAAAGCATATATAGCAAACAACTAATCTTATATGCTGGGTTTATATGAGCAACTGCCAAAGTGATTGTGTGAATAGCTCTATCTTCTCTTAAAGGATGATTAACTAAAAGGGCGCCTGAAAATGCACTTAGTAGCCTCTCATAAATCCTTACTGATGAACCTTAAATTCTGCAGACCGCATGAATTAATATGCTCCAGTACTGAGAAAAATTGAAAACAAAGGTAAATGACATAGCAGTACTCCTGGGGATGCACTTCATACTAACAGTATGTTTTTCACAGTAGTTTCTGTTTTCAGTCCTTTTCCCAAGCCAGCTATAGGCAAAAACTGGAGTAGCACAGAATCATCTACATGCTTTCCATTGAGAGAGCAAATTTGCAAAGCAAGCATTTCTGGATGTAGGGGTTACATCTCATTTCATAATTGATTTTGCATGAGAATTTGTAGATACCTACAAATAAAAATGTCAAAATATTTCATCAACACACTTACTTCTAGTGTAAATTAGCTGAAATCCACATATCCCCGCAGGAAGGTTAAATTTCAAAGAACAGAAGAATAAAGTATTTCCTGAGATTTCAGAATAATTTGAGTTAATACTGCCTCTGCACCCAGGTCCTCCTCAGCTAAGGTCTTTGAGGACAATAAGCGTATTACACCTTGAACTGACAGCCTTTCTTTCCCTGACATTCTTTCCTTTCTGACCTGAACTTTCTATTTGTCACAGCCTGAGAAATACTACATAGTAAATATTTTTCTGTCCAGTTCTTCCATGGTAGATGATTGTGCCTGGGCCCCTAGAGACCTTCCTGTGAAGCTCTCCATTGCTGTTTTTCAGGGACCTGGAGACTGCTGCTGGTATAAATCACCAACATTTTACAGATTCCCAGACATCAGGGATGCAATTTCCAGGAGATAGGGAGTGGGGGGTAGGATGAGTTCCTTCATTTTTCAAAACCTTGCAGCAGAATATAGTTATTAATGGGTTTCCATTCCCCTTCATATTGGAAAAAGCCATTAAAGGGGCATGTTTCGCATTCAGATTAGCTCAAGATGTGCCATTAACTGGTACAGGGAATGACTGGTTCCTCAGTACAGCTGCTACGGCTATTATTTTTAATTACACTCCTTCTGCTGTAGATTGGTTGTGGTTTGTAATCACAATAATTTAAAATAGAAGGTGAGAAAGAACATAGAGAGGTTTGAGAAAACACGGAAGCATTGATATCAACAGGAAATAAAACATTCTACCTTAAGGCAGGAGGTTTGGTAATAAAAAGATTACACAAGCAGCATGTGAAAGCACCACTGATCCAGACTAAATTAGAAACTAAATTATGCATGATGTGTGATCAGGCAAGATCACGCATGTGGTACTTGCTCAACTGTACTGGCTTGAGAATCTAAACTTAGTGCCTGGCTACTGGGGATGATACTAACTCATCTGTGACCAGGGTTTCTATTCTGCATGCATTTGGAGCAATCTGAAAAGGGATGATTTCAATATCTGTACTGCTGGACACATTTGATTCTTTAAAAAGCACATTCCATGATTTTGTGGATGAACCTTCTGGACAATCTTTCTGGAATTCATGAGGCCTAAATGCCTGACTCATGACAAGTGCACATTCAGAACAACAAAAATGCAAGAAGTTCAGCCTTAACAGGGATTTTTAAGGTGTGTGTTCATCCAGACTTGACAACAATGATTTCTGGTGTGTTATATCTGCTTATACTCTTATTTTCAGAATCACTGATTAGAAATGAAAAAGGTATGGAATTATGATAATTATTCATTTTCATGAAACCTCACTTTATTATTTTCTTTTTGGAAATGTTCAACAACTGCAACATGGCCAGATGTGATCAAGAACTTTTTTGGACAAAAAGGCATTTTGTTGGCAGACTTTATGGCCATTCAGTACAACGACCTCTGCCACCTGTCCTCAAAAACCAGTGATACTTCAGACCTCTTTCTGTAGAATGAGTCATATGGACTTTCCAAATCCAGACAGTGAGAATGGAAACACAGTCCTGAATTTCACAACACTGTTCTCTAACTCTAAGTTAGAGAATGTTTAGGCTTTTTTTCATTTCATCTTCTTATTTTCTTCACATGTTCTAGTACATTTTAAAATAAAACCTTCAGGGAAAATGAGAAACACATATGTTGACTAAAATTTTCCTCTCAAAAGCTCTTCATCAGCCCTTTAGCCAGCCACCAACAGACACACACTGATCCAGACCAACATCAGAAACTAGTGTAAGTACCTTCCAAAGTAGTTACAGAGCAGTTGAACACTGACGTAGGTCCCTTAAAACCACCTCAGGTCTGTGCTGTTGTTCTTATATGGGTGTTTTTGTGACCTACTGCGTCAGCTGCTTTAAAAAAATTGTCTTTGCACAATACTTATACTATGTACAGACTGGGTTCCTTCCAACCCAAACCATCCAATGGTCCTATGCGTGCACTCCTGTAACAGAAAATGGACTACCAGAGCATGAAGAAGGCATCTGAGTGTCATGCTGTTAGATTAAGGACACAGTTACCTGGAAAGCCTGGGTCTTTTGGCCATGATGTACAAGTTGTATCTGTGACAAACATCCCTAGCCAATTTCTTTTTTTTCTTTCTTTCTTTTTTTTTCAGTCAGTGGTAATTGAATCTGATGAGTGACTGTCAGTCATTTCACCACCAGGCATTTATTATAATTCACTCTGCATTTATGAGACAGGGGAGCAATGAACTGAAACACTGCATCCAATCACAGTATAACACGAGAGAAGTTTAAATTTGATTCAGGTTTTGCCCCATGAGGACACATGTAACACAACAGATACATGTGATATTTCATGTTTGGCAAGAGAATAAAAAAATATCCCTGTGCCCAAAGATTTAAGTCTCTAAGCTGAAGGCTACAGAGTTTTCAGTGGAATCCTTATTTTCGTAGGAAAAAGAACAAGCACTCATAAAATCCTAATTTTTCCGAAGCCTTTGAATTTTAGTGAACCAACAGTTTTTGTGGGAAGAAGTGCAGAAGATGCAGAATTGAAGTATTTTCTAGAAAATCAGGGCAGCTACGTGGAAAGAAAGCATCTTCCTGGAGTTACGTGTATACATTTCAAAGGCTGAAGAGAACAGCAGCGGTTCAAAACATGCACTGCAAGTAGTGCAAGGCCTTGTGTCACTTGGTACATGATGCTCCGCAGCACCCATGTGGAGGCTATAACCTCTTCAGTCCAGTGGATAGCCTTGGCTGCCCTGCCAGCCACATCTGCCCTATGTCTTGGCAGCATGCTGCATGTTCTAAAACTGCACTGGTGAGCCTTCAGGGCCCATGGACATCTGGAGCAGCTCAGCTGAACAGCTGCCAGCATGCACCAGGAGCTGCCATAGCATTCACTTCTTATGGAGGTGAGGGCTGTTTCCTGACTCAGGAAGAGCTTGGAAGCAGGCAGCCTGTGGACCCCACTGTCTTCAGCCTGCTAGAAAGGCACATCCTCAACGATACTGCATTGCAATGGCAATTCCTTGGGAAGAAATCAAAGGGTTTCAGAGAACTGTGTGGAAAAAGCAATAAAGCAGTAGACTGTGGAAGCCAGGCTACAGCTGCAGAGTGCTTAAGTCACTGTTTCCTCTTGCCTTCCCTCTCCTGCATCCTGACTCCCTCTTTCGGCCAACCCTGCTTATTTAAATTTGCCTTGCCCCACAGAGCAGATGAGCTTTTTCATGTGGCAGATTAATTGCTATGTTTGCCTTTGTTATCCTCCTATTTGTTTGATTTTGAGACATTGCCAGTTGCTTTTTGAACTGTTTGGCAAGACACTGCAGCACTCAGCAATCAGTGCTCCTGCAAAGTAAAGACAACATTCAATTTATCTGGGGAAAAAAAAAAAAAAAAAAAAAGGGAGGGAGGCAAAGCAACATCAGCTGTGGCCTGTGGGACCATGCAGCACCTTCCACCAAGTTCTCCAAGGCACTAAGCAATATTATCATTCCGCTGCCTTGGTTGCTAAGAACCATAGAGGAATAACACCTTCAATTAATACTGAGAAAAATAAAATGAGGATTTTATTAAGAGGATTTTCCACCCTTTTCAGAATTTAAAGTGTCAGATACTCCTGAGATCAGTGGTAAAAGAAAAGGCTCCGGGGAAGAGAAGAATTACATGCAGTTTTCTCAAATGGAGCTGCAGGACATGTGAATTCCTCTTTAAAATTCCTGAGTTTTAGCATGGATGCTCCATAGTAATATCAAGGGGAGCTGGGAGAGGATGAGGAGATGATAAAAAAAATAAAAAATAAAACCACCCAAAACCTAGAAAAATATATACTTTTTTCTCAAATATGAAGAAATAATAAAAACAATTTTGTCTGTGATTCGATTGATTGTCTATTTAGCTTAGGAGTGAAAAGAGGATGCAATTTTATTTTATTTTATTTTTTTTGCACAAAAAGCATATATTCAAATTTAGTTCTCAAATTGTGCTCCACTGTATATTTTGCAGAAAAAATAATCCAAATCTATATAATTGATGTAACAAATCTACATGAGAAAAAAAAAAGGGGAGCAGGGAAGAAATAAATCTTACCAAGCTCTTTGGATTTCACTTCATAACATGTCTTTGAAACATATTTTACACGATGGGGGTTAAAAACCCTGCATTTTCTACGATGGGTAACATGAGGACTGGGAGGACAAATTTCTGGGTTTGGCTTGTAGCTTCCCTGGATTTAGGCAAAGTGTTTCATGTGCTTGCCTTTGTCTCCTTTTCCAGCATTTGTATACCTCCTTTCTGGGTTCCTTGCTGCAGAACAGGCCACCCCTCTAACCCAGATCTCCCCGAGGAGAGCAGTTCATCACATGCCTTTGGGTCTGCGTGGTTTCAGTAGGGCTGCAAAGGCATTTTGTTCCAGAGCACCACAGGAAGGAGAAGCAGACCTTCCCTATTGACTTCCCAGGAGGAAACCATGGGAGGCAGTCATGCAAGAAAAGAAGAGGGCACCATGAAGACATTCATCTCAGAGGTAGATAACACAGAGGTCACAAGACATCTAAATATAGTGACACCACAGCTATTAATTGCTGTGTTGGAAGAAGAGCAGCTGAGACACATGTGAACGAGGCTGGGCCCCTGAGATGCTGATGGCAATGGAAACAGTTGCCATGGAGATTGCAAAGACAGGCCAACCAAAGGAATTACCAATATGCACGAGTCTGCGCCTGCCTGACGTAGAATAATGAATGGCAATGCTGCCAAGTCCCTGCACCATCTCAGCACACACGGCTCGGTTTGCTTTGCTGAAGCCAGAGGGTAACCTCTTTGTGATACTTCTATTCCAAAGGAAAAAAACTGAAAGATCAATGAATGGCTCCCCTTGCCTGTGCTGATGTTATAGCTTAGTATATAGCTCATTGCAGGTCTCAGAAAACAACCGCAGTACAAGGGAAGGAGAGAGGAAAAATCAATAATGCTTATCACTGGAAAGCCAAAGCCATCGGAAGCAGAAGGCTGCTGTCCTCAGTAAGACATGTATCATTCCTCCCTGCACATCTGCCTCTCTGAGCCTCTCCATCTCGAAGTCAAAGACAACAGAAAGCAGCACAGCATCACTGGGCCTGTCCTGCATTTTAACTTGGAGCAAAATCAGTGTGAAAGACTGTTCCCACCTGACACACACACACACACATACACACACACAAACACACACACAGAAAAAAAAAAGGGGAAAAAAAGAAAAGGGACTACAGAAGCCTCCTACATAGCAAGGAAAAGTGTTCTATTATCCATAAAAACAGCAAGTTTTATTACTTCCAATGTAAATGTAAATTGTTGTCATTCTTGCTAAGGAAAAAAAAAAAAGGTGCTTTGAAATTTCTTGTGGTCTCTTTTCCATACAAGACTACTACAGGCTTAGCATGTCTCTAACAAAGTCATATTCTTGTTATTGATAGAGATACTTGCATTTATAGAAGTACTTTGAGGACATCTGTCGGCTTTACTTGGAGTGAAGAAATAGAAGCTCAGTTCTCATTGCTGCTGCTTTCACAGTAAAAATGGAGATGCTGAGGTGCTGGTGAACAGCAAAAACTAGTTCTACGTGATGCACTGCATCACCCACAGCACTGTGCTTGGAAGTGGGTGCCCTTTGGGCTTCTTATGGTGACACATGCTACAAAATACTTTGTCAATTGTCAAGTGCATCACACAATGCACATTTTCTATTTAAGAAACACACATTCAACTGAATATATATAAGTAAAACAAGTTTTTAAGCTCAAAAGCTTAAAACAGTCCAATGTATTTAACCTATCCCCTGTGAACTAGACACCTATGTACAAGATAAGAAGTTGAAAGCCTTTGTTCAGTTTACATGGTCATATTCTCTGGCTTTAAAAGAAAGTGCGGGGCAAATGGAAACCATTCATAGTCCTCTTCCTTGTTCAGACTGCCCCTTCCATGAGAAGATCAGAAAATAGAACTCTTCTTTGTGCGTGTATATAGTATGCAGTAAACCACACTTCAAAAATGTAACTGTGAAAAGAGATAAATACTTAAGGCTTCGAAAAAAACCATCCAAATTAGGAAAATGCTTAAGCCTGATTATTAAAAAATTAGTGTTTCCTCAAACATCATTTTAATAATATTTAAGTCTACACTGCTGTTGCTTTTCTATTCTAAAGACTGATTACGAAGTTCCAGATTGGAAAACAGAATGTATCTACTCAGATCTAAGATTCTGAAGGTTACAAGTATTTCTAGTTTAGCATTTAATTCCCACTATTAAAATCTGAATTTTGAATATGAAACAGTATACTGAAAGTTAAAATTACAAATTGATACAGAGCTGCTGAAGGCAGTTTATCCTTGAAATTATTCTGAAAATAGGCATCAAAGAAAATGCATGTGTGATGGGTATGATATTGCCACAAAGGATCAAAAGACTGCTTAAACAGCTACTTCTAAAGGGCTTAATCAAACTCACTGCAGATGAATGAAGTTTGAACCTGCTGATACAGTCACATAATATATTTCAACCTTTATAAAGTTTGCACGAAGATGCCTCCTAAATTCCACTTTCAGACCTTGCTTGGTATTTTCTTTTTCTCAGCTGAAAGTGTCTGTTATAACCTCGATTTTCAGAATGTTCTAGCTTTCAAAATTGCCTCCTTTATTTTGCAGTCCTGTGGCATTTGCCTGGCTCCTTTCAATTCAGTGGGTTTTTCAAACATCTCCTTGTGGGTTTCCCTAAACATCAGTCAGAGATTCCAGAATTCAATTCACAGTACAGATGTTTTTTTGTGCTGTTTTTTTTTTAACTCAGCTGAATTTTATTTACAGGTCATCCATCATTTCATTTTTTAATCTTCCACAATCTTATTTCCATGACAACAAGTATACCTGTCAAGAATAAGACAAAAGTATTTCAATATTCCTTGTTAAAATCTTTTTATAGTTACATGTAACAAGTAGTTATATGAGATCAGAAATACTTTTGGAAAAAAAAAAGCTCCTCAAGTGCTTCTAATCACACCATTTCAAATACTCTATGCTTCTTGCTTTTTTTCACCTATTATGCCCAATAATTGCAAAATATTTGTGACACAAGCTAGTCATTGTTCAATTACGCTTAATTTTGACTGATAAATTTCCACTGAGCATAAATTGATGCCTAGCACTTTTTTCAACCTACACTGCACTTTCAGGAAAACTCATCCTGATATGTTATAAAACATAGTTATATTTATTGTTTGTTATTATAGTTTTTTCCTGTCTCCATTTAAATATCTGGGGTCCAACACAAGGAAAACAAGTTGTCAGAGAAGGTCCAGAGGAGGGCCACCATGATGATCAGAGGGCTGGAGCAGCTCCCCTACAAGGACAGACTGAGAGAGCTGGGACTCTGGAAAAGAGAAGGCCCCAAGGGGACCTTATAGCAGCCTTCCAGTACCTGAAGGGGTCCCAAAGGAAAGCTGGGGAGGGTTTTTTTAGAAGTGCATGTAGGAACAGGATGAGGAGAAATAGCTTTAAACTGGAAGAGGATAAACTTACACTAGATATTAGGAAGAAATTCTTTACTGTGAGGGTGGTGAGACATTGGAACAGGTTGCCCATAGCGGCTGTGGATGCCCCCTCCATGGAAGCACTCAAAGCCAGGCTGGATGGGGCTCTGAGCAACCTGGTCTAGAGGGAGGTGTCCCTGTCTATAGCAGGGGGGTTGGAACTAGGTGATCTTAAAGGTCTCTTCCAACCCAAACCATTCTTTGTCTCTATGATCTCTTCTGAGAAACTGTTAAAGCAGATTCTCCATGCAAATTCAAATAATGAATCAGTTTTTCTTTCCCAAAGAGATCGGATATTCTTTGGCAGAAAAACTTGAGAGACGCTGCTCATGTTCTTCAGACGGACATGGTGGATGATGATAGGGCTCAAATAAAAACAAACTAATTTAAGTAGATTTTATTCTTCCTTGAGCAGAAGTATTAAGTACTCAATACACTTTTTTTTCTACTACTTTATTAAAGAAACAAAATAAATTGAAGACAAATGAGAGATAACAGTGGAGAAATTCAGAACAGCTATGATGATATTTTTGATTTGAGATCACGGCCTATACGGAGTCACATGTAATTGTGACACAATTATATTTTCACACACAACTCTTGATCTCACAAAGCAAGGTCAGTTGGTGGTGTTGCTCCGCCTGCCACACTGGACAATTAATACATGCTCGCTAATATCAGTCAATTGTTACAATTTTGAGAGATTCATAGTGAAATTCTAAGAAGGCTTTGGCAGCCTTTGAGCTTCAAGTAAAGGAGATCCGGTCACCTCAACTGTAACACACTTTGTAGGAATAAAATCTCCAGATCTCCTCGTCTTAAGAATGTCTGCCTCAGTTTCCCTGTTGCCCAGGAATTTCCTCTTCGGTTTTACTGTTTTTTTCTTATCTTCATTCTGTGCCAAGCATGAAAGTCTCTAGGATCACAATTCCTGCAAATTAGCAAAGATCTGGGGACAGAGATTGAGATACTTCTCTGTTGGAAGATATAACATCAACATCCAAGGTTAGCAAACCTGGCATGAAGTGTTAGTTATGCTTATGATCTCAGAAGAAAGGAAGAAATTACATTTTAATATTAAAAAATTAATCTTCTCTCAGATCTGCCTCTAACAGTTCTGCCCACAAAGTGTGGGAGTATCTGTCAGAAAACCAGCTTGTAAAACTCAAGTGATATCTCCTTATCAACAGCTTAGCTAAGAAAGTGATAACCCCTTATTCTTGTTTCTTCACTGTACCCATGAGTTAGTGTCACTTTTTACAATGCTGGCAGCTAAGAAAGTTTAAGGCACCCAGTGACCCCAACCAGCAATGCAGATCTTGTACCTCTATTAGACTTCTCCAAGAGTTCAGACTGCATAAAGCAATGGGAAACAAGAATATAAAAAAGGCCTGCCAATAGAAATACCAGCAAAGATAACATGCAAGTCCACCAGTTCAGTCTTAAAATAGACCCTTACAGCAGAAAGCAATTATCAACAGGAATTGAAGAACTTTTGAAAGTAAAACATTGTAAGAATAATTTAATACAGTTTTATTCCATGACATACATCAATCAGCCGCAAAGCTGTCCAAACATGCTTTACAATAAAAAATCTATTTTGAGATCTCTTATTCGGTGATATCATGCACTACAGTATGCACGTTTGCAGAAAGACAACCTCAGGCTACTAAGAGCTGTTCTGCAGAAAGGATTCTCAAAGTTGGGAAGAGGAGTTTGAGTGAGGAGAAAAATCATCTTTGAACATGGTTGAGAACAAAGCAGATCTGTGGAAATAGGTAACATCTGTATAGATGGGAACTGCTCTGCAGTTCAGAAGTGGGAGCACTGTATTTCAGCAGCAACACAAGAGACTGTGCCTGCATAATAATAATGTCTCTATTTTCCAGAAAATATATATATATATATTACAATCTCATATATCAGAGATCTGCTTAATTTGTAAAACAGTAGTTGTGGTTTGGGGTTTTCTGTTTTTTTGTTTTTTTTTTTTTTAATTATTATTATTTTTCCTTCCTCCTTTCTTCTTTCCTTTTTCCTTTTTTGTTTTCTTTCTTCCTTTCTTCCTTCCGTCTTTCCCCTCTTCCTTCTCCCCTCCCTGTTCATTTATTTATCTTTGTATTTATATGTTGGAAGCTGCTTTCTTTCATTCTTTTTTTAATTTTTCTTTTTTTTTTTTTTTTATTGTGTTCACTTTAATTAACACTCTCTCCAAAATGTTGTTCCCCCCTGCTATTCAGGTTATATTACTGCACAAGCTATTTTGGCATAGCACATTTCTCTAAAACCTGCTGTTGCTGCAATGAACTATAGCCAAATTTCCAGTCAAGAACCATAAGTTTAGGCAGTAAATGTACAGTTTTGAATTGACCAGGTATGAGGTCCCCAATGAGTTTTGCTTGCAGCTAAGTGTACTTGTAAAACTGACAGTTCACAACATTTAATCTGGAAGACAACTCATAGGTCACAAACAAAGCCTTCAAAATAACCATCAGTTTTATATAATTCAACTACTCTCTTAGATGCCATTTAAACAAATTCAATTTAAAAAGTTAAGTAGCAATTACTCATTCCGAGGTAGTAATAAACTTCTCATATTGTGACAGCAAGGACGTTTCTTGGATTAAGTGTTAAGAATTAGTAAACTGACAAAAAGAAGCAAAAGATCAAAAAGACAGCATGGTTCTTGTCTGCAAAGGGCAACTAGGAGGGTACATTCACGGAGAAAGGGGGGGAGGGGAGGGGAGGAAAAAAGATTGGTTTTATTCCACTGAAAGGGCCATCAAATGCTTTGGCTCTGTCATGGTTTTATGACTTTTGGTGATCAGTATTCCACATCATAACATCATATAATGTACTGGGGGTTTGACTGT
>JAOWBP010004700.1:50533958-50562915 GCA_028571105.1 Tragopan temminckii | reverse complement strand
GGAAAGGAAAGGAAAGGAAAGGAAAGGAAAGGAAAGGAAAGGAAAGGAAAGGAAAGGAAAGGAAAGGAAAGGAAAATACTATCATATGCTCAGAACAAAACATTAGTCCACATTTTTTGTTGTATTGATAATGTCAAAAAAGTGTATTTTATTCATACCCATTAAAGTCACCGATGTCTTGCAAGTGGAGAATTATTCTGGTCTGATTTCATAATTTTCAACATCTGAAAAAGCTTGCAAAAATATAAAATGATTTCTTATATATTTTTAATTAGTTCTTCAATATTTGAAAAGTGTTTCTGCTATTCTGACTGTGTGGGTTCAATATACAAATAATAACTACCTAAACAAACAGGGATTAAGCTGTTAATCCAAGCATGCTACAGGCAGATTTACAGAAGACATTCACTATACCTACATTTATTCACTTTTTCTCAGAATTTGTAAATCTGCCAAATTATATATTAAATGGGCACTTCTTTGTTTTCATGGTAGTAACATAAGTTATATGTTTTATGATAAAATCTAAAGCACAGATAAAAGTAAAGTATAAGAATAAAACAGTACATATTTTAAAACATCAGATTTAATATATATTTCAAAATTAAACATGATTTCAAAATGTTCAACCTGGCTTTACAGTCTAAAAAAGGGTAGTAACTATAAAATCACCAAAAAAACCCCACACATCAAATGTAGAATAATGGAGTCTAATCTATTGATAACAAATGAAACACAAAGTGTGCAGCACGGGAAATTTATAAATGCAATTCTTGGAAAGGTAAAAATGACCACAACATCTCAGATGTCTGCACCTCAGCACAGAAAAATGACCACAACAGTTGCAGTGTCCACAGACAACACGTTAATTTTTTTTTAACAGCTATGGTATAAAAAGTGCAAAAATACATTAAATAATTTTTGCTCATTATACTGTTATAATTAGATTTGCAGTATTGCTAGTAGTATAAGAGTAAATGGTTCACAGATTTGGCATTTTTGGTGGATTTGACCATTTAGTATGTGTTAAATGTGTTCAATGTGTGTTCTTCAAGGTGAAAATCAACTTATCTGTGCAGTGCATAGTTTAAAAGTATAGCAGTGTTCAAAATGAAACTTAAATTATAGCAAGATCAAGTGATGGCAAATAATTGCATGCATTTTGATACATCAGCAGAACACAGTTCCATGAACAGTGAAAAATACAGTGCTATGCTTTCCACTGTGATAAAGGAATTTGAGAGTAAGTTTCAAGATTGCCAAAAAAATTCATCTATCTTTTGGTATATTTATGGCCATGTCATTTATTTTATATATCTATTTTCCATCGACATAAATAGATCATCTGTGAATTTTGAAATGGAATGTATAGAGTTGCAATTGGATAATCAACTCAAAACTTTGATCATGTTTCTACTGGACTTCTATAAGCCCTCTCTTATCAGAGAGAAATATACCTTGCTTCACAGGCACACCTTATTCAAGTCACTGCTTTTGGCAGTATTTATGAACAACTGTTTTCCAGGGTGAAGCACAGGAGGAGTAAAATTTCATCAAAAATCTCTGATGAACACCTTGAAAACTCACTGAGATTGCAACCACTGCCACTGAAACAGATTAGTGCATTAGCTTCCCAAAAAGCAAGGTCATCTATCCCACTAGTTTTTTGTTAGTTTTTTTATTTATGTTTTAACAAAATAAATAAACAAAGAAAAAGTGTTGTTACTTATATGTCTTACTTGGCAGTATTATTCCTCTCCACTTGATGTGGTCCAGACAAACTAAAAGGTTGGACTTCCAAGCTTTGCATCAGTGAAGAAAATGCCGCAATCACAAGAGGAAGCCAGTTGTGTCCCCAGTGCCAGAGCTCAGGAATCGCTATTGCCACATGTGTTACTGTATCACCAGAATTCCAAAAAAGTTCAGGCTAGAAACAGTTCTGAAGTCACATCAGAAATCCCAGGAGATGGTAGCCAGCCTTATACTTATGCCATGTGGATGTGCCTCCTTTTTAGGCTCTGAATTTTTTAAGAGTATCTATGCTTTCTGTGGCACATAGAGCCACCTGTTTCCATTGAAATCCTAGGAAAATAGCTCCAGAAAACATCTATTTCCTGGATCCCTAAATCTCATTTGCAAATGCACAAACCATGAAGCATGTATTTCTTTCAGAAGGGCTCAAAAATCATCCTTTTGCCACTACATAACAAATGTGTGGTCTGTAGTGAAAATACAAACTTTCACATTTCAATTAACACCCTCTAGGCAGAGGCCAATAGGAAAAAAAAACCTTATCAGGCTTGAGACAAAGGTCAATGACAGGAGATAAAGAGGAACCAATAAATTCTGAAAGACTCAGAGCCATCACACTTCCAAAATTCACTGTTAGACACCATACTGTAATATCAGACCCTAGACAGCTCTGCACATGCATTTGCTCCTTCATTTTTCCTTTGAGGGACTGTGTTCAGATCATTCATTTCTCCTCCCTTGTTTGCCTATTTTTATCTTTAAAGTTGTCATCTTCTGAAATTCTAAGAATGTGATTTCTTGGGCTGACCTCTCAATCATTTTGTAGTGAAACCAAGGAAAGTCTATAGCAGGTGCTGTTTCTTCTCTTAATCTACCCAAAAAGTGAGGACAATGCAGAGACAAGCCTAGATACCAACAATGCACCTAAAAAATCACACAGGCAGATTACAGCAATAAAGGTAGCTTTTACATGATGTTGCAGCTATGTGGGTTGCTGCTACAGTGTTGATGTTATGATGTTGAACAGAGTTTGGAAACCAGATGGTGGTACCAAATGCATTTGAACAGGTCGTTAATTACCACACTTTAAACATCAGCTACTTTTGGATGTTTTTGAAGCAAGGAAGATCACTTTTCCCATTTTACAGACAAGATGGTGAAACACAGATTGGCAAATCCTTTTGTCTCAAGTCTCTGTGAGGTTGTTGAAGTGCATCCAAGACAATACCTGACTCAGGCTACAAAGTAAAGCTGTCTCAAGTTCACCTTGACCTCCAGATCCAGGACAGCAATGCAAACATCCCACCCGACATTTAGACACCAACAGCCCTTAATTTTTTTCCTGTTTCTGCTTTCAGCCCACACAGTTCTGCATAGCAGACATAACAGATTAAAGCATGTGTTTCACTTTGAAGCATGCTTAGACAGTTCTGTCTTCCATTCTGAGCACAACCACAGCTTGCACAGCTGAAGATACACTCAGATAGCACTGCAGCTACATGAATCACAAAGACACAGAACTGCAAGGGTTGGAAAGGACCTCTGGAGATCATCCAGTCCAATTCCCTGCTAAAGCAGGTTTTCTACAGCAGGTTGCAGTGTTCTTGAACTGATCTACTCATTTTTTACCTACATTCTGCATCACAGTGGCCTTCTTATTGTAATATTAATCCTATTTAACATTTAACTCTGTATTTCATGTTTGCTGCTTTACTCTCAGATAAATCAGATGACCAGAGTGTGAATGCATCAAGGAGCATCTTAAATATTCATGTGTGGGAAAGGAGATTCAAAGAGGTTGAGGGAAAAGAGGAGGAGGAGATGAAGGGGTTCTCTTCCCAAAGCTTCACTCTGTGTGTGGGGGGGATGTAGAAGAACTATCAGAGATGGGTGATGACTGCTGGCTGCTTAAAATTGCTTCACAGTGTCTGGTGAAGACTTGTGCTGCCATCACCAAAGTGAAAACACCTCTATAGGACAGCAGATGGCAGTGAAAAACCTGTCTGACAATAGTGTCATCTCCAGGGGTGCCTCTAGGATTGAGTCGGTGCTGCTGGTTAATTCCAGCTCTTCAAAAATCACAGGCAGCAGGGAGAAGGGAAGCATGTTTGGAATAAGATTTGGAAGGTTTATCTTAAATACTTCTTTTTTTAACTCCTGATTTGACTATGTAAGGCCTGGCAGAATTTTTCTTAACCTATTCATTTTTCTTCTCAAGAAACTACTTTCTAGGTACGAAAGAAATCCCCAAAATTTGGTCTCCAACGTTATTAACACAATACAGCAAGTGAATGCAGAGAGCGATTTACTCATTTTTCTACCAACACTGATAGACTTGCAAGAACAAGGAAAGGTTACTAAATAACTTACCAGCATAGAATTGTTGAAAATAACACAGCATAACAGGAAACTTCTGAAGCTGAGTAGCCTGGTGCTTTGGGTACACCTTCATAACTTCTAGATCAATGTAATATTTCTTACTGTCTTCTATTAAGCAGGCTGAATAAAGAAAGGATAACATAGTTTATATATGTCTCTTACTTCACTTGTGCTCTCTTATCCTTTACCCTTGGAACAGATGTTTGTTTTCATGTTGGCTTTGGGTTTCCAAACTATACTTCTCTCACTTATGCTTGTCCTCTGGCTCAGCTTTAGGACATCTTCTGAGACATTTTCCTTTTGTACCCTTTTCTATATATGTACACAGGAAAGAAAAAAAAAATTATCTAACCCTAAAAAACCTGCAGCCCAAATCATGGGATAAAATAAGGATGTGAAGAAGGCACACTCATATTCATTGTGAAATCAGGAAGAAAAATTGAGCATTTAAGAACTGAATGTATGCAATTATCCACGAGTTTCATTTTCATGAAATAAAGTCGGCATTGTCTTTCTCTGAAATCTTCTGGTAATTATAAGGTAAAGTGCACAGAGGGCTGAGCAGCACAGCAGTGGCTAAACAGTCTGAATGTAGACTGCCCAGCACAATGCAGTCAGATGTAACTGTGAATGTTCTTTTCTTTCCTTGTTCAACCTGTGTTTGCCAGACAGCTGCTTCGTATTGCTCTTCAGTGTTTCTTTCCACAAGTCTGAGTTCTAGCACCATACCACTATCTCACCTTAATTTCAGGAAAAGAGAATTGTTTTAATCTGAGCCTTTCCACATACTTCACGAGGAGAGGAATTAACAAGGAAAGACAAATTCCTTGGCAACCTGTAAGTGATGTGTCTTTCTCTTGAAGAAGAAAGCAATGGATTTTTAACAGACACAGCAAACACTCAGAAGTGTCTGATTGACTGGTATTAGATATGAATGCCTGCCTGAAGTTTAGTAAGAATGAACAGCAGACAAAAACAGCAGAGGGAGATATTCAAGAGCTAAAACTTCCTGGGCCCTAGTAATGATACCCTTATACATGTTACCTTGTTCTCCTGCAAGACCAAATCTTTCAGAAGAAGGCTTCAGTAATGCAGCAGGTGATGGGATAGCTGGAGCTTGATGCTAACAGGAGGATATAAGAATCCCTGAGAAGCAATAGGATCAGGATGCTGAGTCCTATTCAAGTCAGTGAAGCAAATCCTTTTCATTCTATATGTCCAAGAAAGAGCAGTAAGTTTGGGGGAAAAAAAAGACCCAATTTCCCTTTTACAACAGAGCCTTTAAGCAATAAGAAAGTGAGCGAAAGAACAAATGTCTGGCTCCTCAGGAAGCTACTTTTAAAAAAAAATTCTGTCTCACATAGAGTCTCCTTATACGTCATTTCGCACATAGCCACACCAGAACACTGACACAGAATCGTCAGATAAAGGTCAGATAATGGGGTTACCTATAAAAGGATGTCACAGAGAGTTAAAAAAAAAAAAAAAAAAAGTAAAAAAAAGTAGTCAATTCTGACTCTTTTGAATGGAACCAAAAAACAGCAAAAAAAAAAGCGTTTTCAAAAAATTGGTGTCATAAAAAAGCACTCATTATTAACTTCTTCCTATCCGCTTATCGAGATTTGTTATCCTCTTAAAACACAAACTGAAGATGATCTGTTTCCATATGTGTAGCTCGCGGATAATCCCTTGGTGTCATTCAGTGGAGACTGATGTACAGTGAGCAGGACAGTCTGCATGACAGTTTTGTTTAGGGTGTCTGGAAGGAAGAAGAGTGCAAGTACGAATAGGCACTGCATAGCTTCTGGTTGACAGATCTTTCCCATATCCTTGCAAATGCAGAGGGCAGTAACCAAGTAATGGGGAACAGCCAACAGGGAAACTGCTATGGCACTGAACACTGGGGAAAGTACAGGGTTGAATTAACAGAACTAAAAAAATAGAATTAACATAACCTTTTCCAGAACAGCAGAAGTCCCTGAGGGAGTAGACATCCCAGCAAAGGAATGAACCTCTAGAAACACCAGAAGGGAAATAATAAAAAGTATTGCAACAAATAAGGATAGCAAATTAGATTATTAATGCAATTTGACATCCATGTGCAAAATTGAGTGATAGAATAGGGGCAAAGATTATCGGGGCAGCTGGGAGACTGAATGGTTGCCTTCAAGGGCAGCTCTGGCACAGTAGTCTTTTCAGAGACCTGGAGTATGGAGCATCAGTTGAATTCAGTGTTAGCTTGCTTCCAACTTTACAGAAATGACCAGTGTTCAGGGCAAAGAATGGCACACAGTGTAGATTAGTATCTCTAGAACACAGCATAAGAGCATTATGGAAGCATTACGGACTCATGATACTAATTATAAAAACAAATGTTCAGGTTGTACCACTGACCCTTTGATCAAGAAGCAGCCAGTGACCAAGAATTGTTAAGATCAAAGAAGCTGTGAATTTTGGACAGATAACAAAGGGATGGGTAACTTAAGAACTCTTACTAACTGTTTTACTGTTCTCTAAAAAGAGTAACTATACAACTAAGTTTAATTGTGTAGCAATATTATAGCCTATGTAAATGCAGCAATCAGGTATTCCATTATTCCATTTCAAGTTGTTATATCAGCAAACAAGTAAAGCAACTCTGACAAGAACAACCTAAACAGTAAGAAAGCTCCAAGAGCTCTTAAAGATTTTAAAAATAATAGTGTAATTCTGTGGAATTAAAATTTTATGATTTACTGAATGAGAAAAACAGGCGTTTATTTTAGAAATTTGTAATATACATCATGAATATTAAAGCAAAGGCTTTATTTACTATTGCTTAATTACAGTTTTAAGAGATTCTCTCAGTTCAAGAAGGCTGAGTGATAATTATCTGGATGGTTTCTGTTAGACTGTTATGGTATCATATCAAATCATAGAATCATAGATTGGCTTTGGTTGGAAGGGACTGTAAAGCCCACTCAGTTCCAACCCCTTGCTGCAGGCTGGTTGCCCCTCATCAGGCTGCCCAGGGCACCATCCAACCTGGCCATGAACACCTACAGGGATGGGGCACCCACAGCTTCTCTGTGCAGCCTGTGCCAGCACCTCACCACCCTATGAGTAAAAAATTGCTTCCTAACATCTAACCAAAATCTCCCTTATTTTAGCTTAAAGCCATGCTCTTTTGTGCTATCACTACCTGTCCACATAAGAAGTTGGTTTCTCTCCTGTTTATAAGCTCTCTTCAAATACTGGAACGCCACAGTGAAGTCTTCCTGCAGCCTTCTCTTATTTAGACTGAACAATTCCAGGTCCCCCAGCCTTCTCTACAGGTGAAGTGCTCCAGTCCTCTGGTCATCTTCATGGCCCTCTTCTGGACCCAGTTCAACAGCTCCACTTCCCCTTTGTACTGGGGGCCTCACACCTGGGCACAGCACAGCAGGTGGAACTTCATGAAGGCAAGGCAGAGGGGGCTAATCCCCTCATCACACTGCTGGCACTCCTCTGTCGATGCAGCCCAAGATGCAGTTGACCTTCCAGGTTGCAAGTGCAAACTGCTGGCTCATGTCCAGTTTTCATCCTCTACAATTCCCAAGTTCTTCTCTGCAGGGCTGCTGTCAATGAATTCTTCTCCCAGCATATATATGTATCTGGGATTGCCCTGACCCAGGTGCCCCCCTAAAGTTGGCCTTCTTGAACCTTATTAGGTTCATTCTTGCTGAAGTCTTTTACCAGATCTGGGGTTAGGAGGTTAGTTCAGAATCTTTTGAATTATCTGTAATGCAAATACTACTTTCCAACTGTGATATTGAAGGAAAAATATTATTCACTGCACAGTTTAAAAAAAAAAAAAAAAAAAAAGAATAGGATCTGGATGTGTGATATTGCAACACTGAACAGTATTAAACAATACTGGACCCAGCGTGGACCCGTGGCATACCCTGCTAGTTACTGGCCCCATACCACTGACAACCACCCCTGAGCTCAACTGTTTAGTTTTCAAGTCTGCATCACTGTCTGTTCATCCACCCCACACATCATCCCTTAGGTTTCCTCCTAAGGGAAATATTGTAGAAAATTCTACTGAAGTCATGGCAGACAATATCTACTGCTCTCTACTTACCTGACAATTCAGCCACGTTATCACAGAATGCTCACAGGTTGGTCAAGCATGACTTCTCCTCTGTGAATCCATGCTTCCTACTCCTGATGATTTCCTTCTCCTTTATCTGCATTTCCAGGACGAGCTGTTCCATTTCTCTGCCAGTAGCTGACATAGAGAACTACTGTGAGATAGCTTAGGGCCTGTGGTAGTGTTAGGGTGCTCAGATAAGTTGTTCAATTTCCAAAACCAAATAACACTGCTGCCTTGAATTAGTCTTTCTGTTGCGTATAAAAACAGTCAGACGTTAAAAGGAAGATCTTTTTACTGTCATTTAAGATATGTGCACAATTTTGTTTCTTGTTAATAATTCCCTCTTGTCTGAGTACTGGGAAATCCCTGGTATTAAAGTAGGCCTACAGTCTTTTCTTAACAATGCTACGATCTACTATGAGGTATCAGTTTGTAGAGTATGTTTTCTGAGTTGAATGCAAAAAGATTCTGAGCCAAATCCAGCCCACTGTGCTTCATGTGTGTATAATGCATAGCAACATGTTATCGTGTTGCATAGGCTCAAGGCATGAATCTCAAGATGGCATTTCACAAGGGACACTGAAATAACAAATTGAGTATAAGACAGAAAAGATTTATCCAAGTATATACAAAATGAGTGAAGACTTCATAGTGGTAATTAGTAGCAAAAACTTGTCAATTGTTTTTTTATAGATAGCAACACAATAAGAAAATACAGAATTCAAAATGTTTTGGAAGTCCTGTTTCTAAACTTGACAGGACCTGACATTTACAACAGACACACTAGTATTGTTGTAAATTAAATATGCATTTGAGAACCCAGAGCAAGAGTTAAAAGAATGACAAAACTGCAGTACAGGTGATCCATCAGTAGAGGATTCCAGATTTTGAAAGCAGGAGTATGGCAGAAAGGCTGCAGTAGATCTCTATGTCATTCCTTTTCCTGCTAGTCCACCAGCAAAGAAAGTATAATGCAAGGAAACTCAAAACACTGGTGGAACAAACACTGCTCTGTGTCACACACAGTCGGTGACAACCAGATCACTTGCACTTCTGTCTTCATTCTTACCAAGAAGTGGATGAGATCACATAGTTGTGTCAAACTACTCTGTTTACAATGCTGAACAGGAAAATCACTCTATACTTCTACAGAGCCTTGTACTGAGTCAGTCAAATAAATGGATGTAGTACACAAACAGTGAATCTTTTCAGAGCATCTGCTGTATGGTAGTTGGAGTATTTCCTAAGAAGAGATCAGTCACCTCTATCTCACAGCGTCATCTGGGCCAACGCATAAAGCATAATCAGCATTCACACATCATAGTTATACTTTACTGAGACTTGATTTGGTATATGTGGAAGCCAATGGGAGGTATGTGAGAGACTTTGTGTTTGTCTCACTTAGAGCCTGTGCTAAAAAGTTGGCTTAATTTCACCCCTGGAGGACCGCTCCTTAACTCAGATTAGTAGGAAAATGAATTCAGTTCTTCTTGAACAATCAAAAATCAATAGCGTTTGAAGTAACTTCAAGTAACTTCTATAATACTGCTGCCAAGCAAAATTAGTACTCATCAGCTGTGAATGCAAAGAGACTAGCATAGGGACTTTGTGAAATTACTCGGTATTTGAAATGAGCTTGGCTTTAGTTTAACAGCGGAATTTTGCAGTGGAGTCCACCTCGTCTCCTATCCCTTGAAGGCACCACCAAGAATGACAAGCCAGGAGGGCAGCTGAGGTGAAGTTATGGGTACAGCAGTGGCAAAGCACTGGGTGTGGTTCCAATCTGGCAACAGAAAATCTGCACAGCTTCACAGAGTGATAGAGGCAGACTTGTGATGTGTCGCTCTGGTTGTGTTTAAACCTGGCCTCTGACAAAATGCCAGCAAGCCCAAAACCAAGAAGAAGAAGCAAAAAGGAGCCAAGTCCAGCTGACCCAAAGGGCTGTCAGCCCCACCTGGGAGGGTGAGTGCCCCAGCCCTGCTGTCCCAGCAGCCTCCTCTCACCCCTGGGCAGTCAACATCCCTTCTTCTGGGACTCAGGTGGGGCTCAGGAGCCAAGGGTCAGCCCTGGGGTGATGTTCTCCCTGTGCATGCTGAGATGAGCAGGAAAATGAGTTTAATCCTTTAATCCTTTAATAGTAACCAATGACACTGGAAGACTCCCAGCAATTCAAGAAGTGTATCTATAGTATTACTGCAGACTTTCAAGGAGCAGTTCTATAGTATTACAAGCAGAGTTGGTACTCGTCAGTGAGGCTGAGGAGAGTAACTGTAACTGTAGTAATTGTATGTAACTGTAATGAGGATAGTTTAGGATTGGTTTTTAAATAGTCATTGGGATTACAGTGGATTTTTTCCAATAGTATCTGTAAGGTCACTTCTTATGAAGAGTTCACTTAGACAGAAAGCAAAGAAACAAATCATTTGCACATCCAGAATAATGACTGGGATACACACATTGATGGCATGTGAAGGTAAATCTACTCAAAAGCTTCTGAATGCCACAGAAATGACTCCAGAGCTGCATTAGAGGTTTCTTCTCAGAGAAAGAAAAAGCCAATTACAAAACAGTGTTGGTAGCAGGGAGAAACAGCAGGTGACATCAGAGTTGTGTGCCCAGATCTTTAATAAAGAAATATAAAAAGTAGGCTTAAGAAACCATGTCCTTTTCTCTAAATGTTATAACTTTTATGAAATGCACATCCTGTGAGCAAAGATTTTCTCCTGAGAGAGGAGCAGGATGTTGGTCCCTAGTATTTGCCTCACAGGTAGACAGAAATCTGTATCCTTCAGATATCCCTGTGTGTATTTGGTTTGCATCTGTTTGGTTTGGCTGTTCTGCATCTGCCAGTTTCACTTTTTCCACGGCAGCATTTCTCCAGCAGCATCTCTCACCAGAATCCAGTCTCTCCAATGTTGTAGAACAGGCCCGCTAACAATGGAAGTATTTTAGCTCAAACAGGATAATTGGAAATTGGATTTTTCTTTCTTGTGTGTCCTTAGGGACCTTCTACAACTGAGCTATTGGATGTTTTGACAGATAACTGTGATGGTAATAATAGAGTAATAACAATAATAATAGTGATTATTATGTTAATTGTATCTATTTCTTTGCATTGATTAGCCTGAGAAAGTTCTTTCAGAGTTTTTCTATCTTAAATTAACAAAAAAGAAAAAAAGAAAAAGGAGAAAAACGCACAATGATATGCTCAGAACAAAGTATTAATCCACCTTTTGTGGTACTGATAATGTTGAGAATGTATATTTTATTCCCACACACTGATGTTATGAGATTAACCAGTGGGTGTGAGCACAGTGAGGCAGTGAGTGGTGCAATTCAGCCATGGAGACAGCAACACAAAAGACAAGTCATGGTATGGATAGCCACGCACAGCTGTCACACCATGAAATAAAAAGCTTTTTGATCAGCTCATCTGTGTGAATTGGCAGATTACTTCCATATGTACAGAACAGAATATCCACTTCTGTGTACTGGAAACAATGGTGGCAACGTTGGATTATCACAAAATTTGTGCCAGGTGGGTTCCATGAGTGCTCACATGGGAACAGAAAGAAAACAGTATGCAAGATTGTCAGGATATACTGAATCTATCACAAGTCCGAAAGTGACCATATCTTTGGTGATGAGGTATAGAGTCAAAACCTGAAATGTCCCTGCCCATGACAGGGGGTGTTTGACAAGGTGTTCTCATCCAAATCAATCTATGATTCTGTGACACAAAACATGAATGGATGACACAGAATCTCTGAGTCCAAACACTGGCTCCACACGGGACCACTCCATATGCAAAATGATTCTATCTAAGGTCAAGTATGTGGATAACCTAACTTGTGCATCTGGTCTTTCTAAAGGTTTGTGACTTGCAGCAATTGCAGCAATTCCAATGCTGCCTCTGCAAAAAGATCTTGATGTAAGTTTTGTAAAAAGAAATAGCTGAATTTGTTTCCAAATGATTCATACAGAAGTAGCACAGAACTGACTGTGTGTGTGCCCCTTGCTGCTTCCCACAGACTGATTGCTATATCCATCCAGAAGCTTACATGCTTTTAGGGAACTTGAAGTATCATGAATTAACAGTTGCTTGTAAGTAATGGTACAGACACAGCACAAATCTAAATACCCATATTCATATTTGTGCGCTCTCACGCAAACACACATATACACACTCTTAGAAACCCTCAACTCATTTTTTCCCTGTGGTTTTGTCTCTGTGCTTCAGTCTAGAATAAATCCTAGGATTGCCTGTTCCATATGTGAAGTTGTCTCTGACTTCACGATGCTATAGTTGCAAGAAGTACCAAGTTAAACATTGACAGTGTGTATCAACAAGATGCTGCCATAGCACTAGTAACTGCTTTTCAACATATCTTGCTGATTTCTAGGCTCTGTAAAATACTTATGTTATTACTAGAAATGGTGTGCGCTGGGACATCAAATTCATTTTCTTGGCCGTGGATACTGCTGTAACTCTTCAAGCAACATGCATATTTCCTCACCAGCAGCCACACAAGGGCCTTAATAACACAGCTTGTAGGAGAAGACAAGTTTCTGGAGGGAAGGTGCTGACAATCAAGCCAATATCACATAATCTCTTATTTTTGTCACTTTTGTGCAGCAGTAACTTACTATGACAATTTGTCACGTCAGCTTTTCATTGACGTAAGAGGCACCAGCTGTTGTATTATTTCTCTGAAGGAGATCACAATGGAATAGCTGAAATACTTCAGGCATAATTACACAAATACGTTATTTCAGGCCTTAATAATATGTGTGTGTCAACAGAAATTCTCCCCAGTAAGGATAAGGATTCGTCAGACATGGGTAATAAATTGTGAAACACCTCCTTTTCTGTTTATATTTTTGCTCCTGTGACAGATATAATAGAAATCCTTATGCATAATGGCAATACTGGCTGCTGTCCATTTTTTTTTTTTCCTAGCCATGAAATTCTCTGCATCTCAGGAGCAATTTCTTTGACTTGTGTAAGCCATGCGTGTTTCTCAGACATGCTTAGCATATAATCACTTAAATGTCATGCTGTTATTCGTCATGCTTTTTTGCATTAAAATAGGAGTAAAATAAACTGGGAACAAACAAGCTAGTCTCTTGTTATTAGAAGGGAAAAGACTGTGTAGCAAATGAGAATGCTAAATCAGTGAGAAACCTCATTTCTCAAAATGCAATATGTGGAACTCTCACCCACGATAGAGCCATTTATTGTTCAAATTCACTTTCATTGAGAGAAAATTGCATTATACAGCAATCTGTGAGCCACTGGAATACACTGCTGGGACTAACGGCATGTGTATCACTGTATGCATTGTATCATCAGTGTTTTGGGTTACTCTGTCCTGCTTTACCCCCTCCTGCTGAAAAAATAACCCCTGATAAAATATGCCAGCATACTAGATTGAATTGTGTTCTGCATGTGACCCTCAGAGGAAATAAGGTCACAGGGCCATTCAAGCCTCATTTCTGCACTTTTTAATGAGATTCTGAAAAGGATGGGGAGGGGGAAAGACCATTTGTCACTTTGGAAACAAAAGGAGAGACAGTAGAAACAGAATCTGAATGCAAATGAGATGTTTTTCCACTTGGGACAATAATGTTCTCGCATTTGTCCAAATGTATTTCTTTGCTATTTTGTATTTTGAAGCCAAATGATGACAATAAGCCAAATTTGCACAATTTCTAAAGAAATGCTGAGGACAGTGTTCAGTTATATTGTCCTGAATTTTAGTGTTATCTGTCTTTAAACAAAGCTGAAATCCACCAGACAACTTGAGCCACGATCATGGTGCACTTTGTCTCTTACTTAATCATTACGCTTTGAAGAAATGAAAGTAGGGAGAAAGTATAACAGTGTTTACGTGAATCCTTTTTGTAAGACTGAAATTATGTTTCGTAATATTTCAGGGTATAGATAATACACATTATTCCCACAAAGAATTTAAAGAATAAGGAAATTCAAACGCAGTAACAGTTTCATTTCCTTTGTGAAGCAGAGGCATCAAGGCAACTTTTAAACAGCTCTGAGGGGTTTGCTCATCATTGCTGATGGTGTCTGATCCTTTCTCGACTGACTCCAGGTGAAAATATTTTAACTCTCCAGTGTTTCTGAAAGACAAAACTTAACAGCATTTGACTTTGCTCAGTGTGTTGCTGCTTAATGCTTGGGGCACAAGTAAGTCTATAGACATTACTCAAAGATTTTGAGAGAAGAGGAAAACAGTCAAAACAACGTTGTTTTGGATACACTGTGAAGCAGTGGCATAAAAACTTGGGTTCCAGACCTACCTTGTGGCAGTAAAGAGTTCTCCTCTTTGTTTCAAAAGCCTCGTAATGTTAAACAAAGAAACTTCAAAAACCTCCTCAACAGTGGAGGTGATAGCTGAGCCGCTTTCCATCATCTATCAGCGCTCCTTGTTGACTGGTGAGGTCCCAGAAGACTGGAGGCTTGCCAGTGTGACTCCCATCTATAAGAAGGGTTGTAAGGAGGATCTGGGGAACTACAGGCCTACTAGCCTGGCCTTGGTGCCAGGGAAGGTTATGGAGCGGATTGTCTTGAGGGAGATCACGCGGCATGTGCAGGACAACCGGGGCATCAGGCCTAGCCAGCATGGGTTCATGAAGGGCAGGTCCTGTTTGACCAATCTGATCTCCTTTTATGATCCAGTGACCTGTCTGGTAGACAAAGGAAAGGCTGTTGATGTAGTCTACCTAGACTTCAGCAAAGCCTTTGACACAGTACTGTCTCCCACAGTATTCTCCTGCAGAAGCTGGCATCCCGTGGCTTGGACGAGTACACTCTTGGCTGGATAAGGAACTGGATGGAGGGCCAGGCCCAGAGGGTGGTGGTGAATGGAGCTAAATCAGGCTGGCAACCTGCCATGACTGGTGCTTCCCAGGGGTCGGTGCTGGGGCCTGTCCTCTTCAATATCTTTTCTGATGACCTGGATAAAGTGCACCCTTAGTAAGTTTGCAGATGACACCAAGTTGGTTGGAAGTGTCAATTTGCCTGGGGGTAGCGAGGCCTTACAGAGGGATCTGGACAGGCTGGATAGTTGGGCTGAAGCCAATGGGATAAGTTGCAACAAGGCCAAATGCCAGGTCCTGCACTTTGGCCGCAACAACCCCAGGCAACGCAACAGGCTTGGGGCCTTGTGTAACTGGTGACAGAACTAGAGGGAATGGCTTCAAGCTGCGCCAGGGGAGATCTAGGCTGAATGTTAGGAAATACTACTTTTCTGAAAGAGTGGTCAGGCACTGGAATGGGCTGCCCAGGGAGGTGGTGGAGTCACCAACCCTGGAGGTGTTCAAGGAACATTTAGATTTTGAATTGAGGGATATGGTTTAGCGAGAACTATTGGTGATAGGTGGATGGTTGGACTGGATGATCTTGTAGGTCTTTTCTAACCTTGGTGTTTCTGTGATTCTGTGTGATTTATATGCGAGGACAACAATCTTTACTAGAAAGTTACCATCTTCTCAAGTTCGTATCTGTTGATGCTTCATTGGTTGGCCAAGTGGCTTAGGAATCTTTCTAGAAAACTTCACAGTGTACCAGAGGATTTGCCAGGAGAGTACTCTGGGAGGAGGTAATATACACTTTCCATAGTGATCTGGGTAATGGGACAGAGTGCAGCCTCAGCATGTTGATGATATGTAATGGTAATGAACTGCAAGGAGTGTTTGCCATCTGAAATGTCCATCCTGCTTTTCAGAGAACTTCCACATGCTGGAGAAAAGAGACAACAGTAACCTTGTGCAGATCGATAAGGGGAAACATCACGTTCTGCAGCTGGAGAGGAACAAGCTGAGACCACAGTGCGTGCTGGGGGCCACCCAGCTGGGTTCAGTTTTGCAGAACAGGACCTGGGGATCCTCATAGAGACCAAGTTGACCACGAGCCAGCAATGTGCCCTTCAGCAAGGCAGGCCAATAGCTTTATGGACTGTATTAAGCAGAGTACAGCCAGCAGGTCAAGGAACTCAGCTTGCCCCTATGTGGTAACGCTGTTCTATTGTCTAACCTGAGGGACATGAAAATGCATGTGGAAGCTTGAAGTTATTCATATGTTAAGTATGCCATGTATTTTCAATGCCTACAAAGAGTTGCAGAGATTTTGGAAAGGTTGGTTTGTTCTCATGGGTTGACTCAGCTAGTCTCAGTATCTGAGAGCAGCTATTGAGTGGTTCTTGAGTGGTCCTTTCTCCTCTGCCTTTGTTTTCCCCTTCTCTTTCCCCTTTCTGTCTTCTTAGTTTTTAAATTCTACTCTTAGTCTGCAGTACTAGCAGATGCTTCCCTTAAAAAGCAAGTGTAAATAATTGTATTTTTTTAACAAACACAGCACTCTTTGATGCTGAGATTGCCCATGAAACTGACAACAGCAGCACCAGCCACCCTTGCAATTAACTGCGGAGCTGTTTGAGATAGTTGTCTGTTGATCCATGTCAAAGGCAATGGATTTTGCTCCGGTTTACCCTTGAAATACTGGGAAGAGACTAGCACAGCAGTCAAAAAATACAAATATGTAAAACTAAAAATAATACAGGGAAGACTTACTAAAGAACAGAGCATATTAAATTAATTCAGTGTTGTTTCAAGTTGTGTTTGTTTGTCACTATCCAAGTCTATGTTAATTGGTAATAAATTAAATTAATTTTCTCCAAGTCAGGTCTTACTCATTATGGGAATTAGGAAGTGATCTCCATCTTTACTCACTTGTCTTGCTGAGAAGGAAGAGTGAGAAAGAGGATGGGTGTGCACCTGGCAGCCACCTAAGGTCTATGCACTACACAACACTTCTACTAGGAGCCCCACTTTTATTTTAATTGTAACATAATTGGCCAATTGAACAACACACCATTCTCAGCGTGTACATGTGGGTAGTCATCCTCATGTAAACTGAATGTTTGAAATCAGTGAACATCAATTATACCATTCTGTGCACTTGTATTTTTTTTTCTTTTTACTTCCATTTTATGACATCAACACTTCAGCAGAAGTTTCACTGACTTTCTAAAACTGATGCATAACTGAAAGTCTTCACCCTTTGTGAGAAATACTTGCTGTAGGGAGTAAGAAAGCTACATTATTATTCATGCTGCAAGTTGAATTTAGGACTTTGCCCTGCTTTGCCATTCATGTGAAGAAAAAGACCATGGCTTAATGAGCACAAGAGGTCTGGGAGGGGAAAAGGAGCACCAGATGGGTACTGTAGAGTGCCCAGCATCACCTGAAGGCTCCTCAGCCTGCTAACAAATGGTGTTCATACAACACTGGGGCCTGAAGTCACACTCTGGGAAACCACCTGCCCTCTGATTTCTGAATATGAGAAGTGCACTTTTACTGACAACAAGCAATGGGCAGAAGACTTCTGATCCTGTGGGATTTTAGTGCCTTGTGTGTACTTGAGTACTGCAGACTGACCTGCAGTGCGGACTGAACCTATTCCTAGAGAAAAGTTTTCAACATCAATTACTCCTTTATTCCAAAAGCAGCTCTGTTGCATTTCTGTTTTCTTCTTTACCTGAGAAAATGTTGGAATCTGGTATTTTCTTTCAAGTGAGACCTACAGCTTTCACAGCTAGGCTTTGAAAGTCTGAATAAAATAAATGCAGTGGTGCTCTGAATGTACTTAAAGCTTGCACTTTACTGCTTGAGTGACTATTTATTACAATGTGTGTTTGTGTTATTTACATCAGCTGGACTTCTTCAGAATCTGGCTTTGTGATTGTTTGCTATAGGTACTTTTAGTATTTCACAAAACACTCTTTATTTCAAAATGTTCTCAGTCTGGATCTGACAAGCAAGAGAAATATATACCTTCAGGTTCTATTCTATCCTGTATTTATTTAGGTCTAGTACTGAATGGCTTTTAATATAATGTTAGCATCAGTTCTATTCATGCCCTAGTTTTGAACAAATAACTCCAGCATTAGACAGTATGTCTGACAATATGAAATAGTATATAAATGGAAAACTGCACATTTACTCAAATAGTTTCTGATCCCAAGCTCTAAATATTCTTGTGGGCAAATTAAATGTTACCCAACATGCATACAGCTCAGAGAATGTAATATAGGTCATTTCTCTATTATTAGATATGTATACTGCAAAACTCAGATTCTGTTTCAGTTCTGTTCTGCCTGTGTCTAAGTACAGGGTTTTTTTTTATTTGCATACAGTTCCTTATTCAGATCATGTAGCAGGTAGGTGCAAACAATATTATTTATGTCCTGAAGTAAATACGACAAAAATAATTTGCACTATTTCTTTTCAAATGACCTGAAGGGGTCTGTTTACAACTATTGGCACTATCACGGAAAACCCACAGTGTGTGACTGTAGCAATAGAATGGAGTCTTAGTTGTTGCTCTTTTTTGTGTAATTCATTATTCTGCAGGCAGAGTCAGCATCAATGAATGCAGATTTGACATACACTCTAGTAACAATGTCCAAATAAACTTCCATTGGACAAAACCAGAAAAAAAAAACTAGAGGACCAGAAGTAATTTGCAGAAACAAATGCTGACCAGCAGCTTAGAAGTTTCCTTTCCAGAAACCATAACTTTTGAATCCCTTTTGGAGAGAAATCATGCCTTTTGGCAGTGTTCTTGGAGGCTTAGCTGAGCGGAATGGTTGTCATTGTGTAAGCTATCTTTAGCAAATTGAGATGAAAAACATACAGAATGACAAAAAAGTTTATTTTGAAGAAACTTTTCACATTAGTAAGATTAATATCTGAAGTGCAGATGACAGTATGTAAAATTCTGTAAGCCAATAAGAGATCTAAGGTGACAAAGGAAGATCATAGCCAAATTAAACACTTAAAGCATTCAGAAAGTCTGAATCACAGAGAAATGAATCAGGAATCAAAATTGCGCTTTTCTGTCAGTAGGAACTTTCTACACATCTACACATACCCAAGTAGTGATGCAAGAGACGTGGACATGGGCTAGCAGCTTTTCTGTCTTCAAAAGTCATGGTAAGATGCGCTTTTTGGGTGAATATAAACCAATTAATAGGAAAATCTAGGAATTCAAACAAAAAGTGAAAGATGGTGGTAAAAAGCATAAAGAGATAGAAAATAAAATAGGTCTGAGAAAAGCTTAAAGTCTAATTCCAGAAGCAATGAAGTCAATCATGGAAGGAACTACCTCTGCAGGTGGTACTTAATGTTGGAGAGACAAAAGAATGCTGTGACAGTGTCACAGAGAGGCTTTGGAGATACAAAGGCAAGGCATTGACAGTGACAGGCCTAGCTGACATGAGAGCAGAGGACAGACTGCCTGTGACAGTTCTTCCAAAAAATGATTGCCTACAGTACTGCACTCAGACAAAGCCCCAGCCTAAGGATGGCAGGATCACGAGAGGTGCTTGAAAGGGAATGTGTCAAGTACACAGTTCTTCCTGATGTACAGGTAACAGGGTAAAAGTACTATAGGTGGCAGTGTATGAGCCTCAGCTATCCAGGCTGAATAATAGCAGCTACAGCTCTCAGTCAAACATTCCTTGGGTTTAGGAGCCTAATCATTTGGCTTCTATTTCACTTCTAGTTCAGCATTGCAAGCACTTGCATACTAGCAGAATGACAGAATCATAGAACTGTTTGAATTGAAAGGGATCCCTAAAGGTCATCTAGTCCAACTCCTCTGCAGTGAACAAGGACTCCTACAGCTCCATCAGGTGCTCAGAACCCCTCCAGCCTAATCTTGAGCGTCTCCAGGCAACTTACACCAGTGCCTCACCATCCTTAGTGTAAAGAACAGCTTCCTTATATCCAATCTGAAGCTGCTCTCCATTAGTTTGAAACCATTTCCCCTTGTCCTACCACAACAGACCCTGCTCATGAGCCTCTTCCCTTCTTTTTTATAGGACCCCTTTAGATACTGAAAGGAGTCTCCCTTTATGCACTGAATAATACCAGCATAACGTGCTAATGCACTTGTAAAACCACTGAGGAACGTCATTCAGATATACAAGTGCCCAGCCTACATGGGCTGGAAGAAAGACAAGCTGAAAAGTTGTTAGCAGGGGTCATCTGAACCATAGAATCACAGAATGGCTTGGGTTGAAAAGGACCACAATGATCATCTAGTTTCAACCCCCCTGCTATGTGCAGGGTCGCCAACCACCAGACGAGGCTACCCAGAGCCACATCCAGCCTGGCCTTGAATGCCTCCAAGGACAGGGCATCCACGATCTCCTTGGGCAACCTGTTCCAGTGTGTCACCACTCTCTGAGTGAAAAACTTCCTCCTAATACCTAACCTAAATGCCCCCTCTCTCAGTTTGAGACCATTTCCCCTTGTTATAACTGGCTGTGCCTCCCTAAGCCAACAGGAGTGAAGGAAAGGCAGACTTAGCTTTCCTCATTCTCCATCCTTTTTTGAGAGTTCTGTACATGAAAACTGCAGTGGCTGAGATTGCATAATTATCACAACAGTCTGCAAACTGAAAACAGAAAAAAACTGCATTCCCCTAACTGTGCACTAATACATGTTATTAGCAAAAAGCATAATCCTCTGAGTCTCTCAGATACAGATAAAAAAAACCTTGTGACTTGCTAGGGAACTTATCAGAGGTAATTAAAACCTCTCTGAGTGTGCTTGGTTTTAAGATACCCAGAAGGGCTTGCTCCAGTTGTAAGAAATAGAGATGCTGCTTCAGCACAAATCTCCACCTGATCAATGGCTTCTGAAAGAATTCTGTTAAACAGCTCTTCTCAAAAGGAAGGAGGCTGTCTCTCTGGATATGCCCAAGTATTGCAATTTCCTTTAAAAATGATTTTGTGAATGAGGCAGGCAGGGGACATAAGATATATTAGCTGTTCCTAATTAAACAAAAATTGAACTAAGGGAACTGACAGACAGGAACTGTTCAGCATACTTGGGTTTTGAAAGATCATCTTGCAATGCTTTTGTCACAGAGGTAATTTTGCACTGTGAAAAAAGGAGGATATTAATGAATCTTACAAATCATTTATGTGTGCAGTGTTGTTTTACTTCCTAATATTGGTGGTCTCACCTTTCACTGAAACAAAGGAAACTGCAGCTTATGTCTGACTGATGCCTTCTGCTGTCTATCATGGCTTTAAAATATCTTAACTCATCTTAATACCATCTAAAGCACCTGAGAAGCTTGGCAGTTTCTGCCCTAGCTTTATTCACACCAGAGCTCCTTAACACAGCACTACTGTGCACCGATCATAGTCAAGTGTCCTTCCATTTGATGGTGCCTCTCTCATATACTCCTGTAATATTTCTTGTGAAGTCAGTGAGTGACACAGCAGAGTTAAGTGCCGGAATTTCATCACACTGTTGGAATCATCTCTGATTGCTTTATAACACTGACGTCACAGAAGTAGTTATAGCATGGAGTAAGAAAGAGACAGAAAGGTTTTTTTCCATGTTGTTACCCTGAAGCATGTGATGCAGGTACACAGAGGAGAGCTTAGACAGCAGAGGTTCATGATGAACATCAGAACTGCCTCATCCATCCAAGATCTTGAGATGTTTCACTTTTGTGGCAGTATGTTTCTTCTTAAAACATGACCTCAAAGTAACAAAGTCATAAAACATCTTTATTTAATTTATTTAGCAGTAAGTAAACACACCCAACTCAGAAGCATAATTGCTCAGCTCCTGTGAAGGGCACAAAATTAATGTTGTCATAATTACTATAAAACCACAGTGAGCAGAGAGATTGATATTTCTCCTTTGAATTTTCTCTTTCCCTCCAAATATGTATTTCAATGAAGATATTTTATTGTTTAATGTGTCAAGATAGAATCAGACAAATGAAGTATTCCTTTTTTCTTATTGTAACGTTTTTCTTTTGTTTGCCACAGGAAAGATGTTTTAATTGCTGAGGATAAGGACAAATCCACAGACCAAATCCTAGACCAAATCCCCCTGCTAGAGGGGAAAGAAAACAGTGACAATATTTGCATGACTGAGAAAAAATTCTGTTTAAATAGTTCTGAAATTCCCAGTGTTATCATTTATGATTGGAAAAGCTGACAACAATAACAAGAGAAAGTACCTGGGGATGGGTGGAAGACTGTGAAAGAACACACAGCTATTATAGGTATTCACAAGAACTAACAGCAGGAAGGTGGAAGTCTCATGCCAAACGTTAATCTTATTACTTCTACCTCCACCTCTATTTCTGGAGGGAGAGATATGCCTGGCTCATGCTACTGAGTGCCATGAACAAGGTGATGAAGCCAGATCTCCCTCTACCTGCCTTAAAGAATTACGACCAGAGTTAAAACATTACAAATAGACAAAGATGTTTTTAACAGGAGATAAATGAATCAGCATTCACTGTTCACTATTCACATCCCAGTTCATCAGCTCTTGTTTATATGACACAACTACATCAAGTATGACTGAGGCTTGATAGGCACCTGGTGAGCACTGCCCCAAGTATGACCAAGAAAGATACGGCAAAATCCCTTGACCAGCAAAGCACTCACATGTTGAAAACAAGGTTCCAGGCAGAGCTGTTAGTGGTGGTTTGAAGGGATCACAGAATCAAACAGAATCGTTGGGCTGGGAGGCAGACTTAGAATTTGACCAGCTAGAGAAGGTTGGCCAGGAAAATACCTATCCAAGGATGAATCCACTATTACTTCTTCATATAATACGCTGCAGCATTTAATCACCCACACAGTAAAAAAGCTTTTTCTTCTGCTTATGTAGCCTGTTATGTATTTTCATTTGTGCCTTTTGCCTCTCATCCTCTGACCGGACACCACTGAGAAGAGTGTAAGGATCAGTTTGCTGGATGAGGAGTAGGGCTCCTATTTGTCAAGTAGGTCTTGCTGTTTTTCTGTAAATCATTTTGTTTTTCCATGCTTTTGATTCTTCACCTCTCAAATGAATGTACATACAATGGATGAAAGGCAATGTGAGAGAGCTATAAATTCTTGTGATTACCAGGGGGTGAGTAATTTTAGCAGAGTAGCATCAAGGAGATGAATGTGAATATATACAGAAACAGGAGTAATTTGAACTGCAAAGCTGAGAAAGAACCTAAGAGGTGAACTTGATCTTTATCCACAGGTTTGAATTCCAGCTCAAAACTGACACAGCAGACCCCACTAAAGGCCACAAGAAAAAGAGTCAGAGTGGGACAGAAAGTGGGGGTTTCTGTCATTGGGTAACGGATATGTAGGGAAGCACTTCAACATAATGTTTCCTTTGGGAAAGAAGTGCATATTGCACTGAATTTTGAGAGGTCTGGGCTATTCAGAAATTTTTCTTTCTGCCCCAAGAAAAAAATATAATGGTATGATGAGGGGTCCATCCAGTATGTTCGATTTTATGTTGGAGAAGAAAGAATGTCCAGATGTGTTATTTTAAATATCTATAGAACTATGAAAAGAAATGCTCCATAAATCTTTGTCTCATTTATACAACCTCTATTTATAAGCTACATTCCATAGGCATCTGAAAAACTAAGACTGTGAAATACTTTAAATTAGCCCCTTACTTTGTAGTAGTGAATTTCTTAAGTTCTGCCACCAAAATTAGGGAACCAGAGGGATTAACACAGACTTCTTCCAAAACCACGTTTGTTCTTTTTTTCATTGAAATCACTAAAATCCAAAGACTCATTTGCTTATCACATAGCACACACTTTTCATTCAAGCTGTACAGTTGACTATATTGTTGGGGCGTTTCTTACACACAACTTACTGTCCAACATAGATCTAGTTCTGAGTTTATCAAACTTATATGAAATTTTTGTGTGTCTCATGTATGAAGGTACATTTTACAGTAGGGAAACTACCTTTCCTAGGAACTGATTTGGAGTTGGAGAGCCACGTACTTTGATGAAAGGCATCGCTGAGTTTCATGCTGACATCTGAGGAATAATTTGGATGTTAAAGATCTGTTCAGAAATTGTGTTTTCTTGTATTATTTACTTCCAAACTCAGCTTGATCTCAATCATTTTACTGACATATAGTGATATTACTGCTAGCAACAGGAGTAATCACCAGAACAAGGTGGGATTCTTCTTTTCATGTACAGGTGTACTGTCTGTTTTCAGGCCATCTGCTGTCAGTACATTTTTTCTTACAGAATTTTTAATTGAGTCTCATGGAAGGAAAAGATGGAATAAACCACAGATTTTCTATTGTTGCTAAAAAAAAAAAAAGGACCATACATGAACCTGACAAAGATACAGAGAAAGTAAAGTTCCTAAATGAAGTGGTTCTCTTTTTTATTTATTTGTTTTTCTCTGGTTGACATCGTATTATCAAGACAATGTCAAAAGGATCTCTCTGGTTTAATTTTTTTACTGTTATCAAAGTTCTCATCTCAAACTACCCACAGTAAAGGTCCTTCACACAGCCGGTTTTCAGATGGCAAGGCAGAGCATTTATAGAAGCTTTCTGATTATATGGGCTAAGGTTGTCACATAAAATGGGACACGTACTTGAGAAAGTAGTTAATGCATATCCTTCCTCATTTCCAGCCTTTACAATAAAGTCACAACTGATGAACTCTAGCTGAGTCAGTAATGTCCTGTCAACCTAAGGAATTAAAAAGCAGATAATACAAAATCAATAGCTGAATAAATTGCTCTTTGTTATTTAGAACAAAGTTTATTTTCTATTTCAGAAATTTATGCTATGACATGGAGGAAGATGGACATCTTGCATTTCTCACTTCACTGCCCTGAAAGGCAAAATGTTCTTATGTATTTGATCATACACCTATTTGAGAAAGAAATTAAGAATGTTGTTAGTAGTTTTTTGAGTCTTACTAAAACTTTTGTTTCGGAAAGACATGGGTGATTGCATTCTGAGGAGTAAACATTTATATACCTTTTATATTTTAAAGGAAGGAATGAGTACTGGATTTCCAAGGTATTCAGGCAAAACGTAAAAAAGGTGTTTTTTAGTGAATGTGAGTGCTTAAAATTGCTTCCATTTTAACACAGAACACTCATAATGCTTCACTTCTCTTTTCAGTACTTATATTTAATATTTTATGTTAAGGTTTTTCAGTGATAAGCTTTCCCATTTTATCTTACTTCCTTTCTTTTTATTGGAGACAAGGAGACAAAATCCTACAGCTCAACTGGAAAACCAGCAGCTGTCAGATATCCAGCATCCTCTTTCAGTTATGGGAGTACTGAAGCAGCAATGGGTAAATCCCTTGACATGCAAGGTCTAGTGATTTCCATCAGCGAGAGGTAGCACTCAGACTTACTTCCAATCAGTTCATTCTTGGATGACTGGTTTCCAGCAGATTCCAGAGGATCCCTCTGATACTTGAGATTTTATAGTAAACAGAAATTTGGGACGTTTTCACACAGAATAGAAAGAAGTTACTGGACTACCAGGCTGCACCCATTGCAATTAAAAATCCACTGTTCCAGCAAACTTTCTTACATACACTTCAGATTATGGAAACTCAAATGCTTTCTTACAGCACACACTCTATCTTGAATGCAGGATGTGCAATAGTGATTCCTGAACTCTGGCATTATGGACACAACTGACTTACTTACTTTTGTGACCACTAAATTTTTCTCATAGTGTTTCTCTTGGTGTAAAAGATGGGCTGATGGGGTGGGAAACTTAAGAGAACACGGTAGTTAATTATTTTGTGATGTATTTTTCGTATCTTTTTAAATGTTTTTAATGTTTTTATTGTTTTTTATTGTTTTTTATTTTTTTAATGTTTTTAATTTTGTAATGTATCTTTATGTAAATAAAATACACTTTTTCAACATTATCAGTACCACAAAAGGTGGATTAATGCTTTGTTCTGAGTGTGGGTGGAGTTTTTGTTGTTGGAATTTTTTCTTTTTTTTTTAATTTTCATTATTTATTTAAAATAGAAAAAAAATCTGAAAGCGCTTTCTCAGTCTAATCAATTGCAAAGAAATAGGTATAATTCTCATAATCGCTTTTATTATTATTATTACACTAGCAGCATTACCATCACAATTGTCTGTCAAAACATCCAACAGCTCAATTGTAGAAGGTCCCAAGGGGCACACTGGCAAGAAAAATTCAATTTCCTATTATCCTGTTTGAGTTAAAATACTTCCATTGTTAGGGGTCTATTCTGCAACGTTTAAGAGACTGGATCCCTGTTAGAGATGCTGCTGGAGAAATGCTGGAGTGGTTTTTCCCATGGAAAAAGTGAAACTGGCAGATACAGAATTGCCAAGCCAAATGGATGCAAACCAAACACATACAAGAATATCAGAAGGATACAAATTACTGTCTAATTTTGAGGCTAATGCTATTGCATTCATTTTTAAAAAGAGTAGAAAGGATGACCCAAGGATGACCTGTTTGCCTCATCTCTGTGTTAGGGAAGATCATGGAACAGATCCTCCTGGAAGCTATGCTAAGACACATGGAAGACAGGTAGGTGATCCCAGACAACCAGCACAGCTTCACCAAGGGTAAGTCCTGTCTGACCAACCATCTATGATGGTGTAACTGCCTCAATGGATAAGAACTGATGATGACATGTGGAATCAAACTCTATAACCACGAAGTAGTTATAAAGCAGGGATGGTTTATTCAGTGCTGCGCAGACACCGGCTACAAGGGGGATAGATCCACCTAGCTTACACACCATCAGGAACAACTGTGCTACAGATATAGGCCGAACTAATACATAATCAATAGTTTTCCTGGAATTCGGATACATATTCATTACACCCCAAGAGTTCATTAGCATGCAGACCCTCCCCTCTTGCGCGTGTGTAGTGGGTCATGGGACAAAGATTTGTCGTCTTCCTCACGAGGGCTTCTGACCTTTCTCTCTGCAAACTTCTGACCATTTGGGGGGGCGTCCCCCCAAACTGGTTTCTTCTTGCCCTGTGGACATCTAATCATCTCCCTGCCAAATGTTCTCGGGCTGTTCTCAAGCCCTTATCTTTATGGCCTTCATCCCCCTCACTATCCCAGACCCAGTGTCTGCCATCCCTTATTTTCTAACAAGCTGTACATTCTTGTTTCTGTAAACTATCACTAACTATTCCCCTTCACCCCCCTTATTCTCAGTCACTGTGAAGCCTTCTTGCCTTTTTACTATCACTTATGACACCCTTCTCATCTTTCAATAACGTCATCTAAAGCCTTTGACATGGTCCGCCACAACATCCTTCTCTTCAAATTGGAAAGGTACGGATTTCACAGAATCACAGAATAACCAAGGTTGGAAAAGACCTTCAAGATCACCCAGTCCAACCATCCACCTATCACCAATATTTCCCACTAAATTCACTAAACTTGATGAGCAAACTGATGGATGAGGAACTGGTTGCAAGACTGTACACAGAGAGCAGTGGTCAATGGCTCAATGTCCAGATCAACATCAGTGGTGAGTGGTGTCCCTCAGAGGTCAGTACATGGACTAGTGGTCTTTAATATCTTCATCAATTACATCAACATTGGGATTGAGTATACCCTCAGCAAGTTTGCAGCTGACACCAAGCTGAGTGGTGCAGCTGACATGCTAAAGACATGCTATCGAGAGGGACTGGACAGGCTTGAGAGGTGGGCCCATGGCAACCTCATGAAGTTCAGCAAGGCCAAGTGCAACGTACTGCAGCTGGGTCAGGGTAATCCCGTGCACAAATACAATCTATTTTTTATATTTCTCTAAAGATTTGGGGACAGAACTCTGATGTTACCTGCTGTTTCTCCCTGCTACCAACACTGTTTTGTAATTGGCTTTTTCTTTCTTTGATAAGAAAACTCTAATGCAGCTCTGGAGTCATTTCTGTGGAATTCAGAAGCTTCTGAGTGGATTTACCTTCACATGCCATCAATAAGTGTATCCCAGTCATTATTCTGGATGTGCAAATGATTTGTTTCTTTGCTTTCTGTCTAAGTGAGCTCTTCACAAGAAGTGATCTCACAGATGCTATTGAAAAAAATCCACTGTAATCCCAACAACTATTTAAAAACCAATCCTAAACTATCTTCATTACAGTTACTAACTCTCCTCAGCCTCACTGAAAAGACAAACTCTGCTTGTAACAGTTCCTTGAAAATCTATAGTAATACTATAGATGTGCTTCTTGAAGCGCCTGGAGTCTTCGAGTATCACTGAGTCCTAATTGTTAACAAAAGATTAAACTCATTTTCTTACACATCTCTGCAGAGGGCTGGCCTCACGGTGCTCTGTGCAGGCCCCATGACCAACCCCTGATCTTCCACATCCCATCTAGTCCTCAGTAGGAGAGACTTCAACCACCTGGGGGTCAGAGGAGGCTGCTGGGATGGCAGGGCTGGGGCACTCACCATCCCAGGGGAGATGACATTCCCTGGGGGGCAGCTGGATTTGGTTTGGGATCCCTCTTCCTGGTCTTGGGCTTGCCGGTGTTTTATCGGAGCCAGGCCTAACCACCACCAGAGTGAGCCTCCATCGCTTTCAGAGCTTTTCCACAGCCAAGTCAGAACCAGCCCTAAGGCCTGGGCCTCTGCTCTTCCAGGGAGCTGCATTTCAACCTCCTCTCCCTGCTTGTAGGGGACTCCTGCACCCCAGGCCTTGAGCCTCGTAGCCAGCAACACCACGTCCCACTGCCAGAAGCACCAACAGGCTCTGCACTGAGCTCCTGCCCAGAGCTCTGTTTGGAGTAACAGTGGGATATCATCTGCAGAGCAGTCATTTATTTATCTATATATTGTAAATTC
>JAOWBP010004700.1:50518714-50531697 GCA_028571105.1 Tragopan temminckii | reverse complement strand
GGTATTTCTGCATGCTTATTTAAAGTCAGGGTCTTCTCTTACTATCCCTCTCTTTATTTTATTTTTCCATAGTTCTGGTTTAATAGCTAACGCATAACAAGAAAGTACACATACCGAATTAAATACACAAAAGTGCATATATTCAGAAGTGTAATTGAAGACTAAACTAGACATAGAGCATGTGGAGATTAAAAGTGGTTTTAGCACTCTATGTGAAAAAAGCTGTGTCATTCTTGCAGTGTTTGCAACACAGGCTTTAAAAACTTAAAAAGAGCCACTGTTCATAGCTTGTGTGAGAAGGAACAATGAAAGTTCCTTGCAAAGACTCATAGAGGAGGGGAAAAAATGAGAAAATGGTCTGGATGTGAGAGGAAAGAGCACAGATTAAAACCAGGACTCTTGGTGAGAGTGTAGGAAACCAATTTGCAGTATGCCTGCCAGCTTTTCTTCAGTAGAACCAGCATGACTGCCATCCAGGCAGCTGTATCCTACCTGCTGTTGTCAATGTAGCATGCCTACACCAGTGTGAAAGGTAGGAAGTCTTCTTTACAGATTCACATTGCCATAGGATGCTGTAAAGAAGTTACTATTTCAGTTAAGAACTAATACAGGTATTCAGTTCTTCACTATGTATCTGAAACTGTCCACTCATTTCAGGTTATTTCTTTTCTGTCCAGAGAACGCAGTTCAGTGGGTCTTCCTGCACTAATGGACACCACTTTATTGCTTTACCCGGTATCACTTTCTCACTACTGATGCAAGGAAAACATTCAATTTTATTTATTTATTATTTTTTTTTTCTTTCTTTCTTTCTTTCTTTTTTTTTTTTTTTTCCTGAAGAGTAAGAGCACTAAGAAAAGGAGAGAAGAGAAAGTGCTTCCTCATGAAGCACAGTAACGCCTTTTCTGTTGCTGCCATGAATTCACCTTAGCCCAAATCAACTCATGTACTGATGAGCCAAACAGAGGAGAACCCCAGCCTTCATCTGGGGGAAAGCCAATAGCAATCCTGTGCTCCCATGAGGAGAGAGACGGGAAGAAGGAATAATATTTCACAACACTGCAAAAAGAGTGTGATCAGCACAGCAAACTTATGCAGTGTTCTGAAGGGCTGTTTTGAGGCACAACGCCACCAAAATTAGGATTTACATATGTACGTGAGGATTCAAGCAAGTTAAAGCTAGCAAATCATTACTAGAGTTGGACAGACATGCAGCTCTTGAGAATTGCAATGAAGTGTAACTGCAAAGTTCATCTCAGTGCAGCTACTCAGTGCACTATGTGCATTCAAAATTATTAAAGGTTTATTGAAAAATTGCTCAACGAGGGAAAAGATCACATTTGATTTTCCCATGGAGTTATACTAAATACAGAAGCAATCTGCATCAATGCATTTCATTTATTAATTGTTTCTGGATCTATTTTTAATGTAACTCCGTGGTATTTAAACTTATGGTCTGAATTTTCAGACTTTCTTCATAGGAAGGAACTGAGGAAGACCTTGTCAAAGTTTGGCAATGACAGAGTTGAGTTATCCATTAACAAACATGATACGTGAGTAATCTAAGATTTTCTGTTTCTGAACTGTCTTGTGAACAAATCTAAGTTGCATTACTTTATTCATTAAGCACAGCTCCACATGCAACATGTGGACCAATTTCAGTCTATGATTTGTTTGCTCCCATTGACCATTCTGACTGAGAGCATTTCCCATTAAAATGAATGAGAGATTTCCATTCATTGTTTGCTCTCTGTGATGTGTGATTGTCCTCCTGATGAGGGGATGCAATTGTTACTGCTAGCTGAAATATTTTTAAAATGGATTCAGAAAAGTGACTGAAGAACATGCTTGTTTGTACATGAATACTCTTATTTACACGCAAATAAAGGTAGTTGTCTGCAAAAAAAAAAAAAAATAGAAAAAAAAATAGCTATTCTGAGTCATTATGTAAACAAAACCCCATTCAAATCAGTGACCAAGAAGAAAACAGAATGGTGCAGAAGAGCCTTCTGTAAAGTGCTTACTGGCTAACCTGGCAGAGAAGGCTGTCCCAAAACCACCCAGAAAAACACACTTGCAGAATTAACATGGAAATATAATGCAACACAGCCCAGTACTCCAAAGTTACAATGAGAACCACCTTCTGTATCTGTATTTTTCTTCTCACTGCACCTGAGTCTTGCAGAGTCATTGCCAAACACTTCAGCTTAACACAGCATTGTTTTTCTTCATTGTTGAAACAGGCTTAAAATGATACACAAGTAGTTTCCATGTGGGAACATAACCTAAGCACAGACACAAACTATCAGGAGCTTAATGTCTCACACGCTTCCCCAGTTACAGCACTCTTTGAGCAGTGCCTACTGTATTTTCACTGGATCATTTTCATGGCTATTTTTGTTCTCTTACTAAATGTTCTGCCCAGACTAGGAAGCAGCATTGTAACAGATGATGCAGATGTAGGTTATTTGAGGATTAGAACATCAACAGCAAGAACTGTTTTCACACAATCATGGAATCATTAATGTTGGAAAAGACCTCTGAGATCATCCAGTCTAACCACCAACCCATCCCCAGCATGCCCACTGACCAGATCCCTCATTGCTACATCTACAGGTCTCTTGAGCACCTCCAGGGACAGTGACTCCACCACCTCCCTGGGCAGCCTGTGCTGATATATCACCACTCTTTCGGAGAAGAAGTTTTCTTAATATTCAACCTGAATTTTCAGCCACTTCTCCTGCTCTGGTATCCAGCATGCTGAGTGCAATCAATGGAGGTAAGTGAGGACAGGATTTGACTTGAGCATTTTCAAGTGAGATTTTTAGAATCACTCGTCAGTGACATTACAACAAATGGCAGAGTGCTCATTTCACTACTGTTTTCCAGAGATACAAATCTAGATCTTTACTGTATGCACTTGGAAATCTTCTCTCTAACTTCTTCTGCTATCACTGTGTTTCCAAGATTGATAGCAATAGAGGTAAACACACGAGTAGGATCAGGAAATTCAGAGACACTATTGTTTGCTTTGAAGTAGTTACAATGAGTCTAGGAAACAAAAGAAAAATCTCCTGTCCTCACTTGTAACTTATGTGAAACTTTTAAGTTATGCAATTGTTTTGTACCAGGAAGCATCTCATGCACATCTGTAAGTGGCTGCAAAATTTGGTTTGTATTTTACATCTTTGAGTGAGGCATCTCAAAACAGCAAAGTATAAGTATACAGATGGGAAACAAAACATATACTTTTTTCCAGATCTGTAAAAAGAAGTCTGCAGGGAATAAAAGAATAGGCCAGGATGGAAGGGAAAAAAAAACATCAGTGCCAGATTTTATACGTTTGATGTGATTTATACAGGTATTAATGCCCTCATTAATGCCATTAATGTGGGAGGTGTCACAGTAAGCATCACTGAAAAGAAATTGTGTCCTGTCATAATTGTGTCCTATCATGCCAAGGAGGAGGCTGAACCCTGCTGCCAGAATTTGGATCCCACTCAGATTTCTGTAAGAGTTTAAAGATGTGGGATGACAATGGGGAAACTCCACTCTTTTTCAGTAGAAGCTGTGGAAAACTTTACATCTCAGTGTAAAGTTACTGGGATGCAGTTCTTCTGTTTGTTACTCCTCTGTGAATCCATAGGGGTTTACTTTAGCACAACAAGAAAAGTTTGATGATGCCATGTAGTGTCAAATAGACCTACCTCTTGTACTACAGGATTTCTTTCAACACGTGTTCGAACCAGAGCTGTGGGAAGAGCACAGGCTTCAATGTAAAATACAAATATGGGTCAAATGCTGCAGTCATGATCTCACACTTTGCAGGAGGAGATCAGAATGTGTTAAGGTGCTGAGAAAACATATTCTCTTACCTCTCTTGGTTTGGACCTAATTCCAAACCATCCCAAAGCCATAAGGATGGAAAGAGATTCTCCAATGCAGAACAGCAAGTCCTTTCAGGTGTTACGTACTTCCTTTCATTTTCATTGAAGAAGAAAGTGGAAGGAGAGAATCAGAGAAGGGAATATCTCAGTTAGCTCCTTATCATTCACTCCTCTTTCTGCTTCTCCCAGCTGTGCCATGGAGATGACTGAAAGGCAGCCCCATGCTTATCTCCCACCCTGGGCTTTTGAAGCACAAACCCACCCATCAATGAAGGGAAAAGGTATTGACTGCCACTCAGGCCAAGCACTGGGTGTTATGACAGTAAATCACCATTCCTGGAGGAAAGGAAAGCAGGTTTTATTTCAATCCAATTAAAACTGCCAGCCAGCCACACTTCATAGCTATAAATATATTGTTGACTTCAAGACATCTAAGAAGTATGAAAAAGGACTTGCAAAATAATTTCCATTCACAGAGTTTTAGGATATATAATCATATTTTGAGCAAAACAGGCTTTCTATTCCTAATTTTCCTAAAGATGTCGGTTTTACTCTGAGATTCATCTAAGATGTTTGCACTTTCTGTTACACAATGTAGTCAACAGTGAGGGGGAAAAAGAAAAGAGAGAGTAAGAGATTAAACCATGTGCTCTTTTGCTGAAGGCTGTATTTTGATCTGTGGGCTTATAGACACTGTGTGTCCAAGTGCTTAGACTGTGTTCCACACTATCTTCACCATTCAGCGGGATGCCAAGTGGCTGAGACCAGCATAAGGTTTAATGGCCTACGGCTCATCTCCAGGAACAGCAGGGAGTGCAATGGCATGGTGTCAGCAGGGGTACCCCAACAGCCAAGGAGATCCATCCTGTGTGCTTCCAGGGCTGTCACTGCAGGCTGACCATCCCCATGGGCTGCAGTTGGCACTCCAGAGGGTCAGAAGGAGAGGACTCCAGTTCTCCCTGCAGAGCAAGAAGCTTACTGCCTGCGGGGAGATAGGATTCAACATGTGGTGCCAGGAAGCATGCTTTAGGATTGTGTGGGATTGTTGAGGGATGTCAGAGGTAGTGCCCCTTTCTTCCCATGCAGCCATGAGATGCACCATGCTCAAAAAGCAGTAGTCAAATAGCAAGCACATCTGCAAGGAAAAGACAATGCAAAGTGTAAAGAAATCAAGATCCACACATCCTCTCCATGCTGACAACTACTTATTGGAGCAGGCTGAAAAAGGAATCAAAAATTCACTGGGATTCACCATTAGTTTTTCACTACAAACACCTCTACATTTCATCCTGTCTTGTGCCACAGAGAGCATCTCACTCTCCCAGCAATGTCCCGTGCCTGAGAAATCTGGTTTTGAAGCAGAAGGGAGCTCATTTCAAATACTGCTGAATGGAAGGGGAAAGCATTTGAAAGTAAGATCTGAAGCCATTTCTCAGTCTTCTGTAGAAAAACTGCTTACAGAGAGGTGGCATCAGGGAGCAGCACTAATAGCCAATTTCAGCACCTTTTCTGACCTCTCCCAGCCTACAACTTAGAGGAGGAGCCACTCTGAGGGTCCATGTCCTTGTCACACCCAGCCTGGACTTTTAACATAATCTCACTCCACATTCTTGTCTCTAAGTTGGAGAGAGAAAGATTTAAGGGGTGGATAAATGAATGCAATGGGTGAAGTTTGTTCACAAGTAGTGTCCCCCAGGAATCCATCTTGGGACTGATGCTCTTCAATTTCCTTATCAATGACATCACAGCAGAATAGAGTGTACCCTCAGCAAGTATGCCGATGACACAACAGAAGAAAGGGATGCCTGGATAGGCTTGAGATGTGGGTCTATGAGAATCTAATGAGGTCCAACAAAGCCAAGAGCAAGGTGTTGTATTTGAGTCAGGGCAATCCTAGACATAAGTAAAGACTCTGAGAACTCACTGAGAGCAGCTCTGCAGGACTTGGGGTCTTGATGGACAAAAAGCTGGACATGAGCCAGCAGTATGTTATTGCAGGAAGGCCAACAGCATTTTGGGTTGCATCAACATGCACCACGAAGAGGTGGCCAGCATGGCAGGGAGGTGATTGTCTCACTCTACTATGCCCTTGTGAGACCCCACATGGAGTACTGTGTCTAGGTCTGGGGACCCCAGCATAAGAAAGATGTGGAGCTGTTGGAGCAGGTCAAGAGAATGCTACGAAGATGATCAGAGGACTAGAGCAGTCCTCCTCTGAAAACAGGCTGAGAGAGCTGGGCTTGTTTAGTTTGGAGAAAAGAAGGCTCTAGGGAGTTCTCATTGCACATGGCCAGAATTGGAATGGGACTTACAAAAAGAGGACGAGTGAGTCTTTACATGGTCTGATAGTGATAGGACAAGGGGAAACAGTTTTGACCTGAGAAAAGAGGAGGTCGGGTGAACTGTGAGAGGGAATTCCTCACTCAGAGGGCAGTGAGGCCCTGGCACAGCTGCCCAGAGAAGTTTTGGGTGCCCATCCCTTCAGGCACTGCAGACCTGGTTGGACAGGGCCCTGTTCTAACCCGACCTACTGAGTGGCAGGTGGTTGGGGTTGGGTGGGCTTTGAGATCCCCTGCAACCCAATCATTCTGTAGTTCTACGAATTACTGAGGCTTGTTCTATCAGGGGGTTACTTTAACATAATCCTGCAGCAGAAAAAAAATAGAGCATCCTTTCCACTGACTGCTGTTTTAATGGCAAATAGCTCATTCTGCTGTTCATTTCTGGAGGAAGGTCAAGGTGTTAATTGCTCTTAGCCAAGAGCTCCATTATCTGAGCAATTTCTTCTCTTTATTCATCCTTCTGGAGCAGCTAAATTCTGCTGGCTGTTCTTTCCAGCAGCTAGAATTAAATGTTGCAGGTGCTGAGGTAAATAAATAAATAAATAAATAAATAAATAAATAAATAAATAATAAAATTACAATAATAATTTCAACGCTAGAAACTGCCTAGAAATGGAGCTATTGCTTCAAACTCCATCTTACACAACCTGCTCTTTGCATTAAGGGGAAATGAAGGTTATTCTTTTCAGTAGAGGCCTGAGGAGGTTGTCCTCATTTAACACAGTGGAGAGAGAATTTGGGTAAAAGTGCTTTTGGGAGATTTTTGATATGGGCAAGAACTGAGTATGGCACTCTTCATGGCACCTGTTCAGTGAAATCTTCAATTTGAAAGCACTGTATTTAAACACAGCAGCTTAAATGACTAAACAGGCACCAGAATTTTCCTGTGTTTTTTCATAGAAAATACTTTGTACTGTCTTTGGAATTTACTTGAGAGGTAAGACACTGTGGCTTTGCTGCTGAATTAATACCTCAGAAAGAAGAATTTAAAGTATTTTGGACCCATAATCTTTAAAAGAAAAAAGAAAAAAAAAAAAAAGGAAGAACTATTAGTAGAAAAACTGTTACCTTTTGGAGCTCTTCCATAAGTTTCTAATGTTTAAATTAAAAATCCTTTTAATTTTGCTTTTATTTTAAAGTAGGAGTACAATAAAACTTGAGTTCTGATTGGCACTTCTTACCTACATCCACAGAGAATAAATTTATTCAAATCAAACTCAAAAATATGAGCCACTTCTGAAGTAAAAAGCTGCTTAATGTATGTTTATGCATACAATATACAATGTATTCATTTTAACACATGTATAAATATATATTTTTATATTAAATATGCATTTGAAATATATACATCAGTAAGGTTTTAAATAGCTGCTCAGCAAATTCTAGCTTAATGAAAAGAGACGGGGAGAAGAAAAGCCTAGCAATATCTATCTTAATTTCACTTAAGAAAATCACAGTGTAGGCTGAAACATTTGCCCTTGTTATTCCTGTTCGATGTTGTTTGAAAGGAGTATTTCTTCACATGTGGATATTGCTTTATAAATTGTTCATAGATGAATATTGCGTGCTTCCTATCATGACAAAACCAAAACCCACTTTTGTGAAGGTGAAGATGGAAGTCAGGGCCCTGTTACACAACTTTCACCTATACCACTGCCAAAATGAGGCACAATCTGATGTAAATCTCTTCATTCATTGTTTCAGTTTTAAAAGCCATTGTTTATTTTTGGTCATGGGGGAAATATCAAATGAAAATCTGATTCACAAATCAGTGTGACATATATTTCCCTGAATTTGTTAACTGTATCCACGCACAGTTTTTTTCTAGTCAGTGAGAGAAATAATACACAATTTTCTTGCCTGACTTCTTTGGATTTGTGACCAGATTGCAGGCAGTGTTACAGCATCACTCTTCTTCCCATATTTAAAAACAGCAGCATCCTTGATGATGCTCTGATTGTTGTGTTTTACACTGCTCACTCACTAATTTCTGCGGAAATTCCAGGGGATCAAAAAGCAGAAGAGTGGCTCAGCTATAGGTATGTAGATGAAAAAGCCCACAGAGAGAAACAGAAGGGCTTCCACCAAGAAAGGTGAAGCTCCTGCAGAGAAAGCCTGGCAACTGAGAATCAGGCTCCTGCCAAAAACCATTTGTCCAGGCTCCATTGTCCAGAAACCTTTCAGAGTTACTAAATTTCATTTCTTTTCTAGCAGGATGAACAGCACAGAATCTTCTGACCAGCTATTTTTTCTGCTGAAGAATCTTCTTGCTGAAGAATTTGGTCTATGGAATGGAAGGAAGGTTTAATTTGTCTTTAACTTTAACTGGGTATTATTGTAAAATACGACAGCCCCAACCAGATGTAAATTTGGTAATATCACTATGGATAAACTTCTGTTTCCAGCACCTCACCATTACATAATTTTGGAATGGGAATGCACTCCAATTTATAATGCACACAAAAGAAAATAATTTCTAGAATTCCTCCAAATTAATTACAATTGGATTAGAAAATAACAGCAATCTGTCTCATTTGCTAGGTTTTTGAGGCCTGTCTGTTGGTGCATCTACAAGATATGTAATAAAACAAAAAAGTCAACATCAAGGCATATATTTTCACCTTCCCAGCACAAGACCTGTATTTTCTACCATGTCCTAGACTTTTTCTACTGCCTTTTTATTACCTATGATCTCCAGAGAATTGTGATAGGGTGTTTTTGCCCCTGCATGCTGGCAATCTGACCGCGTGCAAGGTTCAATTGAACGAGTGTCATCTCTGATTTATTAACAAGATTCAAGAGCAGCCCGTTACTCAGGATGCAAGTGAAAGCCAAGGAATTTGCACAATCTGTATGCAGAGCACATCCTGAGCAGCAATTTGAAAAGGCTGTAATCCATTTCATCACTCGGCTGAAAAGATGCAGAGTACCAGGCTCCAGAGATTGCTGTGGAAAATGGCAGCAAGGCTCCTGTGGGATGCCGATGATAAATGGGAATGTTTTCCTCCTTTTTCTGATGGCCACCCATAGGTCAAAAGTCTTTGAAGCCAAAATGTGTTTGTTTAATGTGCGAGAGATTCCACTACTGTCCTTTCTGGTAGCGTTTTGCATGGAAGTTTTGCCGTGAAAAGCCCCAGAGCAAATTGCCTTAAGATCCTTTGGTTTCCATTGAGAAGAATCATCAGCCTGGCACCTTCAGCAATAAATTACTCCCTGTTTGGGGAATTTTTTGACTCAAAAATTTTCAGTTTATGCTGCTCTGGGGACTTAACAATTTGCTGGGCTATTCTAAAGCATCAAAACACCACAGGAGACTTTACAAATGCAAAGCATGATATGCATTTTTAGGACAGGTGATGATCTGATTGCACTTCAGTTATGTGAGGTGTGCACAGCTGTGGTATGCTGGAGTGCTTGTATCTATCTTCCTTTTGGTTACACAAGCAGAATTGAACATTTTCCAGATTGGGACAAAATGCAACAGGAGGCTGGTTTTACAGAGGTTGCCTAAGACGTACAGATTCTCATTTCCTTCTTCAAACCTAATTGGTTTTGCCTTGCAGCAGTAACTGCAATTGCTGTTAAGTTTGCCAGGTTCATAAAATACCTCTTTCATTGTCAGTATGGTTACATTGTCTTTCAGCAGGAAGAGCTGTCATTTGAGGATCTCAAGCATAGCAGAAATGTTCCAGTCCAGCTCCATCATTCCCAAGTGCCAGTGGTCTCAATTCAGAGTATAAATACTTTAAGAGGCCAATGAAATGCATCCTTCGTTTTGCTGAGAAACAGCTCATTGCTGCAGTCCCTGTCTCATCTTCCAAAGAGTGGATACGGCGCATAGGCCTGTTTGTTTTCTCTGTGCTTAACTATTCATTTCTTTTGCTCCACTTAACCATGATTTTCACTCTCCTCTGCCACCAAGAAAATCTCATTTGCTCATCTTTGCTCCTGTTCTTCTGCTGTCCTTATATCTGTATCTTCACACTAGTAGGTCGGAGACATCACCTCCCACAGTGTGCTGCAAGCCAGTCAAAGGCACCTCACAGGCAGACAGGAGGTCCACCTGCTCTGAAGACTTTCACCCAGGGGGTGTTCAAGAAAAATGTAGATGTGGCACCAAGGGACATGGTTATTATGGAATGGTAGGATGGGTTGACATTTGGACTGGATGGTCTTTTCCAACCTTAATGATTATATGATTCCACGATTCTGATAGGTTCTATCCAAACCAACAACTGTTTTAAACATATAGTTAAACTAAAGCTCAAACTGCAAATCAAAGCCAAAAAGCCTGTACAGAGAAGGTTTCAGACTAAATATACAAGATTAAGAATCTTCCATCTGTGTACAAGCAATATGAACCATAATTCATTCTCTTTGTGAAAATAGATGGCGAAGGGCTCTAAGACCTAAATGTCCATTTTTCATAAAGTTGTGGGAAAAAAAACCATAGAATTCTCCAACTTTTTCCATGTGGCTGCTCTTCTGTCATCCAGTTTCATCACTTGAAGGAATTTCCAGGCTGCGGTGCAGCATCACTGCATAGCACTCATGTAATGGAAATTCAAAGGCAGCCAGTGCCAAGCCATACTGTAAGTGTAAAAGATCTGTTTAAAAAATTGCATGCTGTAAAGTGATGTAACAGAAACAGCATTTTTTTTTCCATGGGATGAAATTCAGCAGAAAAGAAATAATAAAGGTGGTTGTTTCTGTGTTTGTATTTTTTTTCCCTGCTGTTACCATAGTTACCCTCAGGACTAAAGCAGAAAGAAAAACTAGTGCCTGGAGGGAAATTTATTGTGAAATCCTTTTTTTTTTCAGTCTAAGTTGATAATTTAACATGACTATTTCTGTAATGGAATGGGTGACAAAGTTTTGGTCAGTTTTTTTCTCCGGATTAATACTATCTCAGATTTCAGTGGTCATCTCTCAGGTCTTGTGGGAAGCTCATCCAAGTCTGGTTGTAGTTACTTGCTCCAGATGAATTCCCAGCCTCATGGCACTGGTTGATTTGATGATCTTTTATGGAAAGATCACACACCGTAATCTGGCACACTGAGTACTTCATGGACTGCATGTACAGCTCTATGACACATAACAGGTAAATATCTATTATACATTATTAAACACTAGTATGAACACAGACAAAGGGTAGCAGTGACTTAAAGAACAAAACAAAGCCCTAACATTATGAGGAAGCACGAGGCAAGAGCCACTATAAATGCCACTTGAGGCAGAACTGACACATTAAATAAAGACTTTACTACTTCAATTTTCCCTTTTCCTCAGCTCCTTCTCTTTTCCACCCTTAAGGCTCTCAGGGTTTTGAATAGCAAGACTTTTGCCTAACAGACATAGAACCACCCAAGCAGTTTCCAGATTTTAGGATTTAGCCTCAAATCATCTTAATTTATAGTCTAGGAGAAAACCACTCAGAAGTGGTTCAGTAACTAAACTCAGCCCTGCTCCCCATCGTATGAAGACACTTTAAGAAGAGTCAAATATGGATGTCCATAAAGTAAAGGTGATGTAAAAACGGCCCTCATGTCTCAGTGATTCTTTCACATACAGTGCATCCAACAAACATCCTACTGTTCTGTCTGGATCACAAGAAAAGTGTGTTTTCTCACTGCAGAGGAAACAGTATGTGAGCTTCACTGATGGCAAGTGCTGCAGTGTTTCTGCACTCCTGTGTTTATTTGCTGTCACCTTGAGCATCACAGCTGCTGTCTTGCAGTAAGTCAGGTTACATTAATTAATTCAAAATGCCAAAAATTCAAATAGGAATTGTCTTAAAAATAAGAAAATTAAAGTATACATTAAATTCAATATGATGATGTATTTTATACAGTAGCTAATTTTACTACAAGAGCAGAGTAATGGGAATCTGGAGAAACAGATTTCACCGTCACAGCAAGATAATCCGAGAGCTGTATTTGAAAGAGGTGGTGTTCCACAGAAGGGCACATAAACCACTCGCAAGAGACATTTGCCATCTTGAAAGTCACTAATGGAGAAGCTTCTTTGTTCCTTAAAACAACTCATTCTTAAGTGTATTATTCTTACAGCAGTTTTAGCAGCAGCAGCTGGAGCCCATAGAAGGTTATTCCCTCTGTCTTTGCTGGAGGCTCCTGCACTGGGGAAGGGCCGCAGAAAGAGCTGCCCAGGCCCACGTGCAGATGGATACACCACCAGCCTGCCTGGCTGGGCTGCATTTTTCATGCTGGTATTATGACTGCCTATTTCTCAGCCACTACAGACCTGCTCTTTTTTGCAGAACAAGTCTCCAGCCAATTTCCTGTGCTTTATTTGTACATCTTTCCTAGTAAGTGCATTACTTTGCATTATTATGCCTTACTTTTAAGATCCTCTTTGTCGTTTGTCAAGGTCATTTTAAGTGTCAGGTCTCTCTCATTACTTTTTCTGCTATGGCAAAAGTTTTGCATCAGCATAGTGAATAACTCCCACCATCAAGTAACTCCTTCCCCCTGCAAGCTCCCAGCAATTCTGTGTCTGCCTAGCAACAATTCAAACTGAACTGGGGGGGAAAAAAAAAAAAAAAAAAAAGTAATGAATGCAAAAAGCTTTTGTCACTGGTTTAGAATCTAATGACAGTATCCTGTCTCCAACAGCATATACTTGAAGAAGAATAGAGAAGTAACACAAGCATGCTGTAAATATACTTGAAGAAGAATAGAGAAGTAACACAAGCATGCTGTAATGCTTTCCTAAATGCTATCCCAGTAAACCAAGG
>JAOWBP010004700.1:50445444-50509637 GCA_028571105.1 Tragopan temminckii | reverse complement strand
CTGCTCACTTAAACCAGCCCAGAAATTAGAGTGATGATGTCATGAGACCCAGAAACTTATTTTTTTGCTGCCTGAAATTTTCCTGTGTAATAGTATGTCCCTGATATGACCTGCTGGCCACAGTCCTTTTAATGCACTCCTGTGAATGGTGCGTATGATACCAGGACAAAACATTTACGGAGTCATGGGCACACCCATACCTCACTCCTAGATGTCCCAGCTCACCATGACAAGACTTGAAGAGAGAAAATGAGGCATCAGCCAGACCACACCTGCTGTTGTTTTCTTTGATAAAATGGTGTTAACGTTGATTGACTGTGCTGCAAGGATGCCATTAAAGCAAATGAGTTTGCTATGAGTTTAAAACTCATAGAAATGGGAATACTGTAAAACACTGTCTGTACTTCAGAGTGAAAGGAGCAAAAGTCTTAAATCTTGACCCAGCCTTGGCTGCCGTGACTACACCATCAAGTAATTAACTTCTTAAATGGAATGTATCTCTTCAAGGCTCCCCACCCTCACCCACAGCACAGTCCCTGCAGGAGAGGTGCTGCAGGATGCTGCTGTTCTGGAATATACTGCAGGCAGTATCCCAGATTCATACCTGGACAGCTTATCTTAGTCCATCCATAGAGAAACAGCTCCTTTTGATGTTTACCTCTAAAGCATTTTTGAAGCGCAATTATGCAAAAAATCATTTGGCATTTGACTATGAGCTCATCAGAAAGTGGTGTAAGAAGCAAAGATTAAAAGAAAAGATAAAAATTCATTTCCCTTTGAAGGCTAAAGATTGTTCTTGTGTTTAAATTGATAATTAAACAAATTAACAAGCAGCAGACTATGCAGGAGTGCAGGGAGGACTAAGTGCCCCCATTGCACTGAGAATTTGAAAGGGGAAGGTGTGGTATGTCCAAAGGTGTTGGTCCACATATTGGAGGACTGTCTTTTCCAGGCTGTGGCTGTGTGTGTTCAGATCCATCACAGACAAAAAGCTGTTTATGAGGAAAATAAGAGAGACCATTTATCCATTTCTTTGCTAAGCAGGAGCCAAGAAATAACATGCAGCAGAGGTTTTTGAGAGCTGAATGTTGAGGAGAAAATGTTGTGTGACAGTGCTGATGATGGGAGGCAGTAATGGGTTGGAGGAAATTGAATGAAGTTTTCTCAGTAGACAGTAGGTTGAAATCAGCAGAGGAAAAATGACTGCTCTTGGAAAACATTTCTGATTTGTAAGGGGTACTTTGGGACATCAGTGCAGTACTTTTACCTAACAGTAATACAGTGAGTAAAAAAGTCCAAGCATAAGCTCAGCGTAGTTCATGAATTTGAGAATAAAAGCATATTGTGACACTACCTTAGTTTCCCTATTGCACACTCACCTCATGCTGCAGATCACCTGGGTTTTCATTTCCCATCCTCCAGTGCAGCTTTCTTGCCATTTCTACCTGATAATTTAATGAGTATGATACAGCAATTAATAAACCTACTATTGTTTTCCAAAATTGAAATAAAAGTGGTAATTCAGGTGTTTGTTTGGTTTTTTTTCCACCCATATACATGAGTCTAAATTTATATTTCAGAATTAGAACTGAATTGTACCTGTTTGTGTGTTGCTGATTCTGTTCTGGCAAATGCTGAGGTACTTCACACTGTCAGTGATTGATTCTGGGAGGCCAGCTGGACAGTGTTCAAGTGCAGTTGCACATCAGGTTTTAAATCATGAAAATCAGTGAAGTTATTCATCCTCAGAAATGCGTAGAGAAGAAAAAATCACATTTCTGAGGCATGCATTCAATTTCACATGGATAGATTAGCCTATCAGAACAGGTGCCCAGGCTCACCATGAGTTTTTAGAGCTCAGCATGGCCTTGAATCCCTTTCTAGAGCCCACATAAAATGTACAAGGAAATAAAATCCTCAAATTCAGGCAACAAAGTGCAGTGGCAGAGGCAGAACCATAAGAATAGTTCAGCTATATCGAATTAGCTTGAGTCATCTCACAAATAGAGTACTATTAATATGTACCCAGAGACTATATTAAACTGAAAGGAGTGGACAATTAAAAAATCTTATTTTGCTGTGCTGCAGGAATTCTGGGATAGCTCTGCTTAATCAGTAGAGGGAAGTTGAACAGATTTATACCGCAGCAAAATTTACTTCTAAATCTAAGTGGAACTAATTTGTCATGAGGAGAGTGCAAGATAGCCACGTTCCTGGAAGCCAAGATGGAACTGAGCCTGGAAAACACTCAACTTCTGATGAGAGGGAACTTTAAAATGATGTAGTGTTAAAGAAGGATGATGTTTTATACCTAACCCTCATTTGAAAAGTTTGGGTTTTTTTAAGTCAGCTATTTCATGTCTTCCCATACTAGAATTTCCTCAGAGTGTGCATTTTCCCTCAATGTACTGCCCCAAGCAGAGAGGCAGAAAGGCAAAGCAGTAACTCAAACTTCTCAATATTATCATAATTCAGATAATAAATGACTTGAAACAGTGTCACTTTCAAACTGCTTTAGTGCAGATGGTCTGTTTCTTAATTCCCTGCCCCATAGTTAGGGAGCTGAGCTTATTGAACTGCTTGCCAATTCTGTTAAGAGGAGACACAGTGGAATGAGATAAAGGCAGTATTTCAGTGTAGCTCCCATGCATTGGCTCCTACCCCCCAGATGCTATTATTGACATACGTTTTACAACTACATCTCTCGCCATCAGCAGTTAGAATTGTAAAGAGGTTGAGCATACTTGGCTTGAATGTCAATAATCAATAAGGATGCTCATCTGGCTTAATAAGGATAAATTTTTGCCCTTGAAACAGCATACCATCCCAGCCAAGTGAGCTAGAATTTGTTCCTTGAGGTTTGTGCTAATTCTGTATCTGTGTACATGTATGTGCACACACTTCAGTAATAGCTTTCTTTGACCATTATGGATTCCTCTTGCTGTCTTATAATAATTGTCTTTTTTTTAATTCATTTGGGAAACAGCTATCACATTCCATGGAAAAAATGAATGTTCTGTTCACAAAATATGTATTTATTAGGCAGGAACAGTTAACGTGAAGATCAGTAGATCCCCACATTTTGGTGTTTTGGTACATTAAGCAGGACAGATAGTAAATAAAACAGAACTCATCCTGTGGCCTTCATACTGCCCTGTGTGTGCAATCTATGGCTGACTGGCTCAACTATGGTGTAAAAAGCAATGACTGCATCCAGCCTTCCTCACAGGAATTGTCCCAGGCATGTTCACCAGTATCATCACACCAAGCCAGGCTATGGAGGGAACCATGCAAGTGATGTAATTTTGTGAGTAATTGCCTGTGCTGCCTTCATATCTTGACAGTTTTTACTGGCTTAGTACTAACACAGTGTATGACTTCCAAAATGTTCAGTGACCTCAAAGGTTTTGCAACTTCTGACAAGTTTTCAGTGGAGGGATATCCTTCATCTAAATCCCTTTTCAGAAGTGGCAAGAGCTCTGTTGCCTTTGTGGCAGACTCAGACAGATGTATTTCCAAGAAGGTGTAAAAGCTGTAAAGAATATTCAGTGGGGGCTTGCTGGTAGAATGTTGGGATGGAAGTCTGCAAAATCACCTTCCACTTTGCAACACGGATAGAAGCTTTCCATCTATGAAGCCAGTCCTGTGTGCAAATTTTAAATGATAATCCTAGGACGTGACGTTCTGTGTTAATAGTAGTAAAAATAAGTGCTTCTGTGATCCACAGTAATGGTAAAGCTTTGTTTGTTCCCTGTATCCCAGAAATTAGTATAAGGTCTTAAATTTTGAGTGTCTTGCCCCAGAACATGAGAACAGCAGACCCTTTTCTTGGCTGGGGGCTGGGTCATGGAAGTACATCTCAGCTGTGAAAGTGCAGTGTCCCAAAACGCAAAAGTGTGCAGTAGTTTCTGTGGGCTGGAACCAGACACATTTGTTTCAGTATTTGCTTATGACACATTTAAACTTCAGTTTTTTTCCCTTTCCTGACAGATTTTTATTGGTGAGATATCCATGTATTTCATAAAGTCAACCAGAGAAACCCTAATTATCCAAGAGAAAACCATTTTGACTGGAGAGTGCTGTTACCTGAACCCACTGCTTCGAAGAATCATACGTTTTATAGGTAAGCATCTTTAGCACTGCAAATTTACTTCCTGTTTGCACCAAAATAGAACAAAAGATCCTAACCACCTACAGCACAAAGTTAATTAAGCTGTGAAATTTTTGCAGGTAAATTCCACTTTAGAGGAATTGTTCCCCTCGGGATTTGCAAGGTAATGTTTGAAATGTGCCATATCATGCTGTCTGGGCCTGGTTTATATCCTGTTCTGCTGAGCTTAATGCTTCTTCTGGACCCTTGAAAAAATGTTATGCCCATCAAATCCTTATATGAATATTTCCATCATTGCTATTCTGTGTACGATAGCTATTTTACTTACAAATCAGCTCTCAGCAGCCCATCTCTTTGGCTTTTTCTTTTTTAGCTCCAATTTTAACTTCTATAGTTCTGGCACATAATGTTCAGCTGAGTACAGCGTAAAAAAGGCCAGAGCCTACATAAAAATAGCATTCATATTTTTATTGTATGGGGTTTTTTTAGATATTTTATTGCATTAACTGTTGAAAAAACAGTGAAGAAATTCTATCAATAAGATGTGGAGTTTACTTTCTATTGTACTTAAAAACCACTATGCCCTTGTCACGAGATCAATGTAAAAATGCCTCAGAGACCGCACTGAGGTGGCCACCCTGTAGGTCCTTTTGGGGCAGGAAGAGGAACAGAGTTGTAGCTTTATTTTTGCCCTGGCACTGACAGTGAACCTAACTATTCCCTCAAGGTTTCCAAATCCCAGCCTGAATTGATGGCTAAAAGCTGAGTTTTAAAAGTAGTAGCAGAACAAAAAGTTGAAAATACCTGGATCATTTCTTCCCTGTCACTACTGATTTCTTGAGGGGAAAAAAAACAAAGGGCTGGTGTGACCATGGTGAAGGGCGCATGGTTTCCACAGTGCACGGCCCCGCCTGCAGGATTTCATACTCAGCAAATAATTGCCACAAAGGATGAAGAGCCATGGTTTTCTTTCTCCGTCTCCTCTCTGTGCCTCCTGCTCTATGCATGGAGGTTAGGAAGCGAAATGCTTTTTTGCCTTGTCACACACTGTGGTGTATGGAGACAAACCACCTGTGGTTCGTTACCCAAGCCTCTCTTATGTGCTGCTCATTAGCACAAAAGATATTAAAAGTGAAATACCCTTGAACTTCAGATAACCTCTAGGATATATTGACGGATAGTAAACTGCCATTAAGAGAAAAGCAGGGTACTGGAATCCACTGGGCCACTCAGGGCTGTTTGGCCGTTGCAGCACATTCAGCATGCTTTGCAGAGTCCTAATCAAATATTCTCGCCTCCGGGATCAGTACTAAAAGAGGTTAAACTGTGGAGGCTAAGCACTTGCTCTGTATGTTTTCTTACAATTGCACTTTTCTGCCCTGCTTTCACTTAAGCTAGCTTTATTCCTAGGCATTTCCTCTACTGTTTTAGTAGAGGAAGAGGGGACAGTGATGATATAGTGGACCCTTAGAGAGGAGCAGGATATGGACCTGCTAAAGAAATCAATCTTAGCTTTGCATCTTTGTCTTCCAGAGAAAAAGTTGATGTTATTAGAAATAGCTTCAAGTTCTGGTCTCATTTTAAACTACACTGATTGTACGTTTTTGTCAGAAACCTCCCTGCCTCTGCCGTGAAATGATTGAAAATTGGGTGAAATCATTTATGAAACAACTAAAAATAACTGCTCTTCCTTTATTGAAATTCCAAATATGTTTGGAAACATGAAAGGGACTGGCCAGCTGCTGCCCATGCTGGAGCATCAGGGAAGTTAGGTTCACACAGTTACTCACGCCAGAAAGAGGTTTACCTGGATGATGTTTCTATGATTCTATGGATGCTTAGCTATGGAGAGACAAACAAGTTACTCCTACATGGATTTCCTCACATGAGTCTTTTCTTCCTAATATGAGGTCCAAAAGTAGCAGAAATATAAAATAGACTTTCTCCCAAGACATCCTGGTGAGTGGTCTGGCTTGTTACAAGGAACTTTGCTGTCAGTTTAGTCTTGACACAGATTTATTTGAATATTAAAATCTGATCATTCTTTTTGGCCCAGATATGGGAGCAAAGACATCAGTGAGTACCTCCAAAAATTAGTAATTGAGCTCTGCTGAATATTGCTTCATCTTGTAAGTCATGACAGTTGTTATTATTAAACAGGATGAGAAATACTAATCGTTGTGCCTGGGTGCTCATGTTTAAGGAAAATGAACACTAATTTCAGAAGGGTTCATTTTGAGAGCTTTTAGTCTGTCCCTGACTCAATAGCTAACGATGCAAGGAAAAATGGATTTTTAAGAATGAGGGAATAAATTCGCTTTTCATGTGACAAGCAGAGAGTTTCAGGCTGTCTTTAGTGATATGAAAGGTAGGCACTTACCCCACATTATCACTGCGGGATCTGTTGCATTTATTTGCTAGACTTGAGCTTATTCTCCTCTTGCTTTTACTTTGTATATGCACAATAAAGCATGTACTTTTTTGTACTCAGGTAGTGGTACAAAGAATGAAGCAAAACCAAAATTGCACTGCTCCCCTGGGATGTTCACAATCCCTCATGATTCTTTTAATTCATGTTCATACCTTGCCTGTTATGCTTCCTACTTATTCTTTTTTCCCCAGGCCCTCAGCAGCTGTCTGTCCTAGAGTGCTTTCTTTATGAGTTTCATGGGGACTTTAACAATTGAGCTTTATCTTAAATTTCCCCTTGGTTCTTTGTCCACAGAAAAGTGGACAAAAATTTCTTCTTTCTTCCTGGCCCAAATGTGAGTTGTTTTGCCTTTTGTAGTGAAAAAATGCCTCTCAACTTCTTTCAACATATATCAAGTCCTTTATTGCATCCCAAATGGGTGAAAACTGCTGTGTTCCTGTATTTAGAAAATCAATTCTTTTATCAATGAAAGAAAGCGGTTTTAGCTTGGAAACCTCAGACTTTGATATATGTTGCAATTTGTTCCATCTTCCTCTTTTATATTTCTTCTACAGATATTTATTTTGGTGATTTTCACATCAAACAAGGGGTGTGCAGTTGCTTTGGAGTCATTTTTTCTGTCTAAAATATCAGTGCAGCACGGCTGTCCTTTACTCACATCTCTTCCCTCCATCCCCTCCTCAGCCCTCACAAGAGTATTTTTTTAAGAACTACAGATACCAAAATGCACAGGGAGGAAGAGTGATGGTTCCTTGGGCCTCAGCCTCTTCTCCCCATCACACAGTATTTGTACTTTTATTCCCCTCTTCTTGTGGTGATTTCCTGATCAGTACCCTTGTTAACATCTTGCCCCGTGCTTCATTCTCTTCCATGCTATACTTCATCATTTGTATTACAAACAGAGGTATACATTATTTTAATGTTCCTTAGTGGATGGTCTTAGTCAAGGATTTAGTGTGTTCAGAATAGCATCTCCAGGACCGAGATTCAGACCTCACTGACTCAGTCTGGCAGGGTGACCAGAATGGTTGTATTTTGCTGCATTTCAATATTGGTATATTAGGCTTCTAATCCATGTGATTAAGTTGTAGACCTGCAAAGCTCTGATAACATGCAAGTAGTCTCTCTCTAGATATATAGAAATGCAACTTGCTTCATGAGTTTGTTACCAGTGGCTTTTACTCTGGAGCTGCATAATTTGCAGTTAACAAATGGCACAGATCAGCTTCTGCTGACAGCTTAATTTAAAGCATGGGGCCACCTCACAGTAGGCAGCTAAATAATGAAATTAAGGCTTTATTTCGGCAAATTAAGGCTTTAGTTTGGCAAATAAAGGTTTACAAGATTTACACACACATTGAGTTTATTGTAATGGGATAGATAAACCCCAGAGCTCTGATGTCTATTCCCTGTGCAGCTGCGAGACATAGTTAGCCTGACCTTATCCTTCTGTCTGCTTCCACAGTGACACAGTGCACACACTGTCATTAACTGACTGTCTCGCAGGAGGGCTCAGCCTGTATTTGCATGTGCAGCTTAAACTACCGTAGGTCTCACTTCTTATCACTGAAGAACCACCACAGTCAGAATTGGGTCTCTGTTTTGGGGACAACCCAAACTTTACTGCTCCCAGGCTCTAAGCTGACTGCTGTCTGGGTGAAAATTGAGAGTCATAAACCAGCAAGCAGAAAGAAATCATCTGCACTCATGGAGAAGAGTCTTGAGGCTCCAAAACACTTTTGCTCTGAATTTCTTCTTATGTCTGGAAGGAACAGTATTTAGGAAGGACACCCATGAAGGAAGCAGACAGACACAGGAGGCAGTAGATGCCTGGGGCTTTGTAGAGTCTTCCCCAGGAGATAAAAACTGATTGTGGGATCTGATTATGATCGCTCAGAAGAAGCTTGCTGTTGAGCCTGTTCCTGATCCAATGGTGGCAGGCAGTAGATTTTCCTGCAGCATCCATCCCTCTAGTTGTAAAATAGCTAATAATACAGGCCTCCTTTATAAACACACATTAAAATATAATGATGAAGGGTGGTTTAGCAGAGTCTAGGTCGCAGGACTAAAAGTCATATAATCATTGAATGGTTAGGTTGGAATAGATCTTAAAGCCCTACCAGCCCCCAGCCCCAAGCCCCAAGCCTCAAGCCCTTGCTGTGGGCTCGTTTCCATCTACCAGCTCAGGCTGCCTATGGCCCCATCCCACCTGGCCTGGAACAGCTGCAGGGATGGGGCACCTACAACTGCTCTGGGCAGCTGTGCCAGGACCTCACTGCATTCTGAGTGAATAATTTCTTCCTAATATGGACTTTCTGAATGTCATTAGGTTCTGACAGGTCCACATCTCAAAGCTGTCCAGGTTTCTTTGTCTGCATCCTTTCCTTCTATCAACTGCTTCACTCAGCTTGGATTTCTTAATTGGATGCACAAGACAATTAGAGGGAAAATTGCAGAGATTGGCTGAAGGTCAGCATTTGTGTAGAACCAGAAGTTTTTCCAGGGACTCCCTCCACTGAAACTCTAATGCTGTTCAAAAATCACGGGAGTGGGAAAGAGGTTGTGGGAATGCAAATATGCATGTGTAATATGAAAGGTGTTTTTTTTCAGGAAATTAAGAGTGTGACAAATTCAGACATTAGGCTGTACACTGGGAGAAGGAGCTGTTCCTCAATAAGTGAGCTTTGTAGGAATGTATGCTCTGTTACCCAAGAGCATAGCTTTTGATGTCCCCTGAGCTATTGAATGCATTGTTTCTTATGTCACCTTACCTAATGGTTTTGTGTTTTGTTTTTTTTTTTTTTTCTATTAAAGCATTTTGCCTCCTCATTCTCACTTCCATCCACTGGCTTCTCACTTCTTTTTTCCATTGTCTTTTCAGCAGCTTGTGTCCAACTCCTCTGGTTGTGTGTTTTGTTTCAAATCAGTGGTATTTAAAATATCTGTAGCAGTGAGAGTTTCCATGGAGTCAGAAGCAGCTGCAGTGGGCTGCAGTGATGTCAGAGAGATACAGAGCGGGAGAGAGCTCGGACAAGAGTTGCAGGGATAAAACAAGTCAGCTAAGGTAACAGTGAAGGAGAAGAGCTAGATCCTTCTTCAGGGCACATGTTTCTGTTAGCCAAAGCAGTAGAGCTGGAGGTGATGATGCTTACAGACAGACACACAGGGAGTTTAGTTGGTGCTGCATGTCAGTGAGAGCCCTACAGTTAAGGATTTATGCTTGGAGAATTATTTGGCAGCAATTTATAGGTGATGTAAATGAAGAAGTTAAACCTGAAGCATTCAGAAATGAAGCTGATGAAGATTTAGATGCTTTCTCCAAGTAAAGTTTCATTGAGCTATGAGGATTTAAGGTTCGTATTGTCTGTCCTCAGCCTTTTTTAGCAGATCTTTCATTACGTAAGGTCTCCTTCTGCAGCCAAACTGTGTGGTACATGTGGACTAGGGAAAGGAGTGGCTTTAAGTAACTTAAATAATCCTGTATGCATCCATCGTGTGAACAACCAACTACACAGACTGTGTTTTTACAGGTCTTACTTTAATGTGCCTTGTGCTGTGTACGTCCTTTTTCAGCATGTGTCAAGTTATGGGCTAAAGTTCATTCCCAGGTTTTCTAGGTCAGAGTGAACACAGTGTGATAAAGCACTGCTCCTTAGCAGGGTGGTATCACCTCCATTAAACCCAACCGTCAAAGAGGTACAAGTTCTCTTGCTCCCTCTGTGGCATTCTATCTCAAACTTCAGCTGGATGACTTTAAAGAGCAAAGGATTGATTACCGTTTCCATGAAGCCTTCCAGTAGTGGTTTGCCTGCCTCCAAAAACCTAGCAACCACATCACTGCATTCTCATGCCCTGGTCAGTTAACTTGGCTGCTGTAGGTCACTGAACAAATTGGCTGAACAGATGGATTCCTGATGTAAAAAAAACATCAAGGGAATCCATTGCTACCAAAACTCACTGGTGTCAATTAGAACCAGCTCCATTGCATAGTCTCCAGGGAGCAAGTGATGTGTAACCAGTCTGCAGTGGTTACATTCCTGCTGCACATCGCTAAGACTTTCATAATTCACAGTTTGTCAGAACTGCATGAGGCGAATTACAGAGATCAATATGCATCACAATGAAAAGCTTGACAAAGGGTTCAGCCATGGCTTGTTCTGCTGTTCTGCAGAGTAATGCAGCCCTCTGCAGAGTCTGAACCAGCACTTTCAGCACTACCAATTATTGGGAAAATGCAGATACTGAAATTTCTCTTTTTCAGAGCAAAACGCTGCCTGTGTAGCTGTGCACTGCACAGGGACTGAAAAAACTGTGTGAAGCCCATGAGCTTTTCCTGAAACACCTCAGTTTTTGACTTGTACTAACTTTGCCGTGGAGGCCATGGGTCAGATTGCAGTATTTGTCTGGCTTTTACATTTCCTATAAGTATTATAAAGAGCTGGGTAATAATCCTCATTGCATTCCCCGTGATTTGCACAACACATCAAAATGATACCATTTAAAGCAAGCTGTGCCTTTTTTAAGTTTTTTATTTTTATTTATTTATTTTTTTTTTAATTTGGCCAAAGAACAGTACATAAAGCAAGATTTTTCTGGCATGAATTCATGTTTTGCCAGCCAAAAAGCCATCCACAATTCTGTGATTCTGTGATTCTGTGATACATGCTTTTTCATTTGAACTTGGTTATGCGCTGCATAACGTAGATGAGGAATTCGTGTCAGCGGTTGTAAAACCATGGGTTTACAGTATTTACAGAGGGATAAAGGGATTAAAGGAGCAGAGTCAGTCCATTCCCCTGTTGGCCAGTCCTGCAGTCTGGGACCACTGACACTCCAGCAAGGGACTTGTGCTGCAGCATGGCTGTGTCAGCCACAGCACTTCAGTGAGTGAGCGGCACCAGGGCGTCCTGCTGAACTCTTGTATCATTCATTGCTCTTTAGTTATGGGCTTCATTTCATTTCCTGTCCATACAAGTGCCCCATGAAGGTAGGCCTGACATGTTTAAAAGAAGATAACTGTCAGTTATGGCCCTGCTGATTTTTGTTACCTACAGGCAGGATTACAATATTTGTGGAACTATCCTTGATTCTTTTTAATTTTATGTAAAGCATTTTCAGTTGCGTTACATTCCTGACGCCTTGTTGTTTTTGTTTATCAGGCTGCACCAGCACTTTTTTCCTTTTTTAGGTCCGTACAGATAAGCAATGCAGTTGCTGTGACCATTGCAGCTCTCCTAAGATAAGCTGTTTTCTTTGGAGTGCCCACTCTTGGTTGTTCTTGAATACAATCTCATGTTCGATTGACTTTTGTCTACTAAGCTGCAGGAAGGAGGAGGCAAAAATATACAACCCTCAGCATTCCTAGACCAAAAATAAATTTTGTTTGTTTGTTTTTATGCGATACTTTAATCTACCTTAGTGATGGGTGGGGGGAAAGATGAGCTGATTTAGTGTTTTGAAACGTTTGGGTTTGGCATTACTGGAAACCTGCTGCTCTGTTCCCTTGGTATGTAGTGAGCTCTTGCCAGCAAAGATCCCTCTAGATGTTCATAGCAGCTGCGTTATATGCTGAAAACACTCACAGGGAGTCAATGGAGGATGTGACAACTGCAATTTCAAGCAAGGGATGCTCCACAAACCTGCAAATGCTCCTGGGTTCAAGTGCACACTTTCTGCTTTAGCATATGAGGGTATGTGCTCCCACTGACATAAACTGAACTGGGCCCGTGTGGAAATTTCTTCTGCACCAAAGCATTAAGAATTTATCCTAAAGGACCTGGCAAATATTCCTATATCAGAACCTTTACAACATAAAATTACAGAATAATCACAATTCAAAAGACAAGTGATATTTTAAGGTAATGGCTTTTATTTTATAGTTCAGAGCCACTTATTACCATTTTCAGCCCAAATCTGGCAAAAACTCATAAATATTCTTAAAAATTTGTGCTTGACATTCAGACTGTGAAACTTTGCAGCATAGATGCATAGTTTTCAGTGAAACCTATAACTTACATTTTGGTTCAGAGCTTGACTTACAGAAGTACTTATTCTCATACTTGCCATGTTCAGCCTTTTCCTTTTCCTTCTGGAGATACCGAGTTAAGCACCTGCCATAGTTTAAGCACTCACCCTTCTGTGTCATGCATTTGATACAGGACTCTGCCGGAGTCAGCAGGAGCTTTTTCCGGGTAATGACTGCAGTGTTTGCTCCTTCACCTCTCGTTATATTTCTTCCTTCAGGTACCAAGACTGTCTTAAACTTATCTGAATAATAACTAATTTTAACTTTTCCTCACAGGAGTGTTTGCATTTGGACTTTTTGCCACTGACATATTTGTAAATGCTGGCCAGGTTGTGACGGGGAACTTGGCTCCATACTTCCTGACTGTGTGTAAACCCAACTACACTGGAAACGACTGTCGCACCCACCACCAGTTCATCAACAATGGCAACATCTGCACTGGGGACGTGGAGGTGATTGAAAAGGCCAGGAGATCCTTTCCATCCAAACATGCTGCTTTAAGCATCTACTCAGCTTTATATGCCACGGTGAGTAGCGGGGATGATTGCTGGCTCGTAGGAGAGGTTTCTATCTGTACATCCAGATGGAGTCACACGCAGTGTATTTTTGAAGGAAAAGAGGGTTATTTCAGGAATAGTTTTCCTCTTTATCCATCCAAGAATCCCTTTCTCTCTCTGTTTTACTAGTACTAATAAAAGCAAACTAAGTTCTCATTGCTTCTACAGCACCATGTAATGTAGAGACATAAGCTTCTAATCTCATTTTTGCTGCTGATTTTCTCGGATGCCTTCAATTAAGCATTTAACCTCTTCTTTTCCCTGCCCATGTCTCATCAACACTAAAACAGGTATTAACTTAATTGGGAATTTCTTCCCCCGGTAGCCAGACCCAAATGAGTGGCAGTCTCTCTATAGGTCATCAGAATTTGAGAAAAGTCTTGACGGGTTATTTACTGAATATTTTACCCTTACCTTGGTAGCAAGTGATAAAACACCACATTATTGCTATGTAAACAGGAGGCCACCCACTGTTTCATTTACCTTCTGTTTCCATTGAGTTTTGTGTGAATAATGACTGATACATAAACTGTTAACTCCTTTGATCAGGAATTTTTGGAAAGTGTTTGCAAAGCTCATAATATTTTGCATGCAGTACTTCTGAGCAATGCAAACTATGTGTGAAATAGAGTTCCCAGCAGACTTGGCAGTGATAGAGAAGCTGTTTTCGTTATGATTGTGGGCATGGTGGTGATGGGCTAATGGTTGGATTAGATGATCTTAGTGGTCTTTTCCAACCTCAGAGATTCTGTGATTCTGTGGTGGATGTTAAGATGGCTGCTTCAGGATCAGATTGGATAGGCCTTCCAGGGTCTTTGGTTTCTAGGAAGGCACATCTGCAAACAGCTGATTTCTGCAGCTGAAGGAGAGTAGTACTTTTCCTTCCTGAGTTTAAGTCTCCAGCAACTCAGTGTTTCTTAGCCCTAGGCTGTGAAGTGCCTGGGTTGCTTTCTCCTTGGCATTAGTGGGAAGCAAACGGCATGCAGAGGGATGTCTTCAGCCCTTGTGGGACAGGTGCGTAAATAAGAGAGACCTCCATCTGATGCTTAAGGTCTAAGGCATAACTCTTTCTGAGCCACAAGTTCTCAGTCTGCAGTACAATTTTAGGCCATACTGCCACACAGTATGGGTGCCTGAGAACACCCTCCAGCACTAAAGATGTTGTCACATCACTGATTCTCAAAAATCCTCTAGAGATGTCTCTGTACTGATTTGTTCATTACTTTGCTAGTGACAGTGCTCCCATTGTAGTTGGTTTGGCTTTGTGTTGTTCTTTTCTGTGATGTGGATTTTGTATTTAATCAAATAGGCTTTTTTTTCTTGTCACCTGCCAAATAAGCTGAGAACCCAAAGCATGATTGTTTTAATTACTTCAGGCACAGATGAAATTTGTATGCCAAAAGCAAGGGAAGTTTTAAAAAAAAAAACAAACAAAAAAAAAAAAAAAACAAAGAAAAGCCAAACAGCAGCACTGGCTTCCATGCTTACATCAAAACTGGAATTATATCTAATGCAATTTTATTAGTCTCCCAAGTAAGCCCTCCCAGGTAGGGCTGTCTCAATGCATAGTGCAAGCTGCTGTACAATTAGAAATGTGTGCTTCTAAGAACATTACTCAAGAGGAGATGACATGTTAGAAATATTCCTTGATTTTTGAACATTTCTGACCCCTCCCCAAAAAAAAGGAAGAAGATAAAATGTCATGTTGCATATAGGTATCCTGGTTAGACACCCTGAGAAAGCTTCATAGGAGAATCAACTACAGGGGCATCCAAGAAGTGGTGATATTCAACCTGAACACATAAAATTAAAGTATTTCACTGCATTTAAATGATCTCTTATTGTACTCTTGCTGATTCTCCTATTTGCTTTTTCTGGAGTGAGAACAATGAGAGCTCTTGTACAATCACAGGATGGTCTCTGTGGCTAAAGGCTACAACTAGGCAGTCTTGTCAACATTTTGGTAGTATTTTTAGGATTTTTAAGCTAGGCAGTGGCCTAGCAGTATCCACAAATAACTCCTTCTGTCACTTCCATCTGGCTAGAAGACTCCACCTCATGATGGTTATTACAACCTAGTGTCTGTTGTTTACACCTGGGTTGCTTTTTGGCTAGACTAGAGTGATGCAATACACCTAGACAGTAAACTTTCAGTGTATGGAACATTCTAAATACTTTCAGCAAATCCTTTCAGTAACCCAGGTCACTGTGACCCCACTGTCAATTTCCTCCATTTATACATGTACATCTGCCACATTAATTGTTGGAATTCAGGGCTCTGGCACTTCGGGAAACTGCACTGAACGTCCAGGAGGTTGCATCATATTCTGTAAGACAGATTGTTGTCATTGGCTCTTAGTGTAGAAATTTCCATGGTAAAGATTATCTATAAAGCTTGCAGGACACTAGTTTTTCCAGAACTGGGCTGAAATTGTAATCTTTCCAGGAAAAATAAATCTCCCTTCTACATCAGGACTGGGCAGACTTCCTCCACTCAGCCTTCCTCAGCACAGATATACCATATGTTATAAATATGTGAGTGTACATTTACATACGTGTATAAATATAGGCATATATATAAGTCTGTCTATTTTAAACTTGCAAATGAAAAAACTTTCTTGGCTGTCTATGCTTTTGTCTGTCTGAAAATAGATGGGAGAGGAGTTACATGTGGGATGAATGCTACAATCACACGTTACACATAGCCAAATACATCGCTTGAGAGTGCTGATAAATGCACTAAGGAAGCTGAATAGATTATTTATATAGATAAAACATATATTATTTTTGTATATCAATTTTCTCCTTTCCTCACATCTTTTTATATTCACTTCCTCTCCCCCTCTCTTCCCATACACACACACACATCAAACAATTCGTTTTCACATGTAGTGTTTTGTAAATAGTTTTACCTCATAAATTGTAGTCCAGGGAATTTATTAGACACCCTATAGAGTGTAGGAAATCAAATTTAAGCAATTTTCACTGAGATTTTTGGCTCTTACACAAGGCTTTGAAAAACTCAAGGGGAAAACATATTGTGAGAATCTTCAAAAAGTGTCTTTGCATTAGGAACTAAAGCAATAAAGATAAAGCCACAATGATCCCAAGTTTTGACCAAAATGAAGAATCTCACCCAATAATTTCCAAGCCCATTTGATGATCTGTGGATGAACTGGAGCACAGATTCAGGAAAAAAAAACAGCCTGTCTCGTTTAAAACCCTCCTTGTGATAGAGAATCCATCACTTCCCTTGGCAATCTGTTTTCACGGTTAATTATCCTCATTGCTAAAAATGTTCTCTTTACTACAAGTTTATGTTTTCCTGCCAAGATGTGTGAATCTTGAGTGCTTTAGGTTACATCCCATCTGTAGTAATGAGAACTCCCACATGAGTGAGGGAGTCCTGCATGACATCCTTGTCGCCAAATTGGAGAAAAATGGATATGAAGGATGGACTACTTGCTGGATAAGGAATTGGTTGGATGGTCACACTCAGATAGTTGCATTCAATGGCTCAGTGTCCAAGTGGAGACCAGTAATGAGTGGCATTCCTCAGGGACCAGTGCTGGGACCAGTATTATTTAACATCCTTGTAGGCAACACAAACAGTGGGATTGAGTACACCCTCAATGAAATTGCAGATGACACAAGCTGAGTGGTGCAGTTGACATGCTAGAGAGAAGAGTTTCCATCCAGAAGGACCTGGACAGGCTTGAGAGATGGGACCATGCCAACCTCATGAAGTTCATTGAGGCCAAGTGCAAGGTCCTGCACCTGGGTCAGGGCAATCCCAAGCACAAATACAGGCTGGGAGGAGAATGGCTCTGAGGAGAAGGGTTTGGAGGTGCTGATGACAGACTCAACTTGAGCTGGTAATGCACACTTGCAGCCCAGAAGGCCTCGTGGGATGCATCAAGAGAAGCGTGACCAGCAGGTTGATGAAGGTGATTCTGCCCCTGTACTCTGCTCTCATGAGACCCCACCTGGTGTATTGCATCCAATTCTGGGGCCCCCAATACAAGAAGAACATCGAGCTGTTGGAGCGGGTTCAGAGGAAGGGCATGAAGATGATCAGAGGGCTGGAGCACCTCCCTTACAAGGACAGGCTGAAAGAGCTGGGGCTGGAGAAGGCACGGGGGTACCTTATAGCAGCCTTCCTGTACCTGAAGGAGGCCTACAGGAAAGGTGGGGAGGGACTTTTTATAAGGGGAGGTAGTGACAGGACAAGGGGCTTTGAGCAACCTGGACTAGTGAGAGGTGTCCCTGCCTGTAACAGGGGAATTGGAACTAGATGATCTTAAAGGTCCATTTCAACCCGAAGAGTTCTATGATTCTAGGATGAGTAAGCTAAACATCATCTCGTAGCCTTAAGAAAATAAGGATGCATGAATTGGTCTCTCTAGCTGGAGATTGCAGCTGTCACAGCAGGGCTGCATTCTTGCTTTAAGGAAGTAATTATTTTCCTTTGGATGTTGTAAATTGAGGCAGTGCTTTGGTGGGGAATTAGAAAGCAATCTTTGAATTGCTCATTTGAATTGGCCTCTGCGGGAAGAAATGCACAGGGTGAAAGGATGGGGCAATAATTATTCACACAGTGGCTTTTCGCTTAAATAATATTTTTTCCCTATTGTTTCCAAAGAAAAGCCTTAACGTGAGTTTCAGTGCTGGTCAGGCGCAGCTCAAGCTACCGGCAAAACTGGGGCAAGATTGCCACCTAGTGCTCATTTGGTAGCTGTCATTTCAAGGTGCCTGCATTCCCATGTCGGATTGGAGAAACGAAGCGAGCAGGAGCGTTCAGTGTAACTTAGTCCCATCTCAGTTCTTTTATATAATGTTCCACTTCACAAATTGAATTCACATTTTTATGGTGCGTTCACCAGAAGACTTCACTTCCGCAGGCAGAGATGTAGCAAATTCAGCTGTTCAGTACTGCAGTTGCTTGGCAGCTGACAGTTTTGTCCAGGTACAAGCAAATATACCCCACTGGTCAGTTGCTCTGCCCCTTTACGTACCAGGAGGTCATTGCTGCATACCATCCCTACATCTAAAGGTAGTGCATTGTAATGGTTTTAGGGCTAATTTGTTTAACACCAGCCAGAGAGGGGAAGCCAGCACGACGGGCATTTGATGGACCAGACAGTGAGAAGGAGGAAAAAAAGTAGGACAGGGAGAAAGTTTAAATGAAATAATATGTACAGTAGAGCAGAAGAAAGGGATATATGGGAGGCAGTGGACAAGGTGTCCTTGAGAAACATCATTTCAGTTTATTGGTCCCAGAAACCTGTGTTTGAGTCAGCCCATAGTGACCTCTGTGTACTTGGCTCATGAAGAAAGGGACAGGCACTAAAATATGCTAAAATAAACACCCAAAGTTGCCAAGTAGATTACAGAGTGTGAAGCAAGATGTGAGATTTGTCATTGCAATTGGAAGCACCAAGACAAACCTCTGTAGACCTCCTTCAGCAGTGCTTTTGGCAGAGGAGAATCCTGAGGCAGCTTTGCCCAGGTCAATCCACTGTGTTCTTGGCCAGGGTCTGGAGGTGGGTTCCACCATGTCACAAACAATTCAGGCTTTCTGGATTCAGCACTGCTCGTGGCAAAGCACTCAGCACGCCCAGAGGAAGAGTTCTGTGATCTGCAAAACACTGTTAGTTGTTGATAGAATTAAAATAATGGGAGTTTCTGTGCACGGCCTTTTGTCGAGAAGGCTAATAGAAGCATATTTCCATTTCTGAGAACTATAAGGGCTAAGAGTGCAAATAAGTACAGCATGGATTATTCCACTTTTTTTTTTTTTTCTTTTTCTTTTTTTTTTACGATAAGCAAATAAAATGTAATATTTTGTTACAAAAAAACTGGAAGTACTTCTATGGTTTGTAGTCTTTATATTTCCAGTAGAACAAGTGTTTGCACTTTCACTGGATTGGGTTCATTTACCAGCCAACAGTTAAGAAGAATCCAATGAATTTTCCAAGTTTATCATTCTGATTCTATTTCATATATGAGAGACAATGTGTCGTTTTTGTGCATGCAAAAAAGACTGTGGTTTGTCTCAGTAGCTTTACTTAGAACCAGAATAGTTCGAGTTAGAAGGGACCTGTAAAGGCCATCTAGTCCAACTCCCCTGCAATGAACAGGGACACCTACAGCTCCATCAGGTACTCAGAGCCCAGTCCAGCCTGATCTAGAATGGCTACAGAGATGGGGCATCCACCAGCTCTCTAGGCAAACTGTGCCAAAGCCTCACCAACCTTATTGTAAAAAAAAACTTCTTCCTCAGCCTCAATGCAAATCTCCCCCCCCTTTAGTTTGAACCCATTTCCCCTTGTTGTATCACAACTGACTCTGCTACGGATTCTGTCCCTTTCTTCCCCACAGCCCCCCTTTAGATACAGATAGGCCACTCTCAGGTCTCCCCGGAGCCTTCTCTTCTCCAGGCTGAACAGCCCCAGCTCTGTCAGCCTGCCCTTAACAAATCTTGGGGGTTCTTGTAGGTACCTATGGTTGATGAAAATGATTTTATTGTATTGTTTTTTTCATCGGACTCGATTTGCTTATCTTCAGCATTTTGAGGCTCTGGAATTAATGACTAGCCACAAATTGTGACACACATTTTACTGTTTTGTTGTGTTGTGTTTGTTTTTTTTTTTCAAAATGCATTTAAAATAAATCATCAACTGCTTAAAACATGTAGAATTCACTAAACAACGTTGTGAACATAATGAAACTTCATGCTCTAGAATTACATTTTCATAATCAACTCTGCTTTGAAAGAAATCTTTCTTTTATTCTGAATTTCATTTTGCCTTGCAGAAAATGTCTGTAGTGGTTTCTCTTAATAATAAGAATCTGTTTCTTAACGTGACTACTGCTTAGAAAGCTGGAGCAGCTATGGGTGGCATGAATAGATGCTCCACTATGTTCACATCATGGTTCTGCAGGAATATAAGCAGAAATTGTTTGGTAATATTGAGTCATTTACATTCAGCACGCGTTTGCTGCCATTTGAGCAAGTGCTTAAACAGGTCAAGAAAACAGTGAAACTGAGCCTGTACATAATAGCTCAGAAATCCAGTATGTAAATACAGTGGATTGGATATTTTACATCCTGAAACATCACTTTCCAGTACCTGTTTTATTTACCTGAGAGTATTCTCTGAGTTATCATAAACCTCTTCCTCAATTTCTCAAGGCTTTTATTCATGAATGTTGGATTTTGCCACATTTCTGCTGAATTATGATACGACTAGAAGGAAAAAAGAAATTAGTTTTGTGCTAAATCCCTTTTCAATTTTGGTTTGTGCTTTCTTTCAGATGTACATCACAAGCACAATTAAAACAAAGAGCAGCAGGCTAGCCAAACCTGTGCTGTGCCTGGGCACCCTGTGCGCTGCATTCCTCACTGGGCTGAATCGAGTTTCTGAGTATCGAAACCATTGTTCAGATGTGATCGCAGGCTTCATCTTGGGAAGTGCAGTCGCCTTGTTTCTGGTAAGCCTATCAGTTCTTCCCCATTCCTTTTGAGAGTATGTGTTTGAAATAAACATAATATTGTTCCTCTCCTGTGGTCTCTTGGAGCTAATTAAACCAATTGTTAGGAACTAATTCTAGCCCCTTGTCATGAGTGTGTCATCAGAGAAAATTCTAATATGAAATCAAATTGATATTAATTAATAAGGTTAATGTGATGACATTTGTGTATTCATGTATATTTCAAGATTATTTTAATTAATTAACCATGATTTCACATGACTTTCCAGGAAAAATGCTTTGAAAATAGTGTAGGATTTCAGTTAATGTCCAAAGAGAGGCAGGATGCTTGAGACTCGTTCCCTCACATATTGCAAAACTGCTGGCAGCCTTCTACAGGCAGAAATGTAGGGTACAGCATGTTGTCTGGGGTTCTGAGCAGTAGTCTTCATTTCCCTCTTTGTTTTTGACCATAGAAGAAGTGCAATAGAAAGGAAGATCAGGAGAAACTCCCTTGGAGACAGAACTACTTAACTAGTGAACATGGCAGTGATTGATTAACAGTTGAACTAGATGATCTGAGTGATCTTTTCCGGCCCTGATGATTCTATGATTTGATTGATTCATTAGGATAATCACATATGTTAAACTGTGCCATGAATAGCCTTTCCTCAGAATCTTGGAAAAGTGTCTTCCTCTAGACTTGGAACATTACTTACTTCACTGTTGATTGTGTGATGTGGTTTGCATGGTGAGGGATCTCTTGCTTGAGGATTTACCTACACGCTACTCAAGGTGATTCCCACTGTTACAAAAAACCACAATGTTCATAATTCCATTTAAAAGCTGTATCCTTCAAAACCCTCCACTGCATAGCTACAAACATTTTCTTTATCTGTATACTCTATGATCACCATTCACCCAGGCTGCAGCCTACTCCTTACTCAGGTATAAAGAGCAGCAAAGAAGAACAGCCAGCAAGGAATTGGCTGTAGGATTTGCTCTGACAGCAGATGTATGAGTTCCTGCATGCCTTCTTTCCATTCTGTTCCTAAACCGTAAGCAGATACGTGTGAAGTGTGGCCTTATTGGTATCCTCATGCACAAGGGAAGGCCTTGTAGGATGAACATTGCAGGAGCTGTGCTGGAAGTATACACGCGTGGTGCTAAATGAGCTTGGTGTCATCCAGATGTGAGGCAGACCTAGTGACTGAATGAGCTGTTTTCAGTGTTTGGAACTGGCAGTCAGAATCTCAAGGGATTATTTGGCTGAGATAGTGCAGCAACAAGCCAGTCCTAGATTCTGTGATGATAAAGCAGACATGATGGGAGTCTGCTGTATAAAGCATAAGAAAGCTGAGAATGATTCAACCAAGAGGATGAACCCTTTCACTAAGACAGCCCAGAAGGCCAACTATGACAGTCAGTGCACTGCAGCCCACTGAGACAGACAATGCCTCTACCCAAAAACCCAAGGTGAAGTTATGTGCAAAAACTTGCAGTTGAGAGACCTGGGTGGGAATTGCTGTGAGTTACTCCTCTGGACAGCACATGCTGACTTCATTATGTTTGTTTTCATTTTTCACATTACGCAGGGGATATGTGTTGTCCATAACTTTAAGGGCACCCATGGAGCTCCTTCTAAACCGAAGCCTGAAGACCCACGAGGAATGCCATTAATGGCTTTTCCAAGAGTTGAAAGTCCTCTGGAGACATTGAGTGCACAGGTACTGTAAATCCTCTCACCCATACCATCACAAAATGTATTTTCTATATGGCAGACTAAAAACTGGAGCTGGTTTCATTCCTGATGGTAAGCCCATTGAACAGTGAGAATATGCATCAGGGGAAATTTTTTTAAAGGCATTTATCTTTTAAGCCACCAAATTCTATAGATTTTCTTCTCTTACACATTCAGAACTTAATAAGTAGAATTTCACATGCCTTCTGTGCAATAACAGTTTTGCTTAGAACAGTAAACTGAGAGAAAAGTGAAGATAAGTCTGTGCAATCACACCTAAGAATGCTTTTGGGATGTCTTAAAGATTTACTCTAAGATTTATAATCCTGAGGATAACCTATGCTGTCCAGTGAAGATAAAAATTAGATTTTAATCCTTACTACTGCTCCGTATCTTCTAAATTAAGAAGTATTACACTGTTTTCTATCTAAGCCATCAAAGAAGCTAATAACTTTCTATCAAGTTTGTAAAAAAAAGCTAGTGTAATTATCTTCACTGGTGGTGGTGTTGTTTGGATAGCTTGTGTTGCTAGCATAAATGAAACCTACCCAAAACAAACAAGCAAATGCCACCTGCCAAGAATTTCTTGAAACAAGGAGGAATTGTAGTTCATAAGTTGTCTGAAATGTCCCTGTGAAGTTTGTCCTTTAAATTGTACTTCCTGTATTAGCTGGCATGTCACTGCTGTTTGCTTGGTTTGTGGCAAGGTTAGTCAAACCCTTCAGCAAATTAATTGAAAATAATAATTTAAAGAAAATGGAAAAGATATTTCTAACACTTGGAAAAATTTTGCTTAATTGAATAGTCAGTTGTGATTGACTTGTAGCAAAACTCTGCTGGAACACTTTCAATTGATTGTGCATCAGGTTTTCTCTTGGTGGACTTGCAATCCAGAAACAAAATCCTTCTATACTGCACTGTGCATGACAGAAGAGGTAAAAGCATTCACAGATTATGAAAAATTTTGTCTAGTCATCTATTTATAGCTTCCAGACTGAGAGATGCAGGTAGGGACTGAGCCTTAGGTGATGATGTGCACTCTAATCAAGAAGGTAATTTAGTCATACACCTACTAGACAGGGATTAAAGAAAAAAAAAGAGAAGAAAAATATGATCCTACTTTGAAGCCATTAAGAAGCTATTGTAATTAATCCCTGGAGTGCTGCTTGTTAGTGTTCCTTCTGACATAGGGGATATCCTTCTCTGTGGAGATTTCTGCATCTGTCCCCATTCATGTTTTCCTTGCATGCACACAAAACCTGCAGATGCAGTGTGATTTGAGGACAACCCAGTGCTGCTACCAAAGTCCTGGATGCTGGCTTCCAAGAATCAGCACTGCTTGTTTTGACACAAAAAAGACTTTTGTGCCTGCCTGTGTTTTGCCATATTTACCCTCCACGTAAGGTTTCTTAATGGTTTTAATGGTTTTAAGCTCTGTATGTTGCCTAGCATTGAGCTGTAGGATCTACATGCGCACATCACACAAAGCCAAACATGTGAAGTGACATCATGTTGTTTATAGGCTCTTTGTGACTGAGGATAGGCACATGAGATGGCATTAGCTACATGACTATAAGGAGTGCTTTGAACCTGCACTGACGTATGCCTCTGGACAGAATTCAGTCCAGTTTGAAAATTCCCTGGGAAAAAGTGGCACCTTGTTTTGCAGACTGGCTAGTGAGTGTTCACAGCCCAGAAGCAGGGCTCAGTTCAAGCTGCCCTGTCATGAGCTCGCAACAGACAGCAGTCACATTTGCAGTCATTTCTTCCTCTAAAGCACTACATTAGTTGGGTGACAAATGTCACATCTCTGCATTTAGTGAAGGGCCTTCTCATTCCACACAATATAAGTGACAACACAGTCACTTATACCATGTACCAGTGCTCACGTGTCTGTGTTTTCATCTTTGCAGAATCACTCTGCCTCTATGACTGAAGTGACTTGAGATGGAAGATTGGCAGCAGAAGCTATTTTTTATTATCCTCCAGTACAGTACTTCAAGACACACAGTTACTAAGTGTCAGACTGTGATGATCGGTATTATGTTATGTCTAGTTAGAAGCTAATGTTTTGTACATTTTTTTGTATGAGGAAGTGATGTAGCTTGCCCTGATTTTTTGTCAGCTTTAATATTATTATGCCAGAATTTAAAATCAAAATAGAAAAAGAAAAAAAAAAAAAAAAGAAAAAAAAAAACCAAAACCTTTTCTTGTTTAAAGTGTGCACTGAGGAATTACATCTATGGAATTGTTGGTGTTGTTATGTGATATTTGTACACAGATTTTTTTCATTTTTGAATTAATATATCTTGAGAAAAAATTCACTTTTACCTTTTCTTACCGTAACAAAGTGCTTCAACCAGCGGGTCGGATTCTGATCTTGGTAAGCTCTGAAGTAATTACGTATATTTAATTCAGATGAAAATAATGGTGATCAGAAATCTAACCCAAACCAACAAGTAGTAAACATCCAGCCTTGATTCAGTGAGCTACTTAAGCAAGCCTTAGCATCACAGACTTCAGCTAGCCGTGCAGCTTCCAGACTGCTTGGCAGACCTGACGTATCCTTAAGCATCTGACTGAATCAGAGCCTGGTTGTTCTGGTGTGAGTGATTGTGCTAGTTATTGAAGAATAACTAAAATGGCATACCCAGTCTGCAATATAGACAGACTGGACATGAAAATTTATAGTAGTAGCTGATAGCATGTGAGCTGATTGTATCATGTCCCTAGATCCTCCCCAAGGCCCAGCCTAAGCTCCCAGTGGAACCTGGCTTCAGGAACTGACTATGGGGATATACAGCCATCACTGTGGAGCGGAGGCTGCGCTGTAAGTGTGTCATAACTTCATCATAAATTTGTGAGGTAACACTGATACAAGGGAAAAGTGATGCCACATCTTCTGTGAAGTGGCATTACTGAGCATTCAGATTGGCCTTACCATCGAGCCATTTGTGCCCTGATAGTGTTGTTTTCACTGAGGGGCTTTGGTGAGTTTAAAAAAAATAAAATTAAATTAAATACCTAAACTGACACAGTCTGTAGTAGCAGTCTGCATTTTTGTAAATACTGCCATGCAGAATTTCTATCTGTACGGCTATTTGAAAATTCAGCAACACTCTTTAAGGAATAAAAAGATAATTGGGGGGGTGGGGAGGCAAGGGGAGAACAAAAAGAATGCATATATCATGGTTAGAGCTGGGGCAAAGGCTTCATTACATGACGTCTCACTGTTTCTAGGCTTTTCCTGCATCTCATTCTTCTATAGCATGGTGATAACTGCTGTGTGTCTCCTTTAAAGAATGGAGCCTCTGTCTGTACTTTTACTGGAATGTTTACCTCACATTTCCATTTTGGTTCTTGGCTTTTTTTTGTATATTTTTTTCCAAAACAGATGCAAAAAAAAAAAAAAAAAAAAAGTAGCGTGGTTTTTCTCTTCTGTATATAATTGAACAAAGAAAAAATGGGATGTCTGTGTCTTGTCATGCAGTAATTTCTCCATGTAGGTATTTTCTCATGACTCTTCTGATGTCTGGTGTCTGGGTCAGTCTTAGGAACGTAAGGATCAGACTTGGGCCATACAGAATCATGAGGAATCACCAGCAGTGTTCTGGGGTCCTCACTACAACTTTGATCCAAATTCCCTCAAACTGGGACAAAACTGCTGAATAAACTTGGCTGGTTCTGCTGCCTTAGGAAGATAATAGCATTAGGGAAGATCATCAGCAAAGAATACTCTATTTGATGTGCCCAGTCAGCAGCACCTCATCGTGCTCCAAGGGGTTACCAGGGGAAATGAATGCTAAAATAAACCCAGCTATATTCTGTGTCTTGTTTTTTGCAGATGTGGTTCATGGGGTTTTTTGTTCAGAGACAACTTTCTCAGTGCGCCATTTACAGCAAGTTTAGGCAGCTTTTGTACAGAGACCTAACAGTGGCTTCTACAGTCCCTTGTAAAGATGTATTGCCTAAAATAAACACATTGCAATACTGTGCTTTTCATCAGTATTGCATCACCTTAAGGTGGATGTACAGTTCTTGGGAGTACATGAAGTTTCATGCAATTCAGGTATGAACCTGGCCTACGTAATGCAACTGGTGGCAGTACCTGAGCTGCTTGCTAGAGCCAAGTGACCCTGCTGGATGGCTGTGGCCTCTCTCTATCCCCTGCCAGTACCCCAGGTGTACCCAGAACTCTTCTTGTTCCTCCTGGCTCCTTCTAGTATGTGAAACAGAAACTAACACTGAGTAATAGCTACTACAAGGGCCAGCAGAACTTAGAAAACAAAAACTAGGTCACAGAAGAATGCCAAAAGCTACCTTGATGGCTGCTGAGAATTCACTGTTAGAGAGCAAATAGGTTTCAGAGCTCTACCTGGCATTCACTATGTTCATGTACTAATTTTTAGTAGAACAAGTGGAGTTCTATTTTAAGATGATATCTGTGATGGGTTTTAGAAGCATTTCTAACACAATTTTGATTCTCAGAAAGGCAAGAAGAGGGGACAGAATAGATGCTAGCATACATCCCCACACTTTCTCCAAGAATTTGCTGGTCTAGTCTTGGTGGCTGAGCTGAACAAGCATCACAAAACACAGCAACACACGCTCATGTAATCACATTACACAGTTCAGAACCAAAGATAAGATGTTTATGAGCAGCATCACTTTGATTACCCCCACTAGACCTTGCAGCTGCTAGGCATCACAATACTATTTCGTTAAGTAGAAATTCCACTTTTTCAGTATACAGAAAAAAGTAACAAATCTGAAGACAAATGGATGCATTTTTATTGGTGATATATTAATATCTGGTTGATATAACAATGAAAGGGTTCTGCTCCAGCTCCACAATTCGGCCTTAAGAACCCAACCAAAGTGCAGTTATGCTTCCCAGCAGGTCTCACCACTCCCAGGCAATCTTCAGGTTTGGGGGTAGCTCTGCAGCACACAGCTCATCAAACTTTGACATATCCTTCACAGGAGTGCTATAGAAAGTCAGGACATCCTGCGCACTGCACATCAGGTGCAGCTGTGAGTTGGGCACAGCGTGACCAAGTTCTTCTGCTAGCTGGGCCAGGAGCTGATACTTCAGCCTGCTGTCTTTCAGGGACGTCTGCTGCCAGTTGCCAGCAAGCGATGGCCCACAAATCTCCCTGACACGAGCCTCGAGGATGCTCTGTATGTCCTCTGGAGGAAAATACTTTCTGCTGCGTGGCGGGGGACAGATCAGGCTGGGTTCCTTTTTTTCTTGAGGAATTATATTGTCTTCTTCTACTTCTTTCTCTTCCTTCTTGCTGGCATTAAAGAAAAGTATCTTCAGTCACTAAAGCGGTGCCCATTTAAAAACGCCTCCCAGCAAAGCCAAGTGCCCGCAACAGCGGACCACACCGCCCGCCCCAGACGCAGCCCCGCAGCCAGCATCCCGCGCCCTCACCTGTGGCCGCCCCACAGCGCCCGCCGCGGCGTGCGGCCCAGCCCCATCCCCAGCCGCCGTCCGACCGCTAGCAGCCCCATGGTGGCCGCCATCTTGCGAAGAAGCCTCACCGCCCCCCCGGCCGGAAATGACGTTACTACCTCTTGACAGGAAATGACGTCAGCGCCACCTCCCGCCGTGCCTGACGGGAGCCGTAGTGCCGCTCCAGGGCTCTCGGCGCGGTTCGTGCTGCAGGCTGCGCTGCGGCGCACAGCGCCGTGTCTGGACCCGTTTCCCTGTGTTTTACAAGAGCGAGAAACAACGCTCGGTGTAGTGGACGTTGATTTGCCCTGGCCGTAAATGAGTCAGCCAGAAAGAAGCGTCGGGGCACAAGATGTCACTTCAGCTGCGTCTCACGCAGTGCGCGTGGCAGCTGTCCTCCGCACAAACAGGAATGACGTGGCAAAGCCACAGCGCTCATTTTCTAAAGGGGGAGAGGGTCTTTTGCTGGATCCAGGGAACGCCTTTTCCACTCTGCATCGTGCTGCAATGAGCTGCTCGCTGTGAGCAGAGTTTGTTGGAATTCAGGTGTATGGAGATGCACGGGACCACAGCTGAACCAGAAAAGAGGTGCTGTGCCTGACCCTACTGTTGGCTCCTGAGTGCCTTCTGACAAGTCACTCAGTTCATGGTTTACATCAGGATGGGATAAATGCACACGTGAATTCACAGCACTGGAGTGGGCTGTCTGGAGAGGTTGTGTAATCTCCTTATCGAGATAATCAAAACCTGTTAGGATGCTTTCCTGTGTGACCTTCTGTAGGGAGCCTGCTTGAGCAAGGAGCTGGACTGAGGGATCTCCAGAGGTCCCTTCCAATGCCTCAGTTCTGTGAGTCTGATTACCCAGTGGTTGGATCTCTGTGATGCACTGCCTCTAAAATGAGTGGCTGTTAACAGGAAGAACACCATGAAGTTACAGGAAAATGATTCTCCTGCTTTTCTTGCTGCAAGAGCAGTAGGCACCAACAGCTGGGACGAGCAGAGCACCAAGTTGTGGCTGCACAAGCTGGGTCCTGGCTGACCTCACCTCCATGACCAGATAGGTGAGCCTGAAGGTGGTGTTCTGCCCCCCACTTCCAGCTGAAGGAATGAGCTTTCTAAGAGGGAACGAACCTTCAGACTTGTATGGTTCTTTGCAGGTTGGTGGACTGCCCCAGGGCCTTATCAGGTGATCAGTGTAGTGTGTTGCCTGGCAAACATTCTTTTGATTACTTTAGTTTTGCTGTTTCTACCAGTATAGCAAATAGAACTACATTTTATTTTTCACAACATTTAGCACTTTTTCATAACAGCTGTGTAATTGTGCTTTTAGAAAGCTTAACATCGCTATTAAGTACATGATCATCATACCACAGGTCAAACTGTGGGCCTTCAACATCAACATAATTATTCAAATTATGCCAGCTGAAGTACTTTACAGAGAGAGTGGTGAGGTGCTGGAACAGGCTGCCCAGAGAGGTTCTGTCCCTAGAGGTGTTCAAGGCCAGATTGGATGGGGCCTTGGGCAGCCTGGTCTAGTATTAAATGGGGAGGTTGGTGGCCCTGTATGTGGCAGGGGGGTTGGAGATTCACGATCCTTGAGGTCCCTTCCAACCCTGGCCATTCTGTGATTCTGTGATAAAAATCCCTCCCTGCACGCTTATGGCTAATTGCTCTGAAAATATCACAGTAATGGTACCAAGGAAAATAGTCCTGACATTTCTTATGCTACCCTAACTCAGTGTCTGGCAGCCTTGTCAAGCCCAACAAAACACATGATTCTCTCTAGGAAGGATAAACTTATCATGGCAGTGTTATTTATGTGTGCCCAGAGTCCAGTGTAGATCTTCTCATGTACACTCTGAGCTTTTCTCAGTATCTGTCTTCAGTTAGCAGGATTAACATCTCCAGTTTTATCACTACTGGCTTATTTCACTTAGACCTCCTCAGGGTTTCCCAAGCTTAGCAACAGCAACACTTTGTCTTAATGCTTATGTGTGCTGCTGAGAACCACAGAGGCATGAAAAAGAGTGAAAAAATTTATAAAGAATAAGGATTTGTGAGATATATTGGATTTTAATTATTGTTTTATTCACACAACTAGAGATACAGATAGGTTTTATAATTCAGGATTTGACTGCAAAATGGGGTAATGGGGGTATCTATCTGAGTTGCTAGGGAACTACTACTACTCTGGGGATTAAGTTTAAACTAGAAGGAGAGTGGACTTGTGATTCAGTGTTAGTTGTTTCTTGTGTGGAAAGAATTATGTTTTTTGAAAGTGTAAGTGAAAAAAAGAATATCCCCTTTGTAAATTGTGGAAGCCAAGGTAGGAGAGTAAACTAATCCATTTCCAGTTTTGTTCAGGGAAAGGGAAATTAGGTTTCTTTGTTTTTCTTTCATTTCTGAGCGTCTTCCACCTTGTAGAGAGGACAGGACAAATGCAGATTCCTGTGCTTTCAATAGGTGTAGCTGGCAGTGAAAAGTGACTGCGTGGCAGCTGTGTCAGTCTTCCCAGATGTAACATACTGTCCTCTGCAAGCCAAACTATTAATCTGAAAAAGAAAAGGAGAGGAACTCATTAGCACAGAGTGAGAAAGAGATGTAGAATGATAGTAGGAATGAACAACAGGCATAAATAGGGGAAAAGAAGTCAACTTCTGAATTCACCAATGATGTTTATGAGCTAGCTTAGTTTTGTGGCACTGCCAAGGCAGTCCCCAGGTACATCTCTCTGGGAGTCATGTGGTTATACAGAAAGGGGAGCAATTTTCTTCAGACCAACACAAAGTAATTGTAAATCCACTTTACAAAACAAAATTATCCTGTTGCCTCTAGTAATAACCTCTGCTGCTTCTTGCATTAGGCTTCTGTCACACCGACCAGAATAACAACTTTGGTGCAAATGGAACACCAGTAAAGGGCAGGGATAAGAGGAACCTATGAATTTGGCAACGTATATTTCTCTACAGTGCGCAGCACTTCTCTGCATCAAGGGGAAGGCCTCGTACCTGAGCCCGCTTGCAGAAGGCTTCCTGTGCAGCCTTCTTGTTCTCTGATTTGCCAAGCCATGCTGCCAGGGCAGAGGCTTGCAGAGCTCTCCCATATGAGAAGGTCAGTTTCCAAGGCTTAGGCAGAGGGGACTGATTCATGGCATTCAGGTTGAGAGAAGCCTCCTCTTCACTTTGACCTCCAGACAGGAAGCAGATTCCTGAAAGACAGTGGCCTCAAGACTTAGAAATAGGTTGCTCCAGCTGCCACAGTTACTGACTGTGACAGAGAAGTCAGCGTATCAGATGTAGGAGCAAGTCTAGTAAAACTGAAAGGTTTTTTTTTTTTTTTTTTTTTTTTTTTTTTACTATAGGGACTAATCAAGAATCACCAGGAACAGCAGCAGGAACAGTGCGGAGGAGAGTAGTGACAGTTGCTACAGCCACATCCTGAGGGGTGTACTTCTTGGGGCAGGAATGCCCAGCTGTCACCATGTTAGGTTTCAGCAGTGTTCCTTCCAGGTAGACGTGATGATCGTTCAAGGCCTTGTAGACAGCAGCCAGAACCTAAGGATTGAAAAGGAGGATTGAATACAAACCTGTGCTCAAAATCTTTACCTCAACCTGCTGTGGAAAGACAGCTTATTCCTTGGGAGCGTGAGAAGATCAAATCATATCTCACTTTCTCTTTGAATTTATTGCAGGAGGTGCAGCCCTAGAGAGCCCTGGTGAACTTTTGCAATAGCAGAATACCACTTTTCATTTTGGCAAGGGTTGTCCCTGCAACTGAGGTTCTGAACAAAGAGTAAAGGTCTTTATCTGCAATGTATCTTTTTGAGGTCAAGAATGTTTATTTTGAGAGTTTGAGTGGAAATCCAAAATCATGGATTCTACTGCAAGTTTGCTTTTTGCTAATTATTTGATGTGAATTCATGTGGTGCAGTTTTGAAGGAACTTATTGTTTAAAAATCCTTGAGAGCAATACAAACTCTGCATAAGAATAACTAGTGATTTGTGAGGGCAAGGATTGAATAAGGAATCTCTTACCTTTTCTGTGACATACTGACAGCGTTGGAGATCATGGTCACCATCAGGTAAGACTTCTGGCTCCACAATGGGCACCAAGCCATTCTAAAGAAGGAAAAACATAGGAGTCTTTGTAAGTGTGGAAGAAAAAACTCTACTTGCTGTCTATATTGTGTTTGGTAGTATTTCTTCTTGCTGTACTGCCCTTCATCCTCATCTTTCCCAAAATCCTCACAGAGATCTGCTTTTCAAGATCTCTCATCTGTTATCACAGGGAACAGCAAGGAAGGGGCAATAGAATCTCAAGAAATTTTGCTGGAGGGTAGATACCTGCTGGCAGATGCTGGCGTAACGAGCCAAAGTGTTGGCATTCTCTTGGATGGCAAGTTGAGAGGGTGTTGTGCTACTGATCTTCAACACTGCACGCCACTTGCCAAAGTCAACACCATCTTTCTTGTACTGGGCACAGCGCTCAGCCAGTTTATCAAGTCCTGCAGATGAAAGAACAGTGCTTCACTGAGAGGATAGGATACAGCTCTGAAACATGCCATGACACCAGCCATGGCTGCATCTCCTGCTGAGTCACACCATGGCTTTCACTGTATCGCTGACAACTGAGGCTTCTGAGATCTCACCTTACCTTGGATGGTGGTTTCTCCATTTGTTCCTGCCAGAGGTGCAGTGCCTGCATCCAGCTGAAGAGACAGCAAAAATAGGGTTACAAAATGACAGAAATGACCCAGAGCGGGTCTACCTTTGCACACTGACTGTGAGTGAAATACGGAGCTGAACATACTACTAGTGTAAGGGAGGGAAGGGCTGGAGGGAAGGGCTGCAGCAAAGGGGAAGAAGAGAATTGAATTGGATATAAATGGCAATATGGATTTGGCTGTTGGGGATGGCCTAAGAGTTCTGTTGGCATGGAAGGATATAACTCACCTTTATTCCCACCACAATCCCTTTTTCTTTGATGATAGCTGGAAATGGCTTTCCACTGCTGTCTTTCTGATAGAGAGTCTCGTGGAAAAGGATTACTCCTCCAATGCTCTTGCTGATGGAAGCATCAGAAGAGAAGAGGATTTCTCGAAAAGCACGACGGTTCTCCTCTGTGTTTTCCACATTGATCCTCTGCAGCCTGTTTCCCATGGTACCTAACAAAGTTGCCAAAGGGCAGACAGAAATGTATCAGGCCTTGCTACCCTCCTAGCCACTATATGTAGTAAATAGAAAGAACTTTGGCTATAGTGTAGAGCTTTCCTTCTCAACACAGTTTGTCGTCATCTGCTGCTTCAGATGCAGCTCTGAGTAGCTGAGTTGTCCCTACTCAGTTAACAGTTTTTAAGTGTTTTTTATTTACTCCACTGAATTCAAAGATGAACCAAAATTAAGAGAAAAGTCTTGGGTATTGCAAATTGATTGCTATTCGGAACTCACCGACTGATTCATCTGCAGCTAAGATCCCTTTTCCTGAGGCCACAATCCTCTGAGCAATGTCTGAAAGAGCCTTCTTCTGCTCTGGAGACAGTGCTGGGAACTGGTGGGTCATGGTGACTTATCTGTGGAAAAAAAAGGGCAGTTATAAGACGAGGAGAGACTGAACAAACAGTCCACCTTAGACACCAGCCTTGAGTATGCCTATTGGAGGCTTCATTGTGCTTGTCCGGCCCATGCTGTTGAAGACATATGTCCAGAAATCCAGTGTGAGTTCTTCTTGTTCTTGGCAAAATCAGAACAGGGAAGAGCAGGAGCCACATCTAAACATATCTTAGTCAATCAGAAGGTGTGACTGACTGTGTATTTTATACAGATTTGCTTGGAGGCTAAAGGAAGGTTAGTGTTTCATCCCCTCCCCCCCCCAAAACAAACAAATGAACAAATAAGTGTGTTGAATTTACAAGCAGGCACACTGCAGACACTGCAAAATTCTTTGCAAAGCGCTTACAGCCTGTTCGTTCTAATAAGAAAACTGACAGCTTTCACGTAGTTTACTTTGCTTTCCTCTTTTCCTAACAAATCTTCTCTCATTCCCTGTCCTTCCTTCACAGTATTTTTACTTTGTCTGACTGCCTTTTCAGTTCTTCTCTTCTGCCTTGTTCTCTAATTCTCTCCTCCCCATAGGTAAGGACTCTGCATGAGAAATGGGAGTTAGTAGGATTCACCACCCATTTTTGTTTTCTCACTTCTGGTAGATGCTTACCAGATGCACATAACCAACCAGCTCCTGAATTCCAGGATCTGTCTTGTTCTGACAACATATTTATTCTTAGTAAATCTCTCATTAAACAGTATTAAGTTATAGTTCATCATCTGAGTAGTCCAAGATAATTCTCTATATATGTGTGCTTGTGAGTCTGAGCTGGAGACTCTGTTTTCCTCTGTCATCATTTTCTATAGCTAGAGGACAGCCTGTCCACCAGCACATGGTACATCCATGAGATAAATCACTAAAAACAACATCAAAGAAGCACTTTGATTAAAAACAGTGGATTGCTATGCAGACTGGTGAGGAACAACTCTATTTGTTCACAGCCTCTGTGGAAAAAGCTTATAAATTGCAGGTACTCCAAGGCTGAATTAATAAATTACTAAACCAGTAAAAGGATTTCAGATTTACAGCTTGTATTGTGCTACAGCATGAGCAGATGTATCCAGGTAATCTTTGGTCCAGCTAGTTGAGATACAAAACCATCACTCTAGTAACACTGTTATGGGTTCTCTCTAGTAATGCATTAAGCAAAAAGACTTATGTCTCATATCTTGCCCATTCCCTGTGCTTGCATAAAGATAGGAAAAAGGCACTTATCACCCAAGAACAGCCAGCAAAGCAAATTGCTGAAATGCAGGAGTATGAGGTTTCAGTGGTTAATACTGGCCCAAACATGTACTCTGAAAGACTGAAACAATAAAGTGTAGTTCCACAAGGCAAGAATGAACAGTAAGACATCAGATTAGTTCCAGTTCTCATGCAGGTATCTTACAGAGTAGAAAAGGAGGCTTTCCAGAAGTCTCCCCAAAGTGATATGTAAGGCCATGGTGAGTGGTTCACAGCTGTTTTGCTGAGCTGCCATGAGTAATAAAATGCACAGTGTCTCTCACTGAAATGGCGAAGAAGCAAGTGCAAAAGAGCAGTTGTAAGGTGAGAGATAGCTCAAGGTCAAAGATGTTAAAGGACCCTGCATTTAGGATTTTATTTTTCTGTGAATCTCTGAGGAAGAAGGATTGCACGCAGGCTGCTGTGGATAGGCAGCCCATTTCATTCTTCCATGAATGAAGACTCTTTGCCTTATTAGAAAACTTGAAGAAACGTTATTCTCAGTAACAGCATCTAGAATTGTCCTCCCCACTAAAGTTTCTCAAGAACGTTTTTATTCACTCATTTTAGTCTGTTAGCTAGTATGGTAAATATCATAAGCTCAAGTTGTTTCACACCGATATGTGTGCGTACATGACAGCAAGCATTCTCTTTGCGTTAACTACTCACATATAATTGTTTTTAAAAGGTGGAAGAGCAAACAAAATCCTAAAACTGTACTTAGTGTATAACAACAGTCTTATAGCTACCTGGAGCATTTGTCAGGTTTCAGCAGCTCCATAAACAAAGAAAGGTCTTTGTTGAGCTCCCAGCGTGTGACCAGCAGGAAACAGAGGTGGGGAGAAAAAGGACAGCCCAGTCGTAAAAGCAAATATTGCATTGCTGAAGTCTCAAGTTTTCCTCAGCCACCATAATGAAGGGCTTGCAGGGAAAATGTATTTATGTATATCAGCACAAACACTGCATTCTGTTAGTATTAATAGAGAGAAAGAAAGGGCAAGCCAAACAGCAGAAGGAGAAAAGAGATTCCATTTCAGGTCATCTTTGAATCATTAATATGTTTTCAATTTCTTTTATTTCAAGCTACCTGAAGTGACCATCATCTTCTAATCTCACAGAAAATCTCACCTGAATCCTGGCTGGCAGATGCCTAAAGATCAGGTGAGCATCTGTATGTTTTTTTCTCTTGGTGTCCTCATTACCTATTTTTATAAAATTGTTTCCAAACATGCTGGGTCAAACTAAAAATATACTTTGTGTCCGATGTGTGTGGCTTTGGCTGTTCAGTTACTTGTAAACACAGTCCTTCAGCAACCATTCTTGACAGTTTGCAATACAAAGCACATGTGCGTATCATTGCACTGTGCATGTAAGAGATTATGTTTCAGAAGAGTGCACATGACAAGATTTGAAGACGTAAAGCTGCAGATATAGATAAAAACATACTGTTGATAGCAAAATGTCTTCAAGAATTTAGCCTGCCACATTTGGGCATGGCTTTAACTTGACTGGATTTACTCCTCTTTCACACTGTACGCACTGGAGGGTCAGGCCCATTATGCATCATGCACTTAATATTCTTTATAGTTGGTAAATCTGTTGGCCACTGATTACTTGGCCACTTGTCAAACTGGTAGGTTTGAATGGTTGGGTAGGCCTTGCTGACAGAGCACATTCTTATCTGGACCACTGGAAACACTCATCTGACAGGACTGACTGACGTGCTCTGTTGCAGGGTGACCACACAGTCCAGCCTGAATGGGGAGTGGGAGGAGATCAACAGGAACACTGTGGAGTTGAGCCAGGACAAATAGCTAGCCACCTCCTGGCAGTGGTTCTGTTGGGGTCAATAAGGCTGAGGAACAGCTCCTGGGAGACTGTGCCTGTAAGGCGGCAAGCTGAGTGGGGCCAGCAACAAGGCACAGCAGCACCCTGCACAAGCAGGGCTGCTGTGGCCTGGGGTGCCACTGGAGGACAAGGATTAACCTCCTCTGCTCAGAATGGGTTACAGCATGTCAGGGTACTGCATCCACTTTCATGCAGCTGCAGTACAGAAAAGATGTCAGCAAACCGAAGTGAGTTCAGTGGATGCCACCAAGAATGTCTGGCTGGAGTCCTTCCCCTGTGAGAAGGCAGCCAGATGGCTGGGGCTAGCTCTGCCTTGAACAGAGGTAGCTTTGGCGGCACCTCTCAGCAGCCCCTGGTACCTTGAGAGGCGATCTGCAGACAGAGCCAGCCTCCTCATAGCTGTGTGACAGGAGAGTGAGACAACAGGCATAAACTGAAACTAGAGAGATTCATAATGGATATAAATAATTTTCTTCACTACTGGGACAGCTGAGCAGTGGAGCAACTTGGCTGTCTTCATCGTTAGAAGCTGTCAAGACCTGCCTGAACAAAGCCATGAGCAGCCTGATCTGAGCAGGACAATAGGCTACATACAGACCTCCCCATGTCCCTTCCAGCCAGAACTACTCTGTTACTCTGGGAGTACTTTGTTATGGAAGCTACAGTAGAGGCTGTGTCTCCTGTATGTACAATTAAGGATCTGTGAGGGAAGAACAAGATGTTGCTCTCTTCATGTTTGTGGTAGGAATGCAGATTTTAATATAAAAAAATGTTTCATTTCTGGGTTCTGAGAAATGAGACAAGGGCACAGGATAAGAAGAAATATTTAGACTGATGTCACCTAGAAAAAGCAACATGTTTTCCATTGATATAAGCTCTGAAAAAGCAGATTTAACCATCTTGACAGGTCTTTGGGTAGGTTTTTTCTTTCTCTTATGAGGGTGAGAACATGCCTTGTCTAAGGACCTTACTACAGCATCCTATCTCATCTGGATGGGAATATGTGAGACCTGCCCTGGTTCCTATGTTAGCTTCAGAGCTGTACTCAAAACTCTGAGTGAACGTACCCCAATTTCATCTCTCAAACAAGAGAGAAAGAAAGCTATTCTCAGGGACCTGGCCTCAGCAGTCTATGTAGAACAGTCCTGGTGCACTCAAGGTGGGTGAGGTGGCAGCAAATACTTTTATCTTGGAAGTAAGCGTGATCCTCAGGTGAAAGTTCTCCCTTGGGGCTGGGTTCTACTCAGGGAAGGTAAAAATCTGCTTCAGACTTAGCTGAGAAATCGAGTTTTGTGATGGCAGCAGGAGAGGTGGGGAAAGCAGAGACAAGGTTTCAGATAGGCTAAGTAGTTTTGGGTGCTGGGCTGATAGAGTCAGTGAGGATCAGAGTTTGTTGACAAGTAATCCCCTGAAGCTGACTGCTCACTAGAAAAGTTACAGCCTGTTGCAGAGGCATAAAAATAGTATTTCCAAGACTCCATTCTCTTTTTACTGGTTTTCTGCATTGCACAGTACCTTACATCCCCCTACCAAAGAATCCTCTTAACACTGCAGACTGTGAGCACAGATAATCACACATCTGTCAGCACAGGCATTTGTCAGGATCAGCTACATTCTCCAGTCATTCTTTCTTCTCCTTACAAAACAAGAATTCATGTACTACACAAGCAGAAATAAATACATAAGAAATGAAGCAGTATATTCTTCCTCTAGTCCCCTATACTAAGGAATCACTCCAGGAGAACTGAACAGCTAAACTAAGTTAGAAAGCTAGTGTTAACAGCCAGTGGGTCACACTGGGAGATCACAGCAGCATAGCTGAGTGCTCACTTCTTGCAAGTTTTTTCCTGAAAAGTAGAAATAAAAACAAAACAAAACCTGACACCCCCCCCCAAAGCCTGGTTCAGATAAGCACATTGACTCACAGCTGCTGATGCAGTTACCACTTCTACAGTTAAGAAACAAATAGATACTTACTTGCTGTTGAACAGTGCCTCGCTGCTCCAAGCTTCTGGTGAGGTGGCTGCAGGCAAAGAGACCCAATCCTTCCAGTCGCTAACTTTTATAAAATTCTTGGCAGGCTTGTTTTTTTTTTTTTTCCTGTTTTTTTTTTTTTTTTTTTTTTTCCACCACTCCTTTATTCTCCCTCCTCTTTGGGCTGATTGGGCAGATGTCCTTGCCAAGGATAGCTGATTGGCTGCTAGACAGCAATCACCTGCAATCATTGGACCTACTTGCTGTCCCTGCTTTTCCGCCCACTTTCCCTCTCCCGTATATATAATGCAATTTATGATGCTGTGAAACTCAGACTTTTCTAATTATTTTAAATTATTCCTCCTCCTTCTAAAACGTGCCTGTGAGTAGTTACAAGAGAAAGCATAGAAAGTTTTTACAGGGATCTAGGGTATAACTTTCAGTGTAGGTTTAGATCTTCAGAAAGCTTATACTCAGAAAACTACACTGTGCAGACAGGAAGATTAGAAACCAAAATACAGAGCCTTGGGACAGACCCTTCACTTGCATGCGTTAGTGTCATTCCTGAGGCTTCCTAAGTGTTATACTTCAACTGAAAATTTAGCATGAAAACATGCTTTAATTTCCTGATTTGTGTGTGGAGTGATAAAATGTGATGTTATGATATCAGAATTAGAGAAACCACAAATACTGATTTTCTTTCACACTGTAACTATGAGAATAATGGTTATCAGAAGTAATATGCCCACTGGGAGAGGTATAAGTGCAAGTCTCCATGAAAAGCCTGCTGAAATATCTTCTCCCTACATTGCAATGACGTGCAGACTTTTCAGTTGCTTGGCAAGATTTTTCTGTGAAAAACACACACCATATATGGTGTATCAGCATCCCATTTTGTATCAAATCACACCATGGCTGTTCACCAAATCCAGACATAGACCTGATTTTGTTTTTGTTTTCTTCATGTTGCAGGTCCATGTCCATGGGGAGAAGTACAGTGTGAGGCTGTTTGGCAAACATCATACTCTCAGCAACAGTATATTCTGTGACCTTGGACATTAGTATGTCTTTACTCCAAAACCCCTGTGTTTGCCCGAAGAATGACGTAGTTTCTCCGTTTGTTTGGCTCACGTGGTGACACCTTTAGCCTTCACATGGACACAGTGAGAAGACGGATTTCCACTTCCACTGAGCAGCACTATCTTCATTAGGGCTCTTGCTCCTGAGCCTGTCTGTCCTAGAGCTGCATGCCAACGTCCATGCCTGTGGGATATCTAAACAGTGAACGTGCTGCCAGGGTCTGCATTTCATGACAGCCAGCAGAGAAGTTTCTGAGAAAGCTGAGAGTATGGTCTAACTGAGGGCCTCATGCTTGTGCTGCTTTGTTTAATTTTCTCCTCCCCAGTCCATTCTTTTTTTTGGTGAAGAATGCTCTGGCACATGATACTGATAAGAAAGCTTTCCCTGCTTTATGCTTTATGTGCAAGAAAGCAAGAAAGGGAACTCCAATTCATATTAAGGTTCCGAAGCATCTTTTATGGATTAAAAGTGTTTTTATTGAAAAAAAAAATTATCTAAAACTCTATTGGAACCAAGAAGATGTTATATTGATAGTCTTCTTCAAGGCCACAGTGAAAATCCAAGTCTGGTTCTTATCATTCCCAGTTTGTTTAGAAGCTGTTGTAGACAGGAAAATACATGGAAGTATTTCTTTCCCTGTGTTGTCTGTGATATGGACTGAGTAACTATTACAGAAAATCTGGAGGAGTCTTCCTGATAAAAATTGTCTGATATTTTAAAAGCACTTTAGATAATCCCCTGTAGCCCCTTTTCACTCTTTGTTCTTTCAGAACTATCTATATAGTTCTTCCATATGGGTAGTGGCTAGTGTGCGGTTTCCATTCCTTCTAAGCCAAAATTCAGCACAGATAGCTCTAGTATTACAAGTCCTAGCAGAGATTCTGAGCAAAAGAAATGTGAAAACCTCATGGCTCAGTTCCTCACTTAATTTAAGAATTGCAGTCATTTCATGTGGAATGATCAGTCACTCCAGATAATGTCACTGTAGGGTTCAGTGCTATTAACATGCAGAACCATGCTGCAGGCTGTGATCTGCAGAAATGAGTAGTGAAATAATATTAAAAATAGACTTATTGGAACAGAGCTCTGTAATCATAGTACTTTCATTAAGCACAGAAACTAACCTGTCTCATAAAAGATAGCATTACCCACACAAACTTTTCTACAGCAAAATCAGTGCATCAGCCAAACTATAAACCTGTTTCACCCAGCTGGTGTTTGAACTTATAGTATTGTAATCTCTCTCAGCTTTCCAATCACCTAACTTGTTTTGGAATTTTGTTTTTGTGTGTTTGTTAATTTAAGCCTTTTTCAGAGTAACATAATGCAGGTATGGGGCTGTGGCTAGCAAGATGTATACCTGTGTGAACACTCTTGGTAGAGGGCTACAACTGCTACAAAAGAGATTGAATTGGTGGCTGTGGGCAGCTGATTTCAAAGTATACATCACAGCACAGGAAGGCTGGAAGTCCTGTGTATTCCTTTGCGGATCTGGAGTTGAATTCAGTGATTCTTGTAGGTTCCTTCCAACTTGGGATATCCTGTGATATTTCTGTCTCACTAATGTAGCATAGCAGAAGTAAATTTTGTATTTGAATGGCTCGAATGTTTTGCCAATGTTGATTCTTCAACCTGAAGTTACCATATAAAAGTTGACATAAGTATTCTGCGTATTAAATAAGTTTTTAAAGACCAACAGAATCTTTCTTTATAGGAGGCTTAAGCTATTATCTATGTTTTACTTTGTGGTTTTGCTTTCAACAGTGCCAAATTTGCAAGTAGTGGATTTTTACAGCAGAAGTCCATCTAATAGATGTCCTTGCAATATGCTTGCAATATCCTTGCTTTCAAAGGCTCTGTCAGTTCTGCACTGATGTTTTGAGTGAAGACTGTTGCTGGATGAAGTACTTCAAAATGCATGGAAAGCCTGGCTTAAAGACATCAGGTAAAAAAAAGGATTAGAATTGCTTACAATTCTTCTGGTTGCTGATTGTGCTTTTCTGTGTGTCTAGCAGTATCATTCTGATATTGATTTTTGCCTGATGCTAGTATGCTTTTAAAATGAAAATGAGTAAACATGGAGACAGACGAGAGACAAATTGTAGTACACCTGAAAAATACACAGGAAAAGGAAGAACTGGGTAAAGAAGTTTCAGAGATTACATAACTGGCCATCAAGCGAAGGATCAAAAACAGAACTAACTTAAAGCTTCCCTCTGCACTTTTGGAAATGACATAGTCTGAATTTTATTAAAACTTGTGTACATGGTCAGACCTATGAAAGGGTTTGAAATGAGGTGGAAAAAATTGCTGAAACTTAGAAGAACATCTGAATAGAATATGCATCCACATGAAAAACACCTGCCTCTGAGTGCCCCGGGAGAGTGCTGCCTGCGTGATGAGGTTAAAGTCTAATCAGAACAGATGAGCTGAGTGGAGTCTGCCTCCTCTTCACCTCTCTGCCTCGTGCTGGATGTTTCCTGTTTTCTGTACTCTGCAGTCTTACCTAACTGTCTCAAAGTCCAGCTTGTTCATCCCTATCTAATCAGAGGTATTGTTTATTAAGTGATTTGTTTTCCTCATTCACCTATACTCCAAGCCCCCACTGCGGAGAACCTGTCCTTTAACCCCACTGAAAGAAATCACCTGTATTTCAAGTTCCACAGTACTCATCTGTGTTTGCAGGCACGTTGTATGTGGAGGGTGATGGGCAGGGCTGGTGCAGGACCTCATTCAGGCCAGGGGGGCCTGTTTACTCTTCTGTCTTCTGGCTTAAAGCTGGGCTGCAACAAACATCATGGCTCAGAGTGAAATATAGGCAAGCTCATATCTAGGCTGTTATCAAAGCCCAAATGTTCACAGCCATTTCTATTCTGGGGACAGCAAATGGGGATACAACTTCAAATCAGACTGCCAGTGGTGACGTTTCTGGGCTGTGCAAAATACCTGTTACAGGTCTTCTGCTTGTGTTGTATAGGATATGAAGATAAATGCAGTAATGATACCGGTTTCTGTGCCTTTCTGCTGACACTTTGCTTTTAAAAAGAAAGTTAAGTAAATAACTTGCTGCTGGAATGGAACACTTATCTGTTAATTACCACTTTATCTAAGCAGTGCAGTTGCAAAAAAGCACATTTAGGTGCTGCGTGCTAATGTTAGCATTTAGTTTGCAAAATACAAACTACAGCAGATGTATGAAGTGGTCTTATTTGCTGAAAATACCATTGTGATTGTGGTTTCTATAGTGCAGGAAGAACACTGCATATTATGGCAGAAACTGTAAAAGCAAGTAGACACTGAAGAATTCATACTTGGCCACAGAGTCACCAACAGTGCAAGATAATACAACATTATTTTTCTTCATCAACACTTAAGATCAGTAGTTATGCAGCTGGGAATGTGGCATTTATAATTTGCCACACAGGATGAAGTCTTGGAAATGGACTGGTTTTGCTGTCTCTTTGCCTGTAGGTGCACAAATAAACAGGCCAATCAGGAGAATTCTCTCAATGCATGACCTGTCAGGGCAGAAGGTAGTGTGGGGAAATTAAGGTATTCTAGCAACTGAGACACATGAAGAAGCACATCCAACAGACACATAATTCTATACACATTATTGGCAGATATACTGAAGATTATTCAGAACCATATGTTCGACTCTAACATCTGGTGAATTTGGATATAACATCTATAAAGCTGGTGTGGAGACCTTCAGAGTCCCTTTCCAAACCTGTACTATCTGAGGATTCAGTGGCAAGTAGTAAGTTCATGCAGATGAAAAAAGTAATCAGAGAAGTATCTTCAGTCAAATTTAGTAATGGAGGAGATGGATCTGCCAGTCAGGAAAACTAACTAACTAATAGTGACATAAAGACAAAAGAGACAACAGTTTTGATACAAATGCTGTTTATTTATTTATTTATTTTTAAGAAAGCTTGCTTGTAAATATCTTCAGAAAAAGGAAAAAAAAAAAAAAGTAAAATCCTATATTTTAAACAGAAGCACCTGTGTCCAGACAAATTGCTGTTGAAATAGCCAGTCTGGCCAATTGTAGCTCATCACAACTGAGAGAAAGTCTGCCGCCTTCTCTCTTCAAATGCAATACTTTCTCACTAAGATATTGATACATGTTGGGTATCTAAAAAAAACCTCTTGGGCTTCTATTCTAATAGAGTCCTATCAATTTATGCTATGTGGGGTTTTTTTGCCAGGAATCATGCTTATGTTGGATATGCTTTGGAAACAGAGGTAGTTTTTTGTTTAATTGAATAATTTTCCCTGAATTTTGAGTCCTGCTGTCTGTCCCATGAAGCAGGAATCCTCCAGTGCAAGCAATAATTGCTGCATTGAAAAATAGTCCTGAACCACTGAGAATGAACCAACATCCAACAAAACCCATATTATTTCAAAACTGGTTTGTCTGATTTTTTGAATGTGAGTCAGAACAACCTCAAGGCTGTGTTTCAAGGAGATGATGCTTGATCTTACATAGCCTAAGATATGATAACTCAGCTCCGCTCTCCTGATGCAGAAGAGAAGTAAAAGACTTCAGTGTTTGAAAATGCACTTGTAGCCCAAACTGTGGAATAAAATCCTGCAGGAATTCGGAATTAACAGTAACCTCTTCCCCCCCCTTTTTTTTTTCCCCTCTGAAGATGAAGTACGGTTCTCCAAACTGTCATTTCTTTTACAGCATGTAGCACAAATAATTTTTTAAAAAGTCATTTTCAGAGTTCCAAAGCACAGAATATATGCTTGCCTGTGATGTCACAACATCGTGATGGGCCTAAGTACCAGAATAACTCGGGAATAGCTCCCAGCTGGCTCAGTGAAAGAACCACCTCCATTGTAAAGGTGAATAGGGCACGTAAGTGGCTTATCAGGAGCTCTTTCACTGGCAGGTTGAAGTTGTTGCCCCTCCAAATGCTGCTTGCTGTTTTCTTCCAGCCAAACCCTCTTGGCTGTTTTGCTCTGTAAATGGCTTTCTAGTTTTAGAGGGATGCCTGAAGTTCACGTTCTCAGTTTTCAGATATGAAATTACTGACTACTGGAACAACAGACTGAGTAATACTGGGCAAAATAAAAGGAAAATAACATGGAGACAAACTGATACATAATTTCCCACATCAAAACATTTATTGACTCCATGTAGCTCGTTGCATTCTTATCTAAAGTTTCTTAATTCCTTTTCCTTCTTTCATTTTTTCTTTCTCTATCCCACTTATTATAGAATTATAGAACGATAGAATCACGAAGGTTGGAAAAGACCTCCAAGATTTGTAAACCTATCACCAATATTTCCCACTAAACCACATCCCTCAGTACAACATCTAAATGTTTCTTGAACACCTCCAGGGACAGTGACTCGACCAACACTCTTGGCTGCCTGTTCCAGCACCTGATCGCTCTTTCGGAGAAAAAATTTTTCCTAATATCCAAATTGTACCTTACAGTGAGATTTTCTTTGCAAGAATGAGTGGACCCTCATGAAAATAACAGTGTGTTGTTCTGGATTTGTACAGTACAAAGCTGAAAAAAAAGGAGTGAAGAGAAAGCATACCACACTGAAACATTCATAGCTGAAGAAGTATAAGCAAACAAGTTGTACTTGCAGGTGCAGGCACTTAGTGGAATAAATAGAAAGTGACACTCACATCCTGCCATCTTACCTTGTTATCATAAAGCCCAAGAATAGGCTTGCCCACCTGCCACTGGTGGTTCTGTGTGACCATTTTGATATCTTTGGGGTTTTCAGCAGCTAAGAATGAACATAAGAGTTCTGCCTGTGCAATCTCTTCTGTGTCTTCTGGCAGAAGAGTTGTTTGGCCTTTGGAATGACATGGAATCCACAAGCAAGCTTTATTCACATCTGATTTCCAAAGAAGATATCAAAGTGTCCTAGCTGATCTACTAAGCGAGCAAAGTTCATCTGTCTGAGCTTGCGCTGCCCCAAGCTGTGAAGCCATTTCTAATTGGCTAACCTATGTTGAGCACGTGTACCGTGTGTTCAGTACCCACTATGGACACACAGCTGGAGGTCTGCAAATGATTCACCTCTCAGGATTTTTATGCCTTTCCCACCTACAACAAAACTTGTCCAAAGCTGAAGGCTTATATCAACTGGTAGACACTGAGAAAAATAAAATTCAAAGTAAAGTTCTTCCTTTGGCAAAAATAAAGGAATAAACAACCTTCCCCAACCAAAACTCAATGAAAATGCTGTGCTTGGTTAATTCTGAAGTTAGGAAACTGGTTTCAAGTATAGCTTAACCAAACTCCACCTAAAAGTGAACTTGATTCAAAGCCCACTGAACTCCAAGAGGGCTTTTTTTCAGTTACGTTTTGGTGACAGTCTTGATTTTATATGGTATCTCTGTTATCCCCATGGTTTTATATTTAACTGTGGTCACAGCTAAAGTACAAAGTACCTATCCCAAATGCCTGACAAACAGAACAGGTTAAGTTAATGGGTCAGCAGAGGAGTGGCACTTTGATGTGTTGCTTCTTTATATGAACAGCTAGCTTTTTTTCTTACGGCCACTTTGCTTGCTGCCAGGAGCAGTGAGTGGACCACTTCAACAGAGCTGTAAATTACAGTTCCAAAACGAAATAAGGATTCCACACTGTGGCAGCACCTGATGTAATCTTCTCTTTGCTTCTGTGCTGATAGGAAGTCAAGGTAAATTCCTGTTGAATGTCTAAGTCCAATCAGCAACTGATAAAGGCTCTTAACAACCTAGATCCTCTACAACTAGTGGTGATACCAACCAACATGGTAGTAATTATATATTGTTTATAATTTCTGGAAATGTATCTATGAAATTGTGCATTTGTGATGTGGCTGTGTAACACCAGTGGCTGTTATTCTGCTTTCCTATTCCTACCTTCTGAGCTGACCCTTAACAAATCAACAGAGACAAGTTTCCAACAGCCTCTGCTCTGAGGAAAAGGACAGGAAAGGGTATAGGTACAGACAGGATCTGTAAGGAGAGGTAGTAAGAAATACTGAAATTCTTAGTAAAATTTGCAGAACCTACATGATTTTTCAGGGAAAGTTCTCATTGTATCTACACTGCTTTTGAAAGATGTGCTCAAAACCACAACTTTGAAATAGAAAGGTCAGACATCAGACCTTAGTGAGGATGGGCAAATAAGAACCCTTTCTCTTCACTAGCTTAAATTAGACACATTGACTTTGTCCAGCACTGCTTCTTTCCTAGGCTGAGAATTCTGTAATGAATGCAAAGGAGAGTAGGCAGTACAGCTGTTCATAATGGTGTGAGAGCTTTTCACTGATCATGGTGAAGGAAAGTAAATGATCCACGTCCTAATCTGAAAGCCTCCACTTCCCCCTCATATAGCATGATAGAATCATTGAGGTTGGAAAGACCACTAAGATCATCTAGTCCAAGCCATACATGCTGTATGGTGATTAGTTCAAAATATATATTAGGGTCTGCATGTACATAAACTTCATTTCTTGAGCAAATTGTTATTCAGGAGTTGTTTTCTGTCCACTTGGAGGCAGTGGATTTTTGGTGTGAGTGGCAGGGTGTTCAGCATTTGAGATTGCGGTGTCTCAGCTCAGTGACAAGGTTTGCAGGTCTTTGTGTCTAGAAAGGCATGAAAACATCACAGCAGTTTCGGGTTGTCGTTTAGCCGAAGGCTGGAATACATTCCCACATGCCGGACCAGGTTGGGTTCCACCACGTAGGCATTCTCCCCCTTCGTGCGCAGCAGTGAGTAGAGGGCAATGTCCTTAGCAAAACCCTGGCGACACTGCAGCCCCTTCAAGTAACCTAAGGCACGATGGGCAGAAGAAGCAGAGAACAGCATGGCAGGAGTGCAGCACTCTGTGACCGGCACAACGTTATACAGCACAGGGGCCAGCCGGCGCAGCTCCAGCAAGTAATGCCGTCCCACCAGCTCTGACAGTGCCATGCTGTAGGCAGCAAAGAACAAGATGATGGGCCAATTCAGGCTCGGGCGCCCAGCTGCCCAGGAGTACACACAGTTTAGCACAGGCCCCAGAAACATTCCCAAACCCAGCCACTCGAGGATTCGCATGGGCTCAGGATTGACATACTGCTGAAGCCTCTCAGGATGGTAAAGTTTGAAGTAGAGTGCATCTCTGAGGTATGGTTTGGAGAATCGGGCTAAGAAGAGGTGCTGCAAGACAGGGAATATTTCTTCCTCTGGCACAGCATCATCTTCCACTACCAGGACATATTCTGGGTTATATGCCAAGAGTGACTGCTCAAGGCAGAAGACATAGTCCTGCTTCTCCTTCTCAAAGTGGTTCATTCTAGGGTCAGGGTCCTCCCCAGTTTTGTCACGACTGACCATAGGAAAGAAGCTGCTCAGCAGCTTGACATCCTGATGACGACTGGGGTCAGGCTCCACGTTACAGACAAGGACACGGTGGCTCTGGCAATTTGTCCCACATTGCTGGAGAAGGTGGTGGAAACGGGACGCCACCTGCAAGACGTAGTGGAAATCATCCCGCCTCTGCACAGTGATAATGGTAACCAGCAGCAAGGGCCGAAAGGTTTCACTGTTGGAGGCCTTGGAGATATTTGGTATCTGCAGCTTCTCAAAATAATGGAGGGCAGCCTGACCCTCCTGCTGGTTCTGCCTCAGGAACTCCTGGCTCATGGGATTCAGGTGCCAGCGCCGCAAATAAAAATAAGAGTAGAGGAGTCGGTGGCAAATTAAAGGAGCCAGCACACCAAACGTCACTACAGTCAGAGTGAGAAAGTGGATGAAAGGACTGGACCAGCGGCACCACCTCCCGTAGAGCTGACAGGCATAGTGTAACATAGCTGCTGCAAGAGGGCACTCCTACCTCAGGGCACCCAGTGCCCCCCCTCCTTCACTTCCACTGCATCTTCTCTGGGTCTCAAGATACCATTGCATTGGTGGCTGCCAAAGTTTGTCCACACCTGGAGAGGAAGAAGAATGATTGTTAATGAAACAGGAACTATCAGAATGGGAAGAGTATGATTTGAGGAAATGGAAAGCTGAGAGTAGGACCAAGCCAAAAGAGAAGGCTGCTGAGGGGTCCACTGCAGTGGGGACATCAGTGTCACAGGACCATGAAGGAAGATGAGCGGAATGCCATTAATGCCTTTTCAGCACATAGGAGCTCTGATCTGAGTTAGATAAGATTTTATTGTGTTTGTTACTATACTTGAAATGCAAAACAAACAAGCAACGTGAGTGCAGAAGTGTGGAAAAATAAATCTTTTTTTCTGTTAAAAGCACAGGAATTTCTGTTAATAGCAGAGATGCAGCTATTTGGCCACAATGACATAATATTTGGGTTGTGGCCAAGAACCAAAGCCAGATCTCTGGTATTGTTGCCTAGCACATATTTGAAAGACAAACTTCTACCTCTGTGGAGTGACACATGCTTCCCTTCTGTTGCTTATACACTTCCAAAAGCCTGCATGTGTTTATACTTTACTCCAGAGAGTGTGAAGTGAGACAGCAAAAACACCAATTCACTTCACTAGAGGCATGCGTACACTAGGTGTAATGTGTCTCCCTGTCAAATATCTCTTTCTCTCTAGACCCCGTGAAATTAGACCCTGTGGAATTAGCAAGATACAATTGAGCCATTTACTCATATTTATAATGTAAGAGGTTATGCCTTTAATTTTAATCTCAGACATTTCTATATATTTATATACACATATACGCGTGCTCTAAGCAAGCACTCACCCTCACAGAAATGAGATTTTGCCGTATCCAGCTTTTCTGTTCTGCTTCTCTGGGATGCTATCGACACCTAATTCTTGTTGGTAGCTTACACCAAACTAGGGCATGTAGGCTGTTTATGTAAATTCTTTCATGGCAGCAATTTCCCTTTATAACCTACTGTTTGACTTTCCTTTCTACTTGCTATTCCCTGTCCTTGTGAACTGAGCTATTCATGTCCTCCATCTGACTGAATCAGTGGAGAATTTCTCCCATTTTTAATCTCCTGCCTTCGCTAAGTTCTAACCACAGAATGTTGTTCCCAGCCCTCTTTCCTTCTCTGCACTGTTGCTTGAAGCATCGTGAAGAATGCTGTGTGGATGGGAAGCAACCAGTGCCACAGTGTTTCATTCTGTGTCTCAGAAGAGCCACTTAGAAGAAATGACTCAGAGAAAACAGTGAGCAGGGTCTAAATCTGGGACTGTTTCAGAACTGCCTTCACTACTCTATCACAGATTTGCTACATTTACTATTACGAAAACTGCTTCCTATTTCCCTATGGCAATCTGATGATCTTGTATGAAGGGTCTTTTACTAACATTAATGGAAAATATATGAGAGTTGCTCCAAATCTTTCTTAGAGAACAGATCCCTCATGCTGTGACAGCCCAAACAGTCTTGGATAGACTTGTGACGCCAGTGTTGTGTTATTCTAACGACTCACAAAAATACAAGATTTCAAAGATTTTGTGTAAATAGAGATAACAAATTGGCACGTTGATGCATGAGAATCTGCACTGTGTTCCCAGGGCTTTCTTTTATTATTTTTTTCCTTATTGCACAACCTTGTTTCACAGACGCTATTGCATCAGTGACCTTGTAAAGGCTTTAAAGGTGATGGCTGCATTTCAACCACCAGATCAAAGCCACTGAGATTCACAGTATGAAGACCTGAAATCAATCAGATTTAAAGATCTCACATTTGAATGCACTCATCCAGCCAAAACCCAGGGCTTTCCCTCTTCTCATTTTCTGCAAACCAGTCACAAACACAATGGGAACACACAAATGTGCAATCATTCTACAACTCCCACCTCACAATGGTGTACTTATGAGCCGCCTTGTGATGTGAGCAGCACTGTTGGTGCTGTGATTGAATCACGCTCCTAGTGTGAAAGTGAGGAAAACAATGGAAAAATACAAGGAGATGAGGAAGAGCTAGAAGGTAGGTTAGTCCCCAGGTAGTAAGAAACTGACTTTCATCTGCAGCTAGCTATGATGGAGTTCTGAGCTGCAAGAACGGTGAGGCCACAGCAAGCTCTGCAAGTCCCGGGTTATGCATTCAAGCATTAATAACCTTCATCAAATTGCTGACCAGTGAGAAGTGGGAACCACGTCTTCAGTACAGCACTGGAGAGGCCGACGCTAGGGCACAGCCTCACTGCAGAAATCACAGCCTCTCTGCAGGAATCACAGCCTCTCTGCAGGACTCACAGCCTCACTGCAGGAATCACAGCCTCACCGCAGGACTCACAGCCGCCCGGCTGCCGCAGCCCGGGCAGTATCAGCCGGGTCCCGGCTGCGGGCGTGCGCCGTCGCTCCCCCTGCGGGTCTTCGCGCTCACAGCACCGTGCCGTCCCCGGCCCTTTGGGAGCTCAAAATTGGGCACTGCACATTGGCCAGCGTTTCTGGCTTACCCTGGTTGCCGTGCTGAATGCTAGCTCACTACCAGAGGAAAAGGCTGCTTTTTCTGGGTAGCAGAAAAACCACAGAGCCTAACAACGGCTGTATCAAGGGAGGTCCCATAGACACTGTCTCTGGAGGTGTTCAAGAAATGCGTGCATGTGGCTCTGAGGGACACAGCTCAGTGGGCATGGTGGGGGTGCACTGATGGTTGGACTTGGTGATCTTAGGGGTATTTTCCAGCCAAAACCATTATGAGAATTCTAGGAAAGATGGAGGACATTTGCCACCTCTCCACTTTATGTCTGTTAGCACTGAGAACCAAGAGCTCTTGCTTTTACAGAGATAAAATTTGTTCTTACAAGCAGAACTTGAGAGCAGAGCTTCTCACTGGGCTGTTTTCAAGCCATCAGGATGGTTCTGGCCTTACTGAAGCTATTCTGTTTTCAGAAGCTGTTGGTAATGTAGCAATAATTTGTTTTTCTCCCATCTTGGAGATTCTGTTCTAAGTATTTAATCACCATTTCTGACTGTGAAGTTTAAGGTGAAAAGAATGAATCAGAGTTGAATTTTATAGTATTTTAAAAGGCAACTGCATGAGTCATGGATAATAACTACTTTGCAGCCACCTAATAAATGGCAGTGGAGACAATTTCTACAGCAGCTCTATGTAGAACTGAGCAATTGCTTAGACATGCTTGGAAGCCATGTGGGTACAATACAAAGCTTCATATTTTTTCTTTACTTAGACCTTGGTGCAGATTCCCTCTGGGAACACCTGGACCACATCCAAATCCACATCTCTGTCTTCATTAGCTTCTAATTACTTGGCTGAATTGCACTGATTAGGATAAAGTTACCTCTGCATACACTGAGGAAGAGCAGAAAAATACATAACTTCCTCTCTGGGATGCAGAATAATGTCACCTGTGCTAGGGCTTTAAAGCTGATTTTCTGTCTGCTTCCAACGCCTCTGCAGAGAGGTGTTCTGAGGGCAAGTATTCCTGGAGCAAAGCCTCTCACGTGTCATCACTGCAAGATTCTAGGAGGCTCCTGGACTGCTGACTCAAGAGAGGAATATCCATCCTCCACTGCCTCGTCCATAAGGAGGCACAGAGGCCACAGGGTCTTCACTGTGTGAAACAGAGATAGGCTCTTGGAGAAAATCCTGGGAAGGCACGCTGTGACAGCAAAGAGCCTCAGTGATGTCAGCAGATGTGTTCATACCAAACTGTAAATTTAACTTTTGTGTTCTTCCTGCAGTAGCATTCCAAGTTTAAACCTGGAGCAGAAAAGCACCACTGCCCCCCAGCTTGGCTTTGTACAGCCAAGTTGCAGCCTCAGGACCAGGTTCTGTCCAGACTGACTTCCTCTGGAGGAGACAAGAGCTTTGTCCTGACGGTGGTGGTGGTGGTAGTGCACCAGTCCTGTTGGAGCCTGAGGGAAGCTGATTCAAACATCACAAAATTGTTAAGAGACACAGAAATTTCCTTCTGTTTCATACATGCATGCTGCCAGCTCACTGTTCTGTACAGTGAGGTTTCCACCGTGATGAGTACAGTTGGACCAGATGGCCAGCTTTTCTCATCTACAATTCATGGTACAACAATTCCTTTCCTATTTTCTGACAATTTTGAGCAAGTGAGATGCCAGATAATGTTTCCACAATGTGTTTGGATTTACTATGAAAACAGCAGCATCACGTAGAAGGCAAGTGCTTGCACATCTGACCATTACATTTACATATAACAGTAGGAGTTAGGCTCCCTCGGAAAGAAAAATCATTCTGGCATTCTAAAAACATTCAGCAGAATGTTAATGGAAGGAGCTCAGCAGTTATTCTTAGACTATACTTTATTAGCAGGTGCAAATACATCTCTCACATCTTCTATTTCAAGCACTGCTTATGGCAGCTGCCATTATTTTGTTTCTAGGCAAACCTGGAACCAGCTAGTGCCAATAGTTGGCCAGAATCACTCATGGCCAGTAGAGCACACAGTCAAATTCATAATGAAGCAGCCATTTGCGATGGTAGTCATTAAAGGACCTGCTTGCCCTTGTTTCCTGTGACACCATGAATGTCAAATAAGCCAGGCTGTTTTGTTACAGTTTCACTGAAAAAGCTCAGGGCTATGACAAGGACCATGGTTATCGCTGATGCACAGGATTTCTCAGTTCTTTCAGGTTTGATGATCTACATACTAAAGGCACAATATTGCTATGGTGTAACAGGTTGGTGATAGCTAGGACTGTAAGAGAGGTGGCTGGGGAAGTGAAGAAGGTTTGGATGTGGTGCCCTTTGGCAGTTACATGTGGTAAGAGGCAGAAATCAAGGGAGCAACAGCAAGGCTGTTTTCACCTGCCATTCCTCAACTTTTCCTGACAAAGGAGCTGGAATTTAATGACAATACACAGATATACAGAATCATACAATCATTAAAGTTGAAAAAGACCTCTAAGATCACCAAGTCCAACCACCAGCCCATCACAACCATGCCCACTAACCCATGTCCCCACATGCCACATCGCCACAGCTCTCAAACACCTCAAGGGACTCCACCACCTTCCTGTACAGCCTGTTCAGAAGGCAGTGATTCATAATTCGTTTAGGAAACCTCAGAAACTGTAGAATTCCATCTTGAATCCATTCTGATAGGTAGGCTTGTTCTTCTCCTCAAACTACACTTAACAAATCATTCACAAATCCCTGGAAATCCAGGGACCACAGTTTGGAAGCTACTGAAATACCAAACGAAGTATGTGGATGTGGCAGCTGGAAGACACTTTCTCCTCTCTCCTTGAATTAATAAAGTAAAAAGATGCCACTATTAAAACAGGCTGTGAACTGAATGTATTTCAACTGCAGTTATTTCCTCATCTTCTCTCTTCCTTCTATCTTCCTTTTCCACACAGAGCCAAAGGGTATCATTTTGAGCCCCTGCTGGCTTTCAGCTGGCTGCCCCCTGCTGTGCAAAGCCACAGGAAAGTGATGTTTTCCTCCACTGCTATCAAGCAGTACTGTCAGTGTTAAGATCAAGTGGGAGTGAAAAGCAGCTTGGAGAAGAGAGTTCTATGAAATAATATCTCCACACAGAGATTTAAGGCAAGCAGCTTTGCGAAGAGCTGTTTTTTAGAAGATGACAGTGAAGGTTGATGTGACTTTAGAATTGTTTATGCAATCTGTACCTTTCTTAATCTACTTTTTCATTATTTTTTTTTTCTGTGCCTGAGGTAAACACACACATACAAATGTAACAGAATTTGATAATGCTCTGTATAAAAACGGGTGCATATGTTCACAGAGATCTGCCTGAAGCCCTCCAAAATCTCAGGAGTGGATTTTTATTTGCACTCATTTCTGCTTTATTATCAAGTTTGCATCCCTATTTGGTAAAAAGAAGTGGCATTAGACAAAGGTGCTGCTAACAATGGCATCAGCTATTGCCTTTTGCTGTCTGCTCTCAGAAGCTCAAAGCCAAATACTCTGCCTCACTGGAGGTGCTGCAGATCATTTGTGTTTTACAGCTTTGTGTCACAATGCTCTGCTAAAATAAGAGCTGACTGCAAGATACTGAAACAAACACAGCAAGAGACAACTTCCACTGTAATGGATCCTCAGCCTACGAAGATAAAAGGTAGGAAGGAGGCCATTTTTCCCAGATATGTAATAGATCTGTCTGATTTGGACGTCATGATGACATGTTATGGTTTAATCGTACCGGTAACTCACACAGGTAAGTAATCTGAGGTAGATACTGAAAAAACAGCTGCTAAATGTGGCATGCTTTGGTCAGCGCCCTGAGAACCCAGGTTCTGCAGGGCGAGGGATTCAGCAGTGTAAAGGGAGTGGGTGTGGTGTGGGCTGCTCAGCTTAGAGAGTGGTGCAGCTTTGTGCCGCTCACTAAGAGTGCAAAGAACAGAACACAGCAACAGGGAAATAGAACATGGCTTTTATGAACAAAGCCTTGGCTATTAAGGCTGCACATTTCCTGTTAGGAATGTTGGAATACTGTCACACGTCTATGTAACAATGAAACCACAGAACTGTACCAGGTGGCAGCTGCAGTATTTGGATTCTGACCACAGCAGAACTGTTTGGCTACACTGATAAGCAGCACTTCTCTTGGGGCACTACCTGTTGGGGTCAATGACACAGCTTCCTCTCTGTACCATGAGGGATTCAGAGGTTTCCTCCTTCTCTCCCACATCTGAAAAGAGCAGCGAGTGTGAGTTCTGGTTCTGGATGACACTGGGGAACCCCAGGGGAAAAAAAATGGGATAAATGCAATAGCTGAGAAACAGTCTGGTATATGGTTAGCATTGAAAGCAGCAGATTTCACACGTGCAGCTACCCCAGTCTTTATGTCCTTGCCCACGCCTGCTTAACCTGCTGTGTCCTTATGGCAGCCCATCACTGCATACAAGGAGGTTTTCTCAGCAGCAGCGTGAATGCAAGAAGCCTACGAACCTGTCTCTCACGCTGGAACCACGTTACGTTGTGCAGCACCACCAGCCGGGCTGCAGCTTCCTCCCCAGACTCATGCCGGTGACTTCAGCCCCTGCACTGCTGAGGTTCCCCCCCCGCCCTTCGGGAGCGCCCCGGGGTAGCAGCTCTCCCCCCTCGGGGCGGGCCGGTCAGGACCTCTCCCTGCACCGAGCCCCCGCCCGCTCTCAGGCTGAGGGCGGCACCGATCGCAGGAAGGAAGGAAGGAAGCTACCTCTTTTTTTCAGATTCCCGTTTTCCCCCGTTCCCATTCTCGTTCCCCAGGGGAAGCTCCATCCCAAGGCCCGGCCGCGCCCCGTCTCCCCCGCACGGCCGCTGTGCGCTCCCCCGGGCAGCGGTGCCCCTCCCGTCCGGCCCCGCTCCGCTCACCGCTCCCTTCGCTCCCCCAAATCCCGCTTTTCTTTTCCCCTCCCTCTCCGCTCCCTCCCTCCCGGGCCGTGAGGGTGGGATTAAACGATCCGAAAGAGTGCAAGGAGCGGGCGGGAGGCGAAAACGAGAGGGGAGGCGAAGAGCGGATGGAGATCACCCAGCGGTGCCCGAGGAGCAGCGAAGCGTTACCCCGGCTCGGTGCCGAAGCTGCGCAGTCCTCCGCAGGCTCTGGGCGCTACCTGGGTGCCTCTGCCGGGCCGCGCCGCGCGTTCGTCTCTCCGCTGTCGAAGCCGCGGTGCCCGCCCTGCGCAGGGTCCGCCCCGCACAGCCCGGCGGGGGCCGCAGTGCGTGGGGGCAGCGGCCGCCCCAGCGCAGCGCAGGTGTGCATCGCTCCGCGCCGGTCCGCTGTGCCCCCTGAGCTCTCCTGCTGCCCGCGCACCTTCCCGCAGTGCCGCCTTAAGCCTTCGTTCTGCCAATTACTCCTAACCGCGGCTAGCTGAGGTGTGCCATTGGGAAAGTTGCCTTTTGCACAGACTCACAGACTCCATCACTTTGTGCCTACATCTGCAGGGGGAGGGGAAAAAAAAAAAAAGGCGCATGTATTTAGGCTGAGTGATTGCAGGCTGTGGCCTCTCGTAGTGCTTGAACAAATATGAAATGAAAAGAAAAAATAAAATTGCGCTATCAGCACAACGCTGTGTTCTGTTAGGCACAGAAAGAACTTTGCCAAAGCTCGAGACTATGGGCAGAAGGCTCCAGCACTTGTGGCACTGGTGAGGTCACACCTCAAGCACTGTGTTCAGTTTTGGGCCCCTCGCTACATGAAAGACGTGGAAACTCTGGAGTGCATTCAGAGGGCAGTGAAGCTGTGAGGGGTCTGGGGCGCAAGTGTGATGGGAGCAGCTGGGGGGACTGGGATTGTGTGGTCTGGGGGAGGCTCTGGGGAGACCTTATTGCCCTCTACAATTCCTTGAAAGGAGGTTGTGGTGAGGAGGGGGTTGACCTCTGCTCCTGGGTAGCAGTGCCTCAAGTTGCACCAGTGGAAGGTCAGTTTGAATGTTAGGAAAAATTTCTTCTTTGGAAGAGTAGTCAGGCACTGGAACAGGCTGCCCAGGGAGGTGGTGGAGTCAGCAGGGAGAGTCCCAGGAGTTGTTCAAGAACAGTACAGGTGTGGCACTGAGGGACACAGTGAGCTTGGTGAGAGTCAGCTAATGGTTAGAATAGATGATCCTAAGGATCTTTTCCAACCTTAATGATTCTATGGCTCTATATTTTGTTATAATTTTAACTTCACAACTTACACTGTTTCCTCTGGTAAACATGAACAAAGTTAGCTTTTGGGTTCTCACTTCATACCACTGGCAAGAGCCATTGCTCACCCAAAGCTTTTTATTGTGGAGACAGTGTGGATGAAGGGGCAAAAAGCCAGAGGTATGGTAATGCTCACAGAAGAAAGCATAGTTTGTTTGTTTGTTTGCTTGTTTTTCAAGTGATTTGTTTCCCAGAATCCTTTATTTTCCGCCACCTCTCACTTTTTCTGCCAATTTTGAATGACAGTGATTCATGCTCCACCTTCCTCTTACATGTTCTCAGGCCTCCAAATACTGATGCACTTGAAACTTGATAAATCCTGGCTCAGAACAGAGAAAGTGGGGTGAAAAAGAGATTATATGTTCATAAGAGGTCTGTTAGTGTGCTCTCCCCTTGATTAGAATTGCAAAATTTGTGAGAAACACAAAATATTTTTTCTCCCTCCTGTGACAGTATGTGTGTGGGGGAGCTGTTGAGTGACATCAGTCAAAACATACATTGCAGTGCACCCAGTGTTAATTCAGATGGGGTTTCAGATGGCAGAACAATTTGGTAGTAGTAAGTTAACAAGAATGGGACACAAGGCCTTCTCTGCGGGATGGATGTTTGGTTAATTGTATTTTTGTATAAAGCCTTTCTTTATAAGTCCTCTCTGCTGCTAGTTGACTCAGCTGACTGCTTTTCATCAAGCACTTGACAGTCACTCTTCAACACTTACTCCTATAAAACAACTCCTGTTAAACTTTAAAGGTGGAGGAAGAAAAGCCACAGCTAATTCTGGAGCAGCAGCACATCTCCCATTCCTGACTGCTTGTTGCCATCACAGTGCTCTTTTCCCTGCTGTGTGCTGGCATGACAGAGGCTGATCTGGCTGAAAAATAAACCTTTTCTTATGATGGATTATTTCTTATCCGGATCACTTTCAGCCCACCCCACCAAGCGATTATGTCAGCCTCACAGGGCAGGCAGGGCTTGGAGAGCAGAAATGAATGTTTGGGAACATGACCATGCATGCAGTAATTTATATGCAATCTGAGATGCCCTTCTGAAGTTATTCATCCTGTATAATGGCAGGACAATCCTTTGAAGTTATAATCAGGAAAAAAAAAAAAAGAAAGAAAGAAAGAAAGAAAAAAAAAGCATGTGGTGAGAATTGGGTCCAAGCAGGGGAAGTTCAGAGCAGCCACATAGGTAAGAGAATTTTCAGTTAAAATAATCTTTTCTGTGCCATGCAAATGGCCACTCACAGTATCGAACATTTTGTGCAAGTGGAAGGAGTTATTATTTTTTGTAGTTTGCTTGAGACCAAGTACAGCTCTTGCTTTTTATAAAACATGCTTGTTAGCAGCTGGATAAGCTAACAGGGTAGTTTCCAGATGCTTGCACAATGTGCTCAGCACTCCCAGCAAACAGAAATTCCTAGTCTTAGAGGCAGCTAAATTGAGAACCCTGTTCTCTGATGGATCTGTGTCATTTGTGTCTGGGCATCTCTTTCAAAAACACCTGTAGTACTTGTCTCATCTTCCCTGTGGCCCCACTCCTGGGTTGTGGGTCTCTGCTCTGCATAAGACAGCATGAAGTCTAAAGCAGCAGCACACTTACATGTGAAACTGACCTCCTTCAGCCAGCTGCAATGAAACTTAACAAATATTCAAAATGTATTAGGGTCACACAGGTAGCTGTGAAAGGCCAGGAAAAGACAGGCAGACAGACAGAAAGAAAGGAAGAAAGATTTTGTAACCCTAATGTCCTCAGGATAAAATCCAAAGAAAGTGCATTCTAGCCAGAGGAATGAACAGCATGTTTAACATAACATGTTGTACCAGTATGTGTATAACCTGGTTGGCTGCACAAGGTGTGAAGTTCTGTGGTGCAGCGACTACATTACACATTTACATTTATCTAACAGATGACAATAATTACCCGGTTATTCCTGTACCTTCTGAATAGGTATCTTATCTGCTATTCAATTCAACATCTACATTTTTAAATGTTTTTCTTTTCTTTCTACTTAAAAAAAATCCACAAGGTAAATCAAGTAATAGTTCCTGCTCATAGTCTGCTCTGTAAGAAGCAGCAGACATTTCTGTTGGCAGTTTTTAATAGGAATTTGATGAATACTGATGAAAACCGAATAATGTATACTGGCTTTCTCTGGTTTTCTTTTTGAGTAGTGTTGATCACTGGGGAAACAGAAACTGTTCATAGTCCTCTGTTGTATACCAGAAGCTGTGAGCTTATATGTGAGAGCTTTTGTGTTTGACTTTAGATAATAGTGGTGAGATTAAATGCAGCTCCAAAGCAGACAAATTAGCTGCCTTAGCTATCCAGGCTACACGAACATTCTCTGAAAAGCCTGGAATCTTTTGATCTTTCGAATGTAAGGGTAAAGCTTTTAAAATAAGGGTGATGAGGCTCTGGCACAGGTTGTCCAGAAAGGTGGTGGGTGCCGCATCCCTGGAGATACTCAAGGACAGGTTAGACAGGGCTCTGAGCACCTGATGGAGCTGTAGCTGTCTCTACTCATTGCAGGGCAGTTGGACTAAATGTCCTCTAAGGGCATCTTCCAACTCAAATGATTCTATGATTCTTTTCACTAGAGTCTGTACATCCAGTTATCTATTAAGGACTAAGTATTCTTCATACACTTCCCAGGCCTGAGGTCTGCTATATATAACTGCATTTCAGAACTTATCTCAGGCTTATTTCTATAACTAATTCATCTTGCATATACATTGTTATTTACTGTTTTTACTGTTATTTACTGTTTCTTCTACTTACACTCTGCACATCTGAAGACGACAGAAACACAATTATTGCTAACTGCAATCCCAGTTCTTTTCAGAGACTACTGCATGTCACAAACACAGAGCTTTTCTGTGCTTTCTTTGCTTCTCTGATCAAATCATCAAGTGGGGCTGTTTACAGCAAAATACCGGTGGGAGGCAACACCACAAGGTATTAAATGATGGCAAGATTTCAGGACTACAAGCATGATCGCACTTAGAGAAATGAATGTATCTTACCAGCTTAATTGTAATGCTCTATGGCCCAATAACTTGGCTGCCAAGCTCCAACATTCTGAGTCCTGCAGTCCACAAAGGCACAAAGTTGTCAATTAAGAAATGGAATCATGTGGCTCTCCAACTGCTGTTAGAATACATGGGCTTTCTGTTAATTGCTGTGTTTTGTAACATAGGAGAACAGTCTGAAACAGTGAACATTTTGCAATGCTAAAAAACAGAATGGGGTAAATTGACAAGACACAAGGTTTCCAAACAGATAATTTCTAAACAAGAGCTATTCCCCTGGACTGCTGGAAAGAATTTAATTTCTCCTTGCAAAAAGGAGTCAAAGTTATTTTGCGTGGTTGCTGGGCACACAACAAATTCTATGCCTATGTGAGAAGAAGCATGGAGCATAGATAATTGTTGTTCTATTCAATGACAAATTTCCAGGTGTGCACTTCTGGAACTAGAGTTCTGCTGCTGGAGTGTGATTAGCTGATGTGTAGATGGAAAATCTGGATAACACTGGAATGAGGTTTTAACCATACAAAGACCGTCAGGAAAATTGTATCAAATGATGGCTATTTTTACACTGCATCAAATCTCTAAGAGAGAGCATCATTTGAAATTGAAGTAGTTTTAATTCAGTTTAGCTGAATGGTTTTTTGGGAGTAAAAGAAATAAAATTTAAGCTTTTTCCCTCTAAATGATAGCATCTCTGCAGGATGTAACAAACACCTTTGGTACATATTTTTAATTAATACAGATAAATTTTCTTAAATGTTTAAGTTTAGACAAGTCTTAGAAACCCAGCTAGAGGCACAAGCCTTACTTGAAGTGTAATAGAAAAGTCCACGAATGAGACATGAGAGTCTCATCGAGGTCTAGAATTATACCTGCTATATTAACCAGAACTCAGCATGAAGCTGAGTGTTTTTTCTAGAACTTATTCTGTAAATTTCTCTGCTGTTAGGAATGAGTATGTGCAGACATATCTTATTTTCCCAATCTTACAGGGCAACACATAGAATTCCCCAAGATCCAACAAATTTTTGAATATCAGCTCTTAAAAATATAAGCACATCTGTTAGTATGGGTAGTAAACATATGTTTAAGTTGAGGAAACAGTTCATAGCAGTTTCCAAAATCTTATGTGCACAGGATCTCTCCATATACAGACTGCAAATTGCGGAGTTAAGCTGATTAGCAACAAAAACAGAAAGAAAACACTTCAACTCCTGCTCCACTTGCTGGGCCCTTTCATCTCTCTCTATCATTGCTGCAACTAGGCAGTGAGATAACAAGGCAATTGTGCACCCTCAGCAACTTTGTGGGGACATGAAGCTGTGTAGTGCAGCTGACACGCCCAAAGGACAGGATGCTGTTCAGAGAGACCTAAACAGGCTGAGCAGTGGGTCCTACAGAACCTCATAAGATTCAGCAAATCCAAGGGCAAGGTCTTGCACCTGCGTTGTGGCAACCCCCACTATCAGTACAAGCTGGGGAACAAAAGAATTAAGCACAGCCCTGGTGAAAAGGACTTGGAATACTGGTGGATGGTAAGAATAATGTGACCAGAAATATGCCCTTGCAGCCCAGAAAGCCAACTGTATGCAGAGAGCTGATTGATGTCCCATCCCTGGAGACATTCAAGGCCAGACTGGACCAGGCCTTGAGCATGCTGATGGAGCTGTATGTGTCCCTGTTCATTGCAGGGGAGTTGGACTAGGTGGCCTTTAAGGGTTCCTTCCAACTCAAACAATTATATGAGCAGGTACTAATCCCTGTTGAGTGTCCACTTTGCTTTACTTACTGATGCCTTCCATTTTGTCTTTCTTCAGATTGCCTGCCAGGATGTTTTGGGTCAAGCAAGCATGTGCACTTCTCTTCTGTATGGTCTTCCCTTTTAATTGGCCAGTTCTAGCAATTATCTTCCTGTAGCGCCAGGGTTGTCTGGTACTTCAGGCACTGCTGGTGTGAGCAAACAGAATTTGGGTTACTGTAGGAGATCATATTTGCGACTTACTGAGCTGTGTAGAAGTTACTGCTATTATGTAGAAGTTGTCATATACAATGCTAATGCCTGAAATATGCATAAAGTGCCATCCTTGTGGGTTACTAAACAGGAGAAGGAATTATGTAAGGCATGTTTCACAAAATTCATTATTTCATAAAATGCAGCCACCTAATGACCTCCTGTATTCATACTCGTATTCTCTACTTAGCTTACAGCATCCAGTGTTTCTCTGCAGGAGCGAGACAATTAGGGAAGTAAAATGCCTGCAAGGCAAAAATAAGTAAGGATTTCTGTACAGAGTATAATTACATTTCTGCCCAAATTATTTCGAGTCAGATGACAATGGAATTTTATTTCTTAATCAAGGTAAAATATAATTTGTATCTCCCTTCCTAGATGTATCAGAAGTATTGTAGTGCTAGAGCTGTACATTGTAGGATTAACTTTCTGAAGGAACATGACCCAGTGTAGCAGGCTGTGAGCACATACAACCACAGGACACACTAGGGGTTATGTTTCGTATAGGCTCTTCAGTGGTAACTGTCTCTGGGTAAGTAACTTCAGTGCTTCCTGTTTACAGCCTAGCAAATGAAATGCTAATCTGTGCTGACAACAGAAGAGATTTTTTCCCCCCTCAAATAATTATTTATAGCAAGGGCTTTCCTCATCTAATTTAGGCCCCAGGTTTGCACTCTTAGGTCAATTAGTCGGCTGTGCCTGCATATTGCTCTGCTTTGCTGTGTCACAGTGGTTGCCCGAAGATGATTTTTTCTAGCTTATTACCTTAAGCTAGCTGCATCTTTGTGAAGTCCTGAAGTCCATTTTCTGACCTGTTTCCTGGTGTTTGTAACTTGCAGTCCCCTTCTCCATCTGCCACTGGTTGATGGCATCAGGGACTGTCTTTCCTGTTCCGTCTTTGGGATAAATCTGTCTTCTGTTCCCTCAATAGATTCCAGGGCACAGAACCTCTAGGACAGAGCCTTCTGTTAGCCACTGTCTAAGACAGTTTCTCTAACAGGTTTCATCAAGATTAGCAATCATACTGTCTTCCATATGGCCTTTTCTCCCAGAAGCAGCACAGTTCTGCTGGATGAAAGATCTTATAGCTAGAGCCCTGGGTGTGCCACATTTCCACATTTCACCACCTAGCTGTATAGTGCCTGCCCAGATATACCTGGATGATGAATAGTTCACAACACTGTGTCTCAGTATCTTGGCAGAAAGAAGAATTTTCAAGCCAATTTGTAAGACTTTCATAACAAATTTTGGCATATGTTACTGCTTTTGCAACTTGAGGGAGAGCCAATATGGAAACTTCGTAGGTCCTTCTGACTTGCAATAGAAATTAACTGCCAACAGGGTTGGGGACCCTCAGCACAACCATGGTTGCAGGACTGCAGCTCATGCTTACACACAGAGGATAAGTCACTCTGAGAGCCGTTTTGTGGTCACAGTCCTAGAGCACAGTTAACACCTGGAATTGTCCTCTGTAGGCTATTCCTTGGACAGCTTTATTTTTTTCATTTAATCTCTGGATATCTGATGTGTTTCCTCATATTAGCCTTCCCTCTTCACATACAAAAGCAAGTGCATACACTTTCCAAGAAAATATCTGCCATAGTCATTAAAATTCTTAAGAAGCTGTAGTTTTGAATGAAGTATGTGCTCAATTTTCTTTCAGAAATTGCAAAGGAAAGACTGTTGCTGAACTGCTCATTTCAAGAAGAAGCAATTCTTCTTCTGACATTGCTAACAGGCTGTAAAAGTTGACACATTTCTACAGTACATTCTCTTAAAACTGCAGCACAGTTCCTCTTAGAATGCTCAGCTTTCATAGTTTTTTTCATAGTTTTGCTTGAAATACCAAAGATGTCAAAATTGTACACAAAAGTACACCCAAGAGTGATAAGCTACCAGGGAGAATATTTCAGGCTCCTCAGATTTTGCTTTATTCTTATTTTTGTTCCACTATACGTATTTTTTCTCTAGTGCTGATCCCATGGTGTAGGAAATATCCAAATAATTTTCTAGGACGGTATCTCTGATAAAGCAGATTTTATTCGCAATTGCAATGGCGGG
>JAOWBP010004700.1:50380212-50436535 GCA_028571105.1 Tragopan temminckii | reverse complement strand
ACGTGGCAGGGGGGTTGGAGATTTATGATCCTTGTGGTCCCTTCCAACCCTGGCCATTCTGTGATTCTGTGATTCTTTGTTTCTATGTTTCTATGTCCCTGTCTATGCTGAGTACATTGAACTAAGTACTCTTTAAAGATTCTTGCCAAGTCAAACTATGTGTTTTATAGTTGGGCTGTGTACTCAAAATAAGGGTGTTTGTGTGACTTAAGCTTGCAGTTCAGTGCATTGGTGACACCGTGTGGTCATCAGTGGGAATTGTACTAATTTTTTATTTCCTGTTCTCAATTGTGTTCCATTCCTTTAGTATGTTTTAATGATATCTGGTTATTTAGTTCCCCTCTTTCACCTTCCCTCCACCCCATGTGAGTGGAACCAGGGAACTTGAGTAGGAGATTCTAAATTCTGGAAAGAACAGATTAACTTAAACCTTTTATTTGTGGTAGAATGGATAGAGAGGAAACAACGTACGAATTTCTTATATCTTAGTGACAGTAACACTAAACTTTGTGATAAATTTGTAGATAAAATTTAGATTCTGTTTATCTTATACTTAGTTTAGCCTGATAGTAGGAACATCTGAGCTGATATTTAAGTTTCAGAGATGAGACAACAGAGATTGATTTGAGGCACTAGTAAATACTGTTTATCCACATGAGCTTGTTTTGAGAGGAACTCCATTTGGCATACAGCTTTCTTTTTATTAGTGTTGAGCATTGTGTGTGTGTGCGTATTTATATATTTGTTTTACTGCTTCAAGTCACACCTATTTCCTGAGTTTTCTGTAGTGAAATTCAGATTCTGTACTTCCTCTCATTCGCTTTCTGTTAATGTGTCTCTTATTGGCACTTAGTTTTTCTAATTTACAGTTGTATTTTTCTATGTTTCTGTCTTAATTCATTTACATCTTAATAATTTTACAGTAAATCATTTGAAAATATTTATTGTGCTTCCCAAACTCATATATTTGAGGTAAATTGTTGCAAAATCTGAAAATGAAAGAAGCTTATTGTGTGACTCTGTAAGAGAAACAGTTTCATAAATATCAGCAGAGAGAAAGCACAGACTTTTTTAGTTGATACTTAAGCATCAATTGCATCCATTTCTCAGCAATGCTATTAAAGTTCTACATTGTTTTCTTTGTTTTTAAGATACTTGTTCTGTTGCCAGTGAAAAGTTGCTTGTGGCAGCTTTAGCTCAAGGAGATGATTTTACTTTCTGTGACATCTTCTTGTGTCCTGACCAGGTTGAGCTGCGACGAGCAGTGGAAGAAGCTGTGAAGGAGACTCCAGAATATCGCTGTATGCAGTCTCAGTTTTCTGTTCTGTATAATGAGAGTCTGCAGCTGAAGGCACATCTTGATGAGGCCCGCACTCTACTTCATGGCACTCGTACTACACACCAGCGCCAGGTGGAACTAATTGAGGTAGTACCTCTGCTCCATTAAACTAGAGAACATTATCACCTGTTGATTGTTGCTATTGATCTGAGTGGCCCTGGGAATGCTCAGGAAATGGCTTCCTGACAATAATTCATCTGTTCTTGTACCTTCTGCTGATGAGGTGAGAGAGACTTCCAGGTCACAGCACCAAGTTCTGTCTCCTTCTTACTCTTCAGAGGGATGAAGTCAGTCTTCACAAGAAACTACGCACAGAAGTAATTCAGTTAGAAGATACCCTCGCACAAGTCCGCAAAGAGTATGAGATGCTGAGGATTGAGTTTGAACAGACACTTGCTGCCAATGAACAAGCAGGTATGGAGTTCTTCTGCTATGGTTTTTTGTTGTTGTTTGTTTGTTTGTTTTAAGAAAATCAGCCCCATTAGAGGTTGCATTGCAGCAAAACACTTGGCACGATGTTATTTTTTTCTGTTATTCCTAAATATTTGTCCTGACAAGTTTCAGAAGCCAGTTGCATGTTATCTGACTTCCTCTTAGGTGTTGCAAAATGTTTTATTTTCATAGAATTATTGAGCCATAGAATGGTTTGAATTGGAAGGGTAAGATCATCTAGTTCCTATCCTCCTGCTGCAGGCAGCGGTACCTCCCAGTAGACCAGGTTGCTCACAGCTCCAGCCACTCTGGCCCTCAAAACCTCCAGGAGGAGGGCATCCACAACCACCCTGGGCAATCTGTTCCAGTGTGTCACCACCCTCTCAGTAAATAATTTCTTCCTAATCAAGTCTTAATTTGTGCTGTTCTAGTTTAAAGCCATTTCTCCTCATTCTCTCCCTACATGCTCTTATAAAAAAGTCCCTCCCCAACTTCAGGTACTGAAGGCCCCCTTCAGGTACTGGAAGTCAGCTATAGGGTCCCCAGCTCTCAGCCTGTCCTTGTAGAGGAGAAAAAGGTAAGGAAGAGTAATAGCAAGAAAACTTATAGATCAAGATTAAAAATGTTTGATAAGCAAGAAGTGGAACAGAAATAAAAATAGGTGATGCAAAGTAGTCACTCACCCGTTCCCCCCCCCTCACTCCTTCTCACTGATGTCAAGTCAGTTCACAAGCATAAGATCGCTAACGTTTTTAAATCCCCCTTCTTTTTCAGTTTTTATTGATGACATTACATGACATAGGGTATCTCTGGTCAGTTTGGATCATCTGCTTTGTTTGTCTCCTTCCAAGTTCTTTTGTACCCCCAGTTTGCTTACTTGGGGCACAGAGTGAGAAAAAGGAGAGACCTTGACAACATGCAAACATTATTCGACAGTAGCCACCACATTTGTGTGTTGCCATCATTGTTTTGTTTCCTAAATCTAAAATAACACTGTATGAGCTGCTATGAAGAAAATTAGCTCTGTCACAGCCAGATCAAATTAAAAAGATTTATTTTTCCTTTAAGGAGTGCTGGGGGGGTAAAAGTAAAGGGGAAACTAGGGCTGGAAATCTCCAGAGACTTATCGTAGCTTGTGAAACTGGTATGACTCTTCTGTGAATGTGTTGTGATGGTATGTTGTGCAGTGGAATGATTATAGTCCTGTTTTTATCCCTTGTCACTCCCTCACCATTAAAGTCTGTAGAAATGAGAGAAAGTATGTTTTGTTACATTTGTGTTTCTGTTTTTCTAGGCCCAATTAATCGGGAGATGCGTCATCTCATCAGCAGCCTCCAGAATCATAACCACCAGCTGAAGGGAGAGGTATTGAGGTACAAACGCAAACTGAGAGAGGCCCAATCTGACTTGAGCAAGGTATCCAATTACAAAATGCCAGTAAAGAGCAGAAAATGCTTAGTGAAAGTGTGGATGCTGTCAGTCCTTACCTGTAGTATCAGCTTTTCTGTTATGGTGTGCATGATGCAGTGTAATTTCTGATGGAGTTCCACGCTCTCCTTCTTTCCACTTAACAGAGTAATTGTCTTCCTTTTGTAGCTTTATAGAGCTCTGTGAAGAGTGTTAGCAGTGTCAGAGGAAACATGCAAGTGGAGTTTGGGAAGACCAGTATAGGCAGATAACTGTCATACAAGTTACTGGCTGATAACCTAATATCTTATTTTCATCTCTGACTTCTCTGTTGCTGTTCCATGACAGATCCGCTCTCGTAGTGGTAGTGCTCTTCTGCAATCCCAGTCCAGCACTGAAGACACAAAGGAGGAGCCTCCAGAGATCAAACAGGAGCCTGATGACCCTTCTGCCCAAGCATCTGCTCCCAAAGCTGCTTCTGAAGAAGCTAGTGAAGTTAAGGCCAGGCGAGATGAAGAGGAACGGGAGCGAGAAAGACGGGAGAGGGAGAGGGAACGAGAAAAGGAAAAAGAGAAAGAGAGGGAGAGAGAGAAAGAGAAAGAAAAAGAAAAAGAGCGAGAGCGAGAAAAGCAAAAACAGAAGGAGTCTGAGAAGGAGAGAGAGTCCAAAGAGAAGGAGAAAGGGAAGCATGAAGATGGAAGAAAGAAGGAGGCTGAAGTGATCAAGCAGTTGAAGGCTGAGCTCAAGTAAGAGTTGCTGTTTCTCCCTTTCTTGTGTGAGTTATGTCCTAACTCAGGTGTTTGTATGAGATTGCTTGCAGCTCTTAGGTAATTTGTTCCTGAAATTAGAAATTTTTAACATCTTCTGTCTGATTATGTTTTGGACAGCATAGTAACATTTCACTCAGAATACCATGAAGCTTTAAGACCAAACGAGGTACTTCATACACGTGTCAAGTTGCTGTCACAACAATTGTATAAAACTCTACAGCAGCGTGTTACTAATGAAGGGCACAGTGGTCTCCCCTTCTTAGATCAGTACCAAAGCAGAGATGGATAGCTGCTGCTTATTTTTAGGATGCATGCTTCCTTCACCCTCTGTGTATTCCATTGGCTTTTCATCCCACGTGTGCCTGAATCTGTTCTTTGCAGCTTTCGACTTGCACTTACTAGAGTGAAGTGAGCCAAGGAAGAAGACTACCTAGCTGCAGCGTGGAATATGGAGAGAATATCGTTGAATATGTGATAATGTAGCTTTTCTGCTTTGTTCTCACAGTCCTCTATCTCTGTTTACAGGAAGGCCCAGGAGAGCCAGAAGGAGATGAAGCTGTTGTTAGATATGTACCGTTCTGCCCCCAAAGAGCAGAGAGATAAAGTGCAGCTCATGGCAGCTGAGAAGAAGGCAAAAGCAGAAGTAAACCTCATTTCTCTTGCCATTTTTTTTCCTCAATTGCATTCTCCTTAAAACTTCTTTTCAGCTACTCTGTACCTGAACTGTGATGCCTTTGTTGTCAAAACGAGAGATTACTTCTCTTTGCACATTTGTCACTTACAATAGAGGCTGAAGTGGTTTGGAGCTGAGAAGAGATGTTGATACGTCCTCTTGGAGGACGATATTTTAATTGTTTGTGTTAAAGGAGGTTGGTTGCTCAAAGCTGTTTTTAGCTTTCCATTTCTATTATATGTAGATTAGCCTTACATCGTTAAAAATTTAGAAAGACCTAAAGACAGAGTTAGGTGTGATATTAGGAAAATGTTGAGTGTGGTCTCAGATTTCTTAGTGGATGTGGCAGGGAACATCACCCAACATATTTTAAATGGGTGTTGGACATTTTGAATTTTGAAATGTTCCATGTGAGTGAAGCTGCAGAGAGCACTGAAAAAAGTTACAATGTGATGTTAAGAGGTGTTGTGAATATGGTTTCCTCCTCCAACCACTCTATTTCAGACTTTCTTCTGCCTAGCCACTGGAGCCCAGGCTGGGGGCATAGGGGCTCAGCCTAGGCTTTCCTTTCTAGCCTCTGCTTTCCTGAGTGCAGGCCTAGCAGTAGTGATGCTAAGCATGCGTCCCAGGGACACACACAGAGAATACAAGACACAGACATGGGTAGTCAAGCAGATTGCCATGGACAAGCTGCTGCCTTCAGCAGTGCCCACTTACTGGACTCAAATCATTAACATGAATAGACAAGACCCTACATCTTTTTCCCATGGTAGGGATAAAAATTCACTGTGGAAGTTTCACACACATACACTCAGCTCTGTCCAGTTTCACAAGCGTGCACATTTTAGCAGATCCCTCCAGTGCTAGTACAGCCCTTCTGTCAGTCTGGCACTTCTGCCTGCATCCCAGGCCTCTTTACCCAATTCACAAACTGTCTTACCAAAAGTTGGCACTTACTCCTTGCAGCACACGTACATGTGGCTTGGATAGTGAGATCACAGAGAGATAGTTAAGAAAAAGATACATGGAGATACTGTAAGAAGATAGGCCAGACTGCAACGGTCAGCCTGATGATCGTGCTGACCAGCCTGATTTCACACACAACCAAGTCCTTTCTGTCTACACACCCCTTTGTTAATCTTGCACCCCTTCCCAGTGCTCAGTGGTGTTCAGAACTCTCATTCCTATAGCCTTCTTAGCTCAGGCCCCATCTGGTCCAGTCTTTTCCTTTGCAAAGTCCAACTTAGTCTTCCTGGAAGTAGCACCTCTAGTTTTTTGATTAATTGCCTAACAATTAGTGTGACAGACAGGGTTGGTTTGTTGTTATTGTATGCATGTTTGTTTTCTCAGGTCAGTGCCTCTGTGTATCTTGTTTCTGGCCTCTTCCTTTTTTTCCACCTTAGTTTCCTAGTTGGCAGGGTCCCCAGTCAGTTGACCTTCTTGGATTAAATGTTCTCACATTCTCTCATCAATTAGAATGACTTACCAGGTTTGGTTTCCTTGTTTTGTCAGTCAGGTTTGTGTCTCCATATGATGGTTTCTTTTTTTTTCTTTTGTTCCCCCTTTTTGCATTGAAAAATATGCTTGACCAGATGCCTTTAAAGGAGCAGACGCTCTTCTTCCACATAGCCTTACATATACAAGTGCTAGAAACAAGTGTCATTATTTTCATGAAGGTGTTGTTGAGTTTTCCAAGGTTTTGAAATAAAGGTCTTAATCTTAGAGCCCATGTTAATGGTCTGTCTGCCATATTACAGTGTCATGTTGAGATGAAATGGATTTTGTTTTCCCATGCTTAGAAGGCAGTTTTTCCTGATGTTTTGAAGAACTGTGGGGAAAACAAGCACTTGACAAAGCTCAGGCCACATTCTTGTATTTAGTGTCATTTCTGTCTTGTCTTTTCTTAAGCTGGAAGAACTTAGGCAGAGAGTGAAAGAACTGGAAGACAAGGAGAAAAAGGAGAGTAAAAAAATGGCTGATGAGGATGCCCTTCGGAAGATCCGAGCAGTAGAAGAACAGATTGAGTATTTACAGAAGAAGTTAGCCATGGCTAAACAGGTGAGTTTCTAGTAACTTCTGTCATGGCTTGTGCATTTGGGAAATAAGTGTCTTTAGCTTACTGCTAGGGAAACAGAATTTCTGTTGCCATATGTTTCAAAGATGTGTGGTATTTGTCCTTGTGTATGGAAGGAGGAAAAAGGAATTCTCAGCAGCAGCTATGACAAAGTTCATGGCAGAAGTGGAAGGGAAAATTTAGCTGTTCACGAAGCATAGGTGAAAAGCACAGAGGGGAAATGGCTGGGTCAGCATCCAGAGGAGGAAGGTGACATTTGTTTTTAATAGTATTTGTACATGTACAGTTGATATAATTAATACATTTGTGTGGTGCTGTGATGTACCTTCTTCCACAAAAAAGGACATAATCTAATGTTAACAGGGAAGAATTGACCTGAGTACAGGCAAGGCAAGCGAGTAATGTGGTGCGTTCTTTTTTAGAATTTAAATTCTTTTCCTTTTAGTACACAGTTACACTATCTTGTCACTTACTCCTTTAATGATGTAACATCATGAGTATAAAGGGCTTGACAGCCTTTTAATTGGAAGCTGTTGAGTTGTCAACCTAGGGCATTAATTGGCCGGGTTTATGACAGCTGTTTAGCTAGCTGCCTGAAGTTGGTAGGTGGTTTCTGCCCAGCTCTGGCAATGACTGCAGCTGATTTTTCCCACCAGGTAAGCGAGCATCTGTGAGTTTATATGAAGATGAGCCTCTCTTCTCCAGTTCATAATTCAGGCCCTAGAGACTGATGCATTTTCCTTGATCTGTGTTAGTTTTGGTGTCTCTGTACAATATCCAGGATAATAGAGTGGTACAGGAAACAGCTCTGCCAGAGCCAATGGTTCTCTTGCAGGAGGAAGAGGCCCTGCTGTCAGAAATGGATGTCACAGGCCAAGCCTTTGAAGACATGCAGGAGCAGAACATACGGCTGATGCAGCAGCTACGGGAGAAAGATGATGCCAACTTCAAGCTGATGTCAGAACGCATCAAGTCCAACCAGATTCACAAGCTGCTGAAAGAAGAGAAGGAGGAGCTGGCAGATCAAGTTTTGACACTGAAAACACAGGTAACTTGAGAGAAGGAAAGAGGACAGCCAAACACATGGGAGGGTGAAGTTATTGTAAGTTTACCTCGGTAGGTAGCTAAGATCCACACAGCTACTTGCTTGTCTTCCCCCAGTAGAACAGGGGAGTGAGGGGCAAAAGTGGGAATGTCCATGGGTTGAGAGAAAGGCAACTTACTAAGTAAAGCAAAAATAGCATGTGCAAGAGAAGCAAAATTAATTCGTTACTTGATGTTAGCAGATAAATGTTTAGCCACTTCCAGGAAAGCAGGGCTACATTCTGATCTGCTGGGAAGACAAACAATGTAACTCTGAAGTTACATTGACACTCCTAGTCATCCTCCTTTCCTCAGATTTCATTGCTGAGCGTAACATCATACAGTATGGAATATCTGTTTGTTTAGCTTAGGGCAGTAGTTCCAGCTGTGCCCTTCTGCAACTTCTTGTGCACCCCATATCTACACTGGTGAGATAGCATGAGATGCAGAGAAAGCCTTGTTGCTGTTTAAGCACTTTTTGTCAACAACTAAAATCTGGATTTGTTATCAACACTATTTTGGCCAGAAATTCAAACTACAGTACCGTGTAAGTCACTTTAAAGGAAATTACTTGTATCTCAGCCAGAATTAGAACAGAAGGAAATGCTCCTCACATCAACTAAAGTATTCTACATTGAACTTCAAGGCGTCTGTCTCAGTAAGAAACTGCTGTATGAGTATAAACTGTCCTGCGGGTTCATTGTTATGAAGAGCAAGTTGAAGGAAGAGTGGTGAAGTCACTTTCCTGTGGTTACAGTTCTTCCACATGTGTTCTGCCATATTTGGAACCAAAGTAGAACTGCTTACTGTCTAGTAGCAATTCTGTAAGGCACCCACCAAAAGATGAATCTTTGCTGCAGGTGTTTGCTAGATTTTTAAAGCATTCACCAGAGAGGTCTGAATATGTCTGTTAGGTGTGCCAGTGTGTCTGTATCCAGGATGAAAAAGGGAAGATAAAGAGATACGATCTTTAGTGATGAGGAGGCAGGGATAGTTTTTGCATGTAGTCTTAAGGACAACTCTGAAGACCTGCAGAGCATTCATTTCAGTGGTTCTGTGTCTCCTTTCTCCTTTTCTAAAGGTGGATGCCCAGTTGCAGGTTGTACGTAAGCTGGAAGAGAAGGAACACTTGCTGCAAAGCAGTATTGGAACGGGTGAGAAAGAACTTGGTCTCCGAACACAGGCTCTGGAAATGAACAAACGCAAGGTGAATGGTTCTTTTTGGAGATGGAATTGTTGTTGTCTTTTGGGAATCTCCAGGGTCTCACTGACATTATGGAACCTGATATTCCCTGCTTGGGAACTAGAATATGAGAAAACTGAGGAGCAACACTGAAGAGCAATGAAGAGTGTACTAATTTAAGTGTCATAGAGTGATGTTTACTTTTATAAAGATAAGTAAGCTGTAGTTGTTTCTGTGAAAGTCTTGATTAGGTAGGGGAACTTAGGGAAAAAGACGCAGCAGCCAGGTGTTAACTGAGATCAGTTAAAGCTTTCATAGGAATGATGAGGTCAGTAAAAGGAAATTATGATTAGGGAACACAAAAACATTTATTAAATGTGTAAGATACCTAAGTGAAGTTGGTCTGTAGGCTAAAACTGAGTGTCATGGTTGATCCAGCCATTGTTATCAAGGCTGTAGTAGAAATATGGGGATTACATCAAAACAGGTAGAAAGGAAAGCAGAAACATCGTTTTGAAGAGGAGATAGGAGAATTCAGTGCAATCATGTTCTGGGTACTGAGAGAACTCAGCTAATAGATTTGTAAGTGCAGGAACAGAAAATGGTAAGAGAATGGCTCTGGAAAGAAAATGACAAAAAAGAAAAACAACGAAAACCACCCACACAAAAAAGCCTTATCTTGCAGTTCTGTCTAACTTCTCTGTAGATCTTCTTCTAGATTCAATAGGAAAAAGTGGAAATGGAAAACATAAATGCCCCCTCAAATTCCCTCTCAGTAGCAGTATTTTTAGGTTTCCAAGTGAGATGCATTGTTACGTAACAAGTTGTCTCTGTTACAGAGGAGAGTTCAAGCTAAATTATTAGAGCTTGTGGGCAGAAGGATATTTTGCTGTTTGAAGTAATGTTTAGGGAGTGATTTCAGTTCTTCAGTTTGAAACTACCAAACGCATATTTGAAAAAAATTCGTCTCCAGTAGCTATAGAAATATTTTGTGAGCAGTCTTGAATTTACAAATAGATGGACCAGAAATCACTAGAACTTCTTTCATGGTTGTTAATTTTGTGATGGTTTACTTTTTTCAGGCCATGGATGCAGCCCAGCTTGCAGATGATTTGAAAACCCAGCTAGAGCTTGCTCAGAAGAAGCTACATGATTTCCAGGATGAGATAGTGGAAAGCAGAGTAACTAGAGAGAAAGAGATGTTCAACTTCAAAAGGGCTGAGGTATACACCTCATACATAATCCTTCAGTATGTTTCATTTGGTGTCTGCTCTTTGTGCACTGAAGTCAGAGTAGGTTTCAACTACATTAATTTCATCACTGTTTCCTGGCTAATACTTTTTTGTCCATTTACTTGGGTTTCTGCTTGATAAACTCTTGACTATTTCAGGTCTTGGCCACTGAAAACTGACAATACAAGTAGCACCAGATGATAGGTATTCCTCTTGGGATAAAAGTATAGATAGAATAATATAGCTAGATGCACAGTTAGGTGCTAATTCTGTTTCTTTTTTGAAGAAGCTGTGGAGAGAAGACATTGCTCATTTATTTGGTCTCTATTTTTATGCAGGAAGATATTTCTAGGTTACGCAGGAAGCTGGAAACCACTAAGAAGCCTGACATGGTTCCCAACTGTGATGAGATATTGATGGAAGAAATCAAGGATTACAAGGTGAGTAGCTGTCTACACTTCTCTCTTAAACTCTGCTTTAGTCAGAAGGCTTTGTAGTCACACTTCTGAGTATTTGACATTTGTTATCTGAACTCTGGCTCTGCAGACCTATTTTGCATGGAAAAAAGCACCCTTTCCTTAGCAGAAGTTGAAAGACCTTTGTCTTTAGTCATCTTTTAACATTCATACCACAGTGCAGCAGACCGTAACTGTAATGTTTCCATCTTCCAGGCCCGCCTGACCTGCCCATGCTGTAACATGCGCAAAAAGGATGCTGTCCTAACGAAATGTTTTCATGTCTTCTGTTTTGAGTGTGTGAAAACACGCTATGACACCCGGCAGCGTAAGTGCCCAAAGTGTAATGCTGCCTTTGGTGCCAATGACTTTCATAGGATCTACATTGGTTGATTCTTTCCACTGGAATCCGAAACCTGCTGCTTATGCTGACCACCCAGCCTCCCTCACTTCCTCTAACTGGCACCTTTGGGGCAGTCTGCAGTGTTCTTAGGGAATGCTTTTTTTAAAAAAAATCCAAAAAACAAAAAACAAAAAAGGTAGTGGATCTCAGTTCCTTTCTTGTCCTTGTTCTTCTGTTTTTGTCTTCAGTTTTTGTGGATTTCTTTTTTTTATGGTGCAGAGGACACTTTCCATTTATCACTTTCACACTGTCAAGTTGGAAACATCTAACTGAAGCCTTATGTGGATGGCATGGAAGCTCTCTGCAGTGGAATAAATGAGGTCTTTATTTGAAGAATTTACTCTGTTTTTTGAGTTTCAAATCATGTCAGTATGGTGGTGTTGCTGAGTGTGAATAGCTTCCTCATTAAAAGACCAACTAAAGAATGAACTGGTAGTACGTATGTAGACTTCAGTGGAATGACTCATAGAATTACAGAATAACTTAGGTTGGAAGGGACCTTACAGCCTACCTGTTTCTAGCCCCCTGTTACGGGCTGGTTTCCCTCCACTACACCAGGCAGCCTGGGGCCCCATCCTGGGACCTGGCCTTGAATGCCTCCAGGGATGGGGCATCCACAGCTTCTCTGGGCAGTCTGTTCCAGTGCTTCAGTACCCTCTGAGTGAAGAATTTCTTCTTAATATCTAACCTAAGTTTCCTCCCTTTTAGTTTAAAGCCATTCCTCCTTGTCCTGTCTGTATCAGACTGTGTAGAAGTTGGGTTCCCTCCTGCTTAGAAGCTCCTTTCAACTATTAGAAGGGCCCAGTGTGATCTCCCTAGAGCCTCCTCCAAGCTAAACAAACCCAGCTCCCTCAGCCTTTCTTTGTAGGAGAGGAGCTCCAGCCCTCTCACCATCTTCATGGCTCCTTTGTGGACCCTTCCCTTCTTCTTGTGCTGGATGGCTTGGGCAGGGGCCCCATCTGGAGTTCTGTGTCCAGGCGTATGGCCCCCAGGCCACCTGAGGCACGTATCTTTCTGTGTCAGGCCAAGTATCTGTGAAGGCTGCTGCATTAGTAAGTGTGCCTCTCTCACCAAAAGCATATGAGTATCTTTGCATCTGGAAAATGAGAAAGATAAGGCAATGGAAAGTCTTTGAAAACAGCATCCCATTGATGTTGATGTGGACATCTTCCTCTAGGCTGAGACACGGCCCTTTGTTTCCTGAAATTAATTTGTAAGGATTACTTTGGTGCAATTTTGCCACAAAGATTAATCTTGTAATGCACATGCTATAATAAAAGCTCTGGTCTGGATTACTTTTCTATTTGTATTAACTTTGATAGTATCTAGCTATGTTTCTGTCTTTGTCCAATTAATGGAAATGTTTTTTCCAGGCTTTAAGTTTCTAAAGCACAGAGATGAATTTCTTCTTTTCAGTCTTCAAAAAATGTTAACTAGAACAACTTCTGTCATTTTGGCTGTACCTTCACCACCTTATTCCTGACATAAAAGAAGGACCAAAATGCTGGCTTGTTTGTGCAGCCATTCTGTTATGGTTGACAGAAATCTTGTGAAAGGACATGGCATACATTATAGTCCTGCACTCCCTGTGCTGCAAAGCTGCATTTGAAGCCTGCCCCTAAATATGAAAAGCTAAGTCATTTATTTGAAACTCTTTCATAAGACAGAGTTTTTCCTGTAAACTTTATTTGCTTGGAAGATGCAACTCTCAGAGTTGCCTGTGTGCCTTCCCTAAACCACAAAATCTGAATTGTTTTTCTATATTCACTTCAAGAAAACAAAAACAGAAGTGAAAGTAATTAATCACATGTAGTGCCTTGTAGTATGCATGACTATTTTTACCCTTCTGAAAACATTTAAATGACTGAAAATTTGTGAATTGTGTAAATTAGCTATGAGTCCTGAAAATTGAAAAGGAACACACGTCCCTGATGTTGAAAGAAGAGGCTGGGATGCTGAATCTATGGTAAAGCTTCTGTGCTGTCTCAGCCTGTGCAGGAGGAATGAAACCAAGCCTTTATCACTTCTATTAAGTTGCTATCTGGATTACAGTTCATGATGTCAGAAATAAGAGCAAGTGTTTGGAATGCTAATGCTCATGTTATATGTTTTGTGGTACACATACTTGCTCATCAAAGCCAGGACTTGACTCACCAGCAAATGTCGCCTGTATCTTTGATCAGCTTTGGAGTAACAGTGTACTTCTTCACAGTTGCAAACAACACAGCCCTTGTAGGGTGTACCAAGTCCTTTACCGCCATCCACTCACACAGTCATACTCCATTTCTACTGAAAGTCAAGCCTGAACTTTTGTGGATATACTAACAGTGCTGGGTTCACTCTAGGCACAGTAGCAACCAAACACCTGAAGCAATCTTGACTTGGTTCACAGATAAGGTTTGCAAACACTTTTTTTCTAATTCCTTCCCAAGGTAAAAATATTTTCTTATTTTAAGATAATAGTTATGTTTAATCTTATTACTGTGGAAGTGATTATATTTTCAGGATCAGAATTTAAACACTGAGAAATGGTGAAAAACTTAGTGCTTTGACTTCCAAAATGAATAAAAATGACTTTAAAGTTTATCAGAACTAAAAATATTTTGGTGAAAAATAAGGGAAGGGAGGCAAACATTCTCCAGAGAAAACCATCTAAATTCAGTGACTGAGTAGTCAAGCATAAATGAAGAAAACATCTCTAGCACTAACAAGAGGTGCTGTGTGCATGCACACGTGTCAGGGTGTGTGTGTATAAAGAAGTGTTTTTAGAGGAACTTACACTATGATTTCTGAAGAGCATTGTTATCAAGAGGTAACCTGTAAAGATTACAACTGTTAGTCATAGGCAAAATAAACCAGTATGGATTGATGAGCTGAAAGTATTACTATTTATAAAACAAATCAAAACTACAACAACAACAAAGAAAAGAACCATCAAAGAAAGCAGATGGGTCAGAAAGACGGAAAGCTGTGGAATCTGGAAGTTTCCTTGGATTTTCCTTCTTGCTACGCATCTTACACATGGTGTAAAAGTCTCAGGACTAGCCTATGAGCTACTTACATCACTAGCTTGACCTTGTGTCAGGCAGGAGAATCATTATCTGTGTTCTTTCCTTGATTGAGACACCATCTGTTCTTCAAATCTGTGAATTCAGGTTATGCCCTGCTTGTGGGGTAGTGAAGCTCAAAAAGCATGTGAACTGTCCTATAAATCTCTTGCCCACCTCTTCTTTAAAATTAAGCTGGTTCTAAGGGTAGCGCTCTGACTGCAATCTACTGGCTGTGATCTGCTAAGCAATTCCTTTTTTATAGCCTTTTATAAAGGCTTCTTCCTGTTGCCTTTATAGAATAAAGAATAGAATGAAGGAAGGAAGGCAACCTGCCATGATCTGAGGAGGGAGGAATTTATCTTGGACCCAAACGATATGTAGACAGGATAGAACTCTACAGCCTTTTGACACAGACAATCTCCAACCTTCCAGGCAGCCTGCAGGCATGGGAATGAGTGATACCCCCCATCCCATGGAAATCTATGGAAAACATTGTTCACTACAGAATCAGCTGGATTATTCTCCCTCTCTAAATAGATTACAGAATCACAGAATCACTCAGGTTGCAAAAGACCCCAAAGATCCCCAGAGTCCAACCATGACCTAACCATACTACACTAACAATCCGAATGGTTTTTAAACACATCCAGGGATGGTGACTCAACCACCTCCCTGAGGAGCCTATTCCAGTGCTTAACAACCCTTTCTGTAAAGAAGTGTTTCCTGATAACCAACCTAAACTTACCCTGGCGCAACTTAAGGCTATTAATGTGGTTCTGGAACTATAGACCTGATTGAAAAAATCCTTTTTTGTTGTTATTTTGTTTTTTATTCCTGGTTTCTTCTCTTAGTAGAGTTGGCAAGACTCACGACTGGACAAATGATAAGATATGGAAGATCTATTGTTCTCTGCATCGTTCTATCTTGCACATTTTGTGGGGGGTTAGCACATTCTTCCCTGTACTAAGTTTGTAGTCTGGTGAAAAAGGCAAGTTGCAAGAACCTTTAAGTGTTTCCTTTTTGTGTGTGTAACTCAGGTTAATGTTTTGATAAGAGGGAATCCATATACCTTAATTTTACCTTGAATTGTAAGGAAGCTTTCAGCTTTGAGTGATTGTCTGACTGTTCCAAACCATTTTGATAATGCCACAGAACATTTTTGTTTAGAGAAAATACTTAGTGCTGTCTGTAGCCAAAACATGTCTCTGATGTGCAGCGAGAACTTTGACCCTTCCCTAAAAGCCTCTGGTAACTACTGCAATAATTTGCAACAATCCCTATTCTGTGTTTGCCATGGAGTAGCCCTTTGGGCACCCGCCAGAAAGACATTTTTGTTTACACTAATTATTAAGTGGCTGACACTTCTTCACTCACACTTCTGTCTTTAAAGGAAGAGTAATTTTTTGAAAGATTGGATATTTGGGTTGGAATTTTGAAACAGAACATGTACATTTTTGTTTAAAATGCCATTAATTTTTTTTAATTGCACTTTTTTAAAAACTAATTTTGATGGTCCTTTCCTGAACTCACACATGTAGAGATACAGAAGTAAAAAAAGCTGTTGTTAAGGTTGGAATTGGCTTGGAATACTTATTTCCTAGTTTTTGTCTAATAATAATTAAAAAAAAAAAAAAAAAAAGTGTTCTTCTAACCAAATTATGTTAGAGATTGGAAGACACTGGGTGCTATACATATTAAAAGTTCTTTGAAATTAGCTGAGAATCTAAATGAGTGAGGTGGGTAAAGCTAAGGAAAGGCAATAAATACAGCCTAAGTGACTGGACCAGTCACATATTTTGTTAGGGGCAGGGAAGAAGGGGCACCCTGAGTCTTTCAGACCTCTCTGATGGTGCACGTTCCCTGGCTCACTTTGCTATTTCTGTTCAAATCCACAATTTTCTGAGAAACTGGCTGCATTGAAGGAAGCAGCCAGACTTAATTATCAAAAGCAGAAGCCAAAGACTGAGCAGGGAATAGGAGATGAACTTGTTTTGATGGGGCTAACTGCTGTGCACTTTACTGCTGCCAGCTTTTAGTTGTCCATACAGACCTCTCATTAACAACTGTTTTTCAAAGGTTAAAGGTGCAGAAAGGTAGTATGCTTTATTCAAACCCTAGAATGCAGTTTCAGATCGAGCTGTAGCCTTTAACCATGCCTGCTGAGAACATGACCCTTGGCAACATTCACATGGTTGGCTGGAGATACAAAGAGGGAAAAGATGACCTCAGTGACGTATGTTGGAGACCACTGTTAATTCTGACAGTGTTAAGGCATTCTTTTTCTCTGCAACACACGATGTGTGGGGAAGTGTTTAACAGTTCACAGAAATCCTGTATAAATAACACAGCCATTTGGATTGATGTATTATTTATTCAGATGCTGAACAGCTTACCCTTCCTTCCCCTTTACTTATCATTCAGGTGGGAGGGAGCTCCACTCAGTACATTGACTTCGAAACAGCAAATCTCATTTTCCATTACTGTGAGCCCTGGTCCACAAGGAGGCTTTGGTGCCAAGCTCCCTCTGACTTTGGTGGGAGTTTGGTGTCAGAATAAATCCCCTTTATGTCATTTCGACAGTAAGGAAGAACCTTAATGTCTGCTGTAGGCAGAGAACATTTAAGGGAATGGTTTCACAGTGGTAAATACTTCACCTTCAGCAGAGGGCAGAGGTAGTGGTCTGCAGCACGGTTACCCCCTCCCTTCCTCTCTCAACCTTATCCTGTGCCACTGTGAACCCAATCCCTCACACTTGCCAGTGCAGCTGTTTGCATGGCTTCTCTCTGTGTGGAAGTGCAAAGTGAATCTGGACTCAGACGCAGACAGAGGTGACGGTTTGGTTTCTGCAAAGTTATTTTTAAGCTGGTGGAGTTTCTTTCTTACAGTCACAGAGCAGCCACGTCTGCATTTGTGCTGAAGAATTAAGGGAACACTGTGTACTGGGACTACCACCAAGAATACGTCTCGTGAACCACAGCCTGTGCCAGGAGGGAAGGGGTTGCCAACACAGAACTAGCACCTGGTGTAATGAGGCAACCATAAGGAGCCTTAGCATAAACAGAGACTAAACCCATAGGTACCACAACAAAAACATACCAACAAGGGACATGCTTCCAATGAGCAGTTTAGATTTCCTTCTGTACTTTTTTTTTTTTCTTTTCTTTTTTTTTTTTTTTTTTCTGGTTTCATGTTTTTTTTTTTTGTTTTGTTTTTGTTTTTTTGTTTCCTTTTGAATTAATGCACAGAAAGGGCTAAAAAAGAGGAAACTTCACTGTAGTGCCAAGTGAAGAAATCAGGAACTCTTGTTTTTCAGACACCTCTTGTTTCTCTAGTCCCTTGGGAATGGCTGGTGTTGGCCACGAGAACGAGAAACCTGCTATGAAAGGAGGAGGACTCGGGATGGTGGCAGTGGCTGTGGGCTGCTGCAACTCTGCTCTCATGAAGAGCATATTGCCTGCTTTATTTTCATGCCTCTTTCTGGCATTACAAAAGTGTGTTACAAATTCTACACAGAAGGGGAGGAAGGAAGAACGGGGGAAAGGGGCCAAGTGTGCTGGCCTAGGGCTCTGCAGTCCTGTTTGTCCTCTGATATTCTTCCAGCTCTGATTTCCGGTCCATGGCGAGTTGCAGCTCTTGCTTGATAATTTGGATCTGCCTCTCCAGCTCCGTGAGCTCTTGCATCACTGAGGTCCTAGCAATACTGAGGGACTCTGCTTTCCCGTTGGTCGTTAAAGAAGCCGGAGTCTCCCTCCTCACCTGTGGCAGGGGGATGTCTTGGTGCTGTCGGACCGTCACCTCATTTTGCCCTTCATCAGTGCAGATGTACTTCTTCCGGTGACAGTTGCCTGTGTTGGCTGTATTCCACACGGCATGCTGGCTGTTCCCTATGTGAGACCTGAACAGAGAGGTGTGAGAGTTAGTACAAAATCAGAGCCTTCTCTTACATGTATGCATCCCTTCCCTGTGATCCATCCCACTGGAGAAATACGATGCTGCTGTTATCAATTGTATGTATTATTTCTTTGTTTTTAATTATTATTACTTGGAAGCACAATTTATGAACACAAACAGCCAAATGCTTGTGGTAAACTGCAGCTGAGAGTTGAAAAGAATCCTAAAATTCAAGTTTCCCCAACATTTTTTTTTTATTTTAGTTATTGAATTGCAGTACTCTCAGCTCCAGCATAGGAAGATTTAAGTCTGCCTCCAGAGCAATCTGAAAGCTTTGCGGATGCAATATCCAAATTTTCTTACACCATTAAGGTGCTGTAATTTGTTATCATGAAGGGGGAAAGGGGTGCCTCGAGTTGGTGTGGAGAGACAAAGGGAAAAACTTGTTGAAGACTCCTTGTGCTTTGAAGGAATGGACATGGCTTAATAACCTTGCAGCACAGCAACATGAGTTTCCCAGTGTGAGTCATTATCACTGTCATTTGTGATGTATTTGTCTTTCACAAATTGAAGCTCTTTGACAAAGCATTAGTTACTGCCATAGCTCCTGCTGCTTGTGGCTGGCTGGTCTGGGGAGCTGTTTGTAACAAAGGCCCCTAACCAAAATTAGCACTTGGCTATCAACAAGCAAATGAAACCCTTTAGAGTTCAGCCACTGAGGCTGAGATGTTCTCTCTCAGCACAGACTTCAAAGAGTTTTGGAAAGTTGCAACCTGAGTAGCTTCCTCTCTGAGGTAAACACAAGTCCCATAATACAAATTTTTTTCCACCTCTTTTCTATATCCTCTTTTCTATATATATTTTTTCTATACGTCTTGTTGCTTGCAGTAACTACACAGTCCTCACCTGGAGCAAAATAAAGTGTAATAATGCAATTGATCTGGAAGTTCTGGGTTGCACCTTGCTGTCTAAGTGTTGATTACAAGCTGGGCACCACACTATTAGGTGTTCTGAGTTAAACTCACCACAATTCCATGCAAATGGCAGCTCAGACCACTCTCAGACCACCGTGCAGGAACACACATGGGCTGGGTGCTGTGCAAGCAGAGTTTCTGGGGCAGCAGCACATGCTCAGTCTGAATGGTGAAAGAATACTTGTGCAGTTCTTTCTCAGAGCTGTTCTCTGTAGGGCTTTTGGACATCACCTGCAACGTTTCTGCACTGCTCAGTATGTGGCAAATAGTTCAGCCTGTCATTTTTTTAATCATCAAATCTGATCTAGCTCAGTCTAGAAGCCTGTACGTGTTTCTTCTTACATCTGCTGACACTGGCGCAGCAGTAACAAACTGAAGAAAATGTCCATTTACGTGTCCTGGCCGGACTGAAGTTATGTGGGGTTTCAGTCATACCAAACACACAGCAGCAGCCAGGAAGACTTTTCTTTTCTGGATTCTGTCTCTACCCATCTGCAGAAAAACAATTACTGATGCCAGTGTCTTTAAAAAGTGCACCGTTGAGTTACTGAGCAAATGTTTAGTTTTAAGAGAATGCTTTGTGGTCCTTATTGCAGTAGATAAGTCAGATTGTCTGCTCTTCACAGCACAAAAGCTATGAACACAAGGCAAGTTTGTCACCTACTTTTTCAGTAACAAGAGTTGAGACAAAAGCTTTTGAAAGGACTGCATTTTTTCATTTTTTTTTACTACTTATTCTGAAAAATTATTAATAAAGTTGAAAGTTTTTTAAACATATGTACCACCTGATCTGGTATTCACTGTGAAGCTGTTGCACAAGTCCTATTCATCTCCTAGTTCTTATATGAAGAAAACCAACAGCAACAGACCTAAAAATCTGAAAAGCCTGTGCTTTGAATGGAGTGCTTTTATTCTAATACAGAAATCATGAAAGAACAAGATTTCTAGATTTAATGCTTTTTGTTGGAAACAGCTCATTTTTGCTTCACTCCTTTATCATGTCTATTATTTCTTTGTTGTTGTTGTTCTTATGTTTGACGTGTATTAGATCCATAAATAGATACCCTGGCAGAGAGTACTTCATATCACAGTAATTTCTATAGTTTATTTTAAAGGCATTCAAAAATTTCTACCTCTTTTCTGCTCGTTTTGTCTTAGTCTGGCGTTTGTCCTCAATAAATGAACTGTTCAGGGCACGATGTAATCTCTAGAGGGAAAAGAAATAAATTACTAAAAGCAAGATTAAAAATAGCTCCATAAATACATAAACAATTTGGGCTTTGTGTGATGGACGTAAGCATAAATTATTTTGCATTTTCAAGGATACAAGCAATGTCTGTGCATTGTCATTACAACAATCTTTTTTCCCATGGTTTTCTGAGAAAGGGCACTCTGAAAGGTGGGTAGATAGTTGGCAAACAATCCTTGGTGTTAGAATTATTCTGAAGAAAAGTCTTAGCAAACAGTGTTATTTTCTAAAGAAGCTCTTTCACTGTACTGCTTGAAAGCAATAGAAACTCTTATTTTCTGTGCCTTTTTCTGCAACGTAACCTCTTCCTTTACAGCAAACACTTAGAGCAATTTTCTTCTGTTATGTTCCTTAGAATAATGGCCTGAACTAGCCAGCACCTCCTGCACACATCGAAATTTGGGAACCTGCTGTAATAAGATAAAATCTTTCAGACTAGGATAACACTATTGTTTTGGCTGTCCAAAAAAATCTGTAAGATTAAAGGGGCAAATGGAGAAGTTCCCTTCTGTGAATTGTGAATATTTCTAGCAATTCTTATATACTTCTGATTTCACCCTTAAGTGAGCCTCTTCAAATTCCAGTAGCTGCTGCTATCCTTCCGATGTCATTCATCAGTGCTCCTCCTGCAACCTTTTATACATTGCTCTTTTCCAGCATGACTTTCATGGGGTCACTACTGAATTCTTACCTGGCTGGTATGGAGCCAGTACTTCATCTTGGATTTCTTCTTGATTCGTGGTAGCACCAGTCTATACACTATGTGCTCCCCAATGGTAGTTAGAATGGATAAGACAAACCCAATGCACAACATCACAAAGAGCCCAGAAAAATGCTTGATGCCCATTTGCAGCGTCTGTGAATAAAATCAAAAGGGGACATTAATGAAGGAAGCTGCTGGCTTATTTTAACAGACAGTTATATTTTCTTATCTGGAAATGTGATCTGACTGGATATACAGCAGTCTGGATCCTAGTCTCAACAAAGCCTTTCTGTGTTGCATGGCTACTTGAGAACTTGGTGTTATGTCACAGCAAATGGGAGTGAGATTCGAGCCATACAGAGAGATTTTCATCACTATGCTGTCTTGCTAATGAGATGAAGTGCTGAACATAGGAGAATCCAGTACTTGTGGTGTCTTTGCACTTGCGTTTGTGAAAGCAAATACTGCTTCAAGGAATACAGTCAATGAACTGTAGAGCAAATCTTTCATCAGCACTGAGCTAAGACTATTCCTATTTTCTGAGAACTGATCACTAACTGCCTTTTTCATGCTCTGCCCTTGATGGAAGGTCATGGAAAAAATGTTTTGAAGTAGTAGCATAAACACAGCATCTCTCCACTCACTACGTTAATGTAACTGTATTATGAAAAACAGAAGCACTCTCACCTTGACTTCCCCTACCCACCCTTTTCATGTAGGGTAGGAAGTCTTTAATTAATTTGAATCTCTTCTTGTCTTTAATCATGTTTTAAGACTGTGGAATCATGTACAGCAGCAGTCTATACCAGAAATACCTGAACTCCAATGTGTGGGTCAGGCATGCATATCATGTACTTTTATTCTCATGCCACCATAACCCACTTATGAATTTATCAACAACTTAAAAACTCTCCCTCATAATTACTGCCCAAATACTACTTGGGAAATATTTCCAAGAATATAAATTTTACTCGTCTTTCTATTGAAGAACATTATTCGCCATGTTGGTAAAAATTGCGTGGGCAGGGCTATGTGCCAGGAGGTGCCACCTGCATGATGCTGTCACACCTTGAACAATTGACCTGTGCACTCCTTGAGTTTGTTGTTTGTGTGGCGGGCACAGGGACTGTGCTTTGTTAGCACTACAACTGTGCAATCTAGAAAATAAATTGGATTTAGTTCAGAGTTATATCACAGAATTATAGGGTCATTAAGGTTGGTAAAATCCTCTAAGATCACTAAGTCCAACCAGCAGCCCATCCCCACCATGCCCATTAACCATGTCCCTCAGTGCTCTATCTCCACGTTTCTTGAACACCTCCAGGGATGGTGACTCCACCACCTCCCTGGGCAGCCCATTTCAGTGCATCACCACAAAAAGAAACTGTTCCTAATATCCAACCTGTGATAAATCACAGTGTTTGATAAATCTTGTTAAGAGGTCATTTTAAGCTAAAGAGTTAATCTGTGATGAGTTCACTGAAATTGAAGGCTCTGAAATCTCTTTTTTTTTTTTTTTTTTTACTGAGTTACTGATAGTGTTACTTCTCTCTCCTGGTTTCTATGCTTGGTTTCTGTTCTTTAAAACACAACGAAAGGAAGCAGTGTAACACATTTCTTTAACAAGAACAGAGTTTCAGTAGTATGAACACTTCTATGCTGCACTGGCAATAGACCATGGCAACTGCAGTGGGGATTCCTGCACACCTGAGACATCTCCTCCAGCTAGAGCTTGGTGATTGATGCCATTCTAGCACTAGCTGCAGAAAGAACAGTTGGCCAGCTCTTCACATGAAGAACAACTCTGTTGTCTACAGTAAAGTGTGGTGATTTATGCTGATGGGGGTCTGGCTCACTGTCCTGTCAGCTCTGCAGAATAGTTTTCTACCTTCCTTGGAAACAGGATAAAGAAATTCCAACCCTGACATCCCAGATATGTTTTTCACTTGTAATGGATAGCTTCTGAAATTGTACCAAACAAGACATCTTTCACTGGGAAGGGCAATGCTGAAACAAAGCTTCAATAGTATTTCATCTAGCAATAAAAAAGATGACACTCTGAAAGAGCTACCTGATAAAGGCTGAACATCAGAGGGAAATCTTGAGAATAAATCGCATGCAAAGAGTTAGAGGAGAAATAACACAGTGCCTGACAGTCTGAGTGAGGATCTACACTGAAGTCAGCAGACTTACATACCCTTGTAAGAAGGTAATTTATCAGCTCTTCACAGTTATTCAAGAAGCACACATATGTTAAATAACAGAAGAAATCACCTGGTAGGGGTGCCTCTCCTTTTCATAGTATCGTGCTGATCAACATCAAAGCAGCAAGCTCCAATACTTCTCTGTGTAGTTCTTTTACACTGTGGGTATGTATATAGATTATATTTGGAAAGAGCAGCAATTGACTGCATTCTCTGTATACCACTGCATTCCTCTCTGCTGAAGTGGTCAGGTGCCTAAGTCCTTTGCCGACAACATAAAACCAGCAAATGCCTTCTATACTGCAAAACTTTTTAGCAATAAAAGCTCATAATGCGCCATATTCTCTATTAACCGAAGGTGAAAGAACAGTTCTCGCTCCACATTTGTTATCATAAATTGAGGAGGCAGCTCCCTGCCTTTTAAAAGCAACTCAGTTATGCCCGTGTGGTGGCTCTGAAGCTATAAGCAACTACAGTCAGTCCTGTGATAATTACATCTGATGGGCGGTGAAGATAAGCTGGCAACAGCCTCTAAGTCATCTGCTGCTTACAAATGGGGAAACTGGCAATTTGTGGAAACCAACAAATACAAGAACAGACGTGGAGGTATCTGCCTTTTTATATATCCTCAGAGACACATTTCTGATTCACTGACCCATATCTCCAATTGCTACTTAAATAGTTTGTGCTACCTCTTCAGAGTTGTTTACTTTTTTCTTTGGGCACTGAGGAGAAGGGAGATGATGCAGAAAGCTTAATACTTGTTTTCTGCTTGCAGAGGAAAGCATGCAAAAAACAGCACACAGTGTTTCATTACTGGATTTAATGTGCAAAACTCCTGCTTTACCCCCTGTTACAAGAGACAGCAAATAATTTTCTCTCCCTGGTTGTACTGAGAGCAGTGAATAGGCCATCAAATAATCCAAGGTCTAGCTTTGACTAGTTAGAAGCTTCTAAAGATTTCTGTGGATTCCTTGCAGGTTGGCAGCACAGCACAACTATTAATGCTATACAGTGCTGAACACAACACTAAGTAGGGATGTCATGTTTGTACTAGCTATAATAGTAAAATAAGCTACCCTTTTTGATAGCATTTTTCCCTCAAAGATTTTAAAAAGCTTTAGTGAGATCAGGCAGTTAGATTTTACAGCACCTTCACAAAATTCCTCTGAAGAAAGAATTATTTCCAGCTTTACTAGGTATAAATGGATATAAAGGGCAGATTTTTAAAGACATTCGGGCATCTCCGTAGATTTCTAAAATCCTGCTGACACTGAAGCATATATTTAGGTAAGCAGACAGTATTAGAAGCTGTTCCTGTCCCCACATTGTGGCATTTCTTGTAGCTGCAGACAGGCATTCATCCATCCATCCATCCATCCATCCATCCATCCATCCATCCATCCATCCATCCATTCTTCATTCATTCATTATTCTTATGGCTTTGTGTGCTTTCAAAGAAGTGGCAGCATTGAAGTAATATATATTTAATCTCTTTAGAGGATTATCCATGGCAAAGACTGGTGAGTATAGCTTCAGGGTATCAAGTGTCAAATTTTAAGATACTGTAAATAACTTTGTCTCATACTACAAGTTCCTTTCCCCTCTTGAGGAGAGTTCTGCACAGAACTGGAAAAAACTCTCTTCTGTAATCAGTCCTCTTCATTTAACTCATACATTAACTCAACTCCTGTCAGCAGTAGGAAGAACAACAACACAAATACCATCAGAATTAGGCAGTGGGCTCTCTGTTTCTGTAACATTACAGGGTATTAGGAGTAATAATTCTGCCTCCTAACATACACAACTTTTTTCTCCATTTGGACAGGTGAATCTAAATCTGATATTCATTTTCCAAGAGGCTCAAAAACACTTTTCTGTACTCTGCTGCAAGACTCAGTACTCATGTACTTGTTTCTTGAGGACCATGTGGAAAGCAGTTTTCTTCCTTGAGCACGTGCAGATGTCATTAGATCGTCCCACAAAGATACAACCCCTTTGCAATGTAGTGTCTGTCATTTTGTGACAACCTTTGTCAAGTTTCCAGTCCTGCAGTGAGCAAGGGCCAGCTCTCCTCCCACACAGCGTATGTGCAGGCTGAGGAAATCTTGATAGCAATAACTTCGTTCCTACTCTTTGTATTGTTTTACATGGACTGATAACAAGTTATAACCACATGTGACTAATGGAGGCTTTTCTTGATTAGCCAAATAAGCACAGGCACTGCTTTTCTTCTTGTGGGAGGGTCTGTGTGGCCCTCCCTTGACATCTGCAGTGCACCAGTGACAAGCAAGTAAACCAGAGCTTCAGGGAGATGGGGAGAAACCCAGCTGTTGTCAAGTGACAACAAAATGGGATCCTTGAGGACACTAGTCAAAACTTAGAGCACAAAGACAGATTGTTAGATGACAATGGGGTAAAATCATGGCAGGATGAACAAAGCACTGTCTGATGGTGCATCCTGTGCAATACTGAGGCTAAGGATCACCAATGCAGGCACAAGACACAGTAAGCCAAGTTTCAGCAAGTTTCTTCAAAGACTCCAGAGAGCAGCCACTGGTGGATTCCACCACTGATGAGAAAGGATGAAGGGACCATGCTGTCACTGCGTGCAGTACAGGATAGCGTGACTTTTTATTCCTTCTATTATTTGTTAGGACGGAATTGCCAGTCTGTGTGCCAGTCAGTCTTTAAGCTCTAGAGCTTCAGTTATATTACACTTACGAATGGAGAATAATCAACCTTTTCAGTGAAATGGAAGTTAAAATTTAAATAACAACATTTTTGAAAATGTACCTTAAGAGCTATTAAGTAGTCTGTACATATAGCTAGCTGCCCCCAACAGCTGATCATCCCCTGGGTCACAATGGGCCGTTCTTTTTCGTACTGTCCTGAGAAACCTCCTGAGCACTCTACCCTGATCACTGCTAATTGGTCCTAACAGTAAAGAGCACTGCTAACTGATGTGCAGCTTTCCTGTTCAGGTTAACCACGGTCTGTGGTAACAACTGCTCAGTGCTCAAGTTGTTCCACTCCCATGAGCAGGAAGCTGCAAAGCTGCCAGTTCCCAAAACTTCCATAGGAAGAAGGAATTTGCAATCCCTCCTTGGTTCATCTTTTTCTTGACTACTTTCTATGATTCATGCTGATATGGCAATGGGAGCGGACTGAGGAATGTCTAAGTGTATTACAAGTAAACTGAAAATGCCACAGTTATTAGGTCCAGATGTACCCTTCCACACAATGCCGTGCTCCAGGTAGAGGCACACAAAGAAATATGTTTGAGACTAGAGCATTGCAATTTTACATAAGGAGTATTCATGTGGTACTACTACTGATCAGCAATCAGTGGGAACAGTCACCGCTACCAGCCACTGCTTTCTGGGCAATAAAAACCTTGTTCTTATTACGAAAGTAACAAATTCTGTTTTAATTCTAGGGTCTGGCATCAGAGGAGATGGATAGATCAGCATTTCACTGGTGCAACTATTAGTATAAGAAGGGAGGGGAAGAACAAGGAAAGGAAGCGGAAGATGCAGGTGTATCAAAATGCTCGCGGTGGAGGAAGCTGGAGTCTGAATCATCATGAGACTTTGTTGGTATCTAGAAGGGAAGAAGCTAGGGAAAGATATAGGCTTGGACAAGGAACATTCCCTTCATGTCTTCTGTGTGACTGTTGAGCTCTCACTAATATAATCTTAAGCACTTAATGCACATGACACATTTAATTGGAACTTCTGACAGCATCTTTTGGGGCTGCTATGGTTAGGCTTTTGAGTAAGGGTATCACATATTGATGTAAGTGACACTGATGTGGTAAAGCTGCCTTCTAATGTGGTTAAAGCCTCTGAACTACAGAGGCTCATGTTACATTTTCACACTTAGTGCAGGGTCACTTTTAATTCAGAAGACATGGGGCTCTGCCCTGCTTTGACTTTAGATTGTTCCAAAAGATAGTTTTCTGGCAAATTTTTGACCTCCCTCCCTCTTTGAAAATGCAAACACTTAATAAAAGTATTTAATTGCTTCATTGGGAATTAATAGCAAGCTAAGTCTGTTTCTCCAGTTTTAAGACAGTTAGGGTAATTAATATCATTACCATCTGATAATTTTCATGTGATGTAATTTAAAGACTGTTAAAGTGCAGAGTTACAAAAGGCCACTGAGTGAAGTGCTTGTCAGGAACACATTTGTAAGCTCCATTAAAAGCAAATTCCTCCAACACCTGTCTTGTTAGATCATGTAATCTTTAGATAACCCAGATCAAAAATAGCAGTGAATGCACATTTAACTATACTTTTTTTTTTTTTTTTTGGTGTGTGTGTGTTGAAGCAATCACAAAAAATTGATTAAAAATAAACTGGATTTTCAGATGACCACTGAAGAGCAGGAGTCAGAGCTCCATGACCCTCTGGCCATGCTATTACATCCCTGGACAACAGGAGGGTTGGTTTAATACTCGGCTAAACCTGCTCTGAAGAGGAAACAACATACTCCTAGCCGTGTGTTTTGTGAGAACACGTAACTGATGTCTTTTGGAACACCTCTGAGTTAAAAATCTATGTTCTGAGCGGCAGGCATGCTGGATCTTTTGATTTCTCAGTACTTTATCTTTTTTACTTGACAGTCTTGAGAACTTGAGAAAAACCGCTATTCCGATAAGAGCAGTCTTTTTTCTCATAAATAATGCCTATATCTTCAGCTGCCACGAGCTGGCATAACTCCTCTGATTTAATACCAGTCTGTAAATCCATGAGGATTTGCTTCCCTTTCCTGTAACTGTACTTTGACATGAGAACTGCTTCTTGTTCTTGTCAGTACTCAGCACTGTCTCTTGGTGGGCCATTTCTTTTATGAACTCCTGTTTTGGGTATATCAACCTGCTACCCACGTTAGGAAGTGGCCAGGGTTACATCAGTAACTTGGGATGTATTAAATTCCTGCTGTCTCTGCTTCTTTCGCTTGTCATTATTTGTGCTGGCTGCTTCAGCCACTACTGCAGTGTGAAATAGTCCAGAATCTATGGCAGTGGTGATACACGCAATGGAGTGGAATCAGACAGATCTGTTGTACAGCAAGCAGATCACTTTTTCTAACACAACATTACACATCCTGTTTGTCCCCAGATGTGCTCTCTGACACGTGCACTGCAAGCCTAACTTAGCAGTGCAGTCTTGCTGATGTTTTCCTTGTGCCCTGACCTCAATGCTGTTGAGAGTAGTGACTCTTGCTTCTAATGCTTAATGCTTCCCTGCAGCTGCATGCCATCTCTATGTCTGTGTCATGTGGAGAACGAAGGGAAATAACTGGCAAATTGGGTGCATCCTTTCAATTAGGTCACCCATTGATCATCACTTACCTCTGTGACAGCAAAGCTTCTTTTCCCACAAGGAACAACTTTGTACCACTTGTCATGCAGAACATCCATGAAGCCGTGGGATTTGTACTGACTTATCAGCTCGGAGATATTGGAGGTGAGTGGAGAGTTGGGGGGAAGACCAATGCCATATCCTGGAAGGAAAAACAACAGTCATCTCTCTTATTGGCTTTTTTTGCTGAAGTGCATTGTTTTATAGCATCAATTGCCAGCAGGGCAGAGCAGGTTGGTGTTCAAACTTGGATGCCTCCCATGGATTGAAAATGCTGAGATGAGTAGCTTAATACAAACAGGATATGTAGCTGCAAAATGATTACAGTCACAAAAGTAGTATGTAAAATTGGAGATTCAAATACCTAAGATGTCAGTACGGACAAATGAATAAATCTGTTGTGTGTCCAGAAGCACAGCCTTCACACTGCTTTTACCATAGGTTTGTCTGGTTTACATTGCTTTAACAATGCAGAGGGGCCTTAACTCCAAGTAAATGACTACGTGATCCCTTTACACTGTTAGAGCAGTGGATGTGACTGTGGTGTCAGATGTGACATTTTTTCTTCCTGTTTATTTTCTGATGAGAAGCTACACACATGCCCATGGGAGCAGACTGTATTCTTTTCACCAAAATGTAAGCCCCAGGGGCTGGACTTTCCATTTCTGCGGTTCTGCTCTTTGGCCACTTCAGGGTGCTGGTACAGGACTCAGCCTAAGTGCAGCTGGGTTCAGGAACTATAAATATGGCCTGCTGCTTTAGAGAGGGGTGTATATTGTGCCTGTATTTGTAGCTGAATGTATCTGCTAACACTGAAGAAATGGTTTCAGAGAAAGCACCACTAGGGCTTGTTAATACATTTTTGGCACTTTTAACTGTTTCACAGTTGGATGCTATGATAGACCAGTTCTTTTAAAATGTATATTTGAGGGTTGCTTTTTCTTCTGCCTTGAAGCGCTCTCTAACTGACTTAAAGTTGTGAAAGCTGGTGGTTTCCTTCAGTAGAGCTGTCCTGAGACTGACATAACTACACATGCATGGTGGAACATGCTGCTGCACACGTCCTGCTTCAGCCTGGGCATCTGAGCATCTGTCCTCCTCAGTAACACAAAGACAGGAAGAAAATGGATTGCTTTCAAGTCTCTGGTGCGAATTCAAACAGGAAGCACTGACAGAGTGAAATTAAACATTCTAGAAAATCTCTAGAGCTGTTGGCTTGTAGCTGAAATTATTATATCACTTGGCTTCCACCAGTCTTCCTTTCTTTTGCCTTCCTCTTTCGGCTGCAACAGTTCTTTAGGAGATTGTTTTAATGTGCAATGGGAACAGCCAGCCAAAGCAATTGCTCTTAGAGGGAGGGAAGGAGGAATTTCAATTGCTTTCACTGCCCATCTATCGCAAAAGTGATTCCTGAAGATTAACAGTGCTAGGTGTTTGCTTGTGCTGCAGGTGGCTCCTGACCAGCCTTGCTTCCAGGCTGCCTTCTGCTCTGCCCCTCTGAATACACCAGGGCTGCAGGACCAGTAAGGCTCTGCAATTTGGATGCACTTAGCCACAGATCCAGCAGGGATCCCACTCGGCCTTTAGAAAGGGAACGGTGAAACTGTGGAACAGCATTCTGAATACACTTCACTGAATTCTGGAAAGCGAGCCTAGAGAAGCAAGCCTTATCTCAGGAGCAGCTTTATTTCAGTGTGAGCAGTGGGATGGGCTGTGCCTCGTGCCTGCTGGAGACAGACCATATGAGTACTGAATAATTCCTATACAGAGTATGGCAACAGATGGTGTGAGTGATCTGAAAGCTCAAAAAACACACAAAAAAGGGCAAAGCCTTGGCTCTGCTTAATCACTGAGAATGCTACCCATTAGCTTAAAGGGGTCCTCAGTTTCGCATAAACAGTTTCAATCAGAATACCAAATTACAATAAAGCAAATGCAACATATGTGAAATAGAGCACCATGCTGTAAAATTCATTATTACCTTCAATGGCAAAGGGCTTTCCCACAGTTAGAAGCTTGCAGTCGGCATCTATGGATACTTCGTAGTCCAAGAGTGCTTTATCCATAATGAAGGCATCAAGTTTCTCTGGGTCATTCCTGCATTCAGCATCAAAGTCACAAACAGAATCACTTCACAGTCCAAGACTCAGTGGTGTGCACTGAACATTTATCTGTCTGGTTCTCTGGAGGCACAGCAAAGGGAATCAGGGACTTCTACTTTAAATGCTAAACTGATAGACATTTTGAAGGAGGGAACTGTGCATGAAAGACACAACCTTTGTGCACCCAGAGCAGGGCAGTAGGGCTAGGGTTTATTTCACTCTCATGAAATACCTGATCTGACAAATGGAAAAGACTACAAGCTAGACTTTGGCTTAGCTGAAAAGCAGCACACAGCACTATTGGAAGAGAACAAAAATTGTTAATACACTTGTGCTGTCTTGGTTTTCTTTGTGATGTTGAAATTGAGGTCATTAGAGCAAAAATGCAAGAGGATAACTCCTACAAAAGTGTTCCTCTTCCTTTCTCCTGAGCACGCGGTAAATTAATTTCCTTCACTCAGCTCTTCTCTGTGCTGAGCCTTTGTGAACACAGAGGATTCAATTTTACTAACCTAATAATTAGTGAATAGCACACCTACAAAAGCAGATGGTACAAAAGAACAGTTGCACTGCATGCTCTCGTGTGACCAAAGGGCTGCACCCTCCATCCTCACCCTTGTCTCTATAATGGTCAGGATGTTCTCCTGATGAGAAGTTACATTACTTTATTGATTTTATAGAATGATTCCAGCTTAACTTAAGCAAAGGACTGCCTGTATCTTATCATTAGGGTGACTCTGGGAAAAACGTGTAAAAAAGAAGTAACTTCTGGTGGAAATTCCTGAGTCCATCCATTATGCAACTTCTGTGCGTAAAATGAAGTATTTCAGGCGTGTCATCACATCTGCAGTGTCCTAGCAGAGAGAATCTATTATATGATTCCAGATTGATAGCCACAACTGTCTTTGAAACATAAGGACAATACGATTCCCTAAAGCAAGTTTCAGTGTTTATTACTTTTTACACGTCTAATACTTTTATTCATTTTAATGACAAATGCTCTAAGGGTTCTCCCTGACAAACTCTTCTACTAGCATGCTGAAGATGCTAAGATCTTCATTCTCAACTTCTGCCTGGACAGCAATGTTTTTTTCTGAGTGTTTATCACTGGTTGGTGAAGGTCTCCCATGCACAGAAGATTGCCAGAATTTAAACACTGCCTATGCTTGATGGCAGCCTAGCAGTTAATGCAATGTACCGCTCCTGTGCTCTCCAAGTACCCCTCCATCCAGGTGACTACATGCTTGCTGAAGTGACAGTGAAAGTGGGAAGCTCATCACCACTTCACTGCCGCGCGTTCTGGCCAATGGACCAGATGTGCTGTTGCATGCAGAGGCTCACTTTAGATATGCTACTCCATCTGGGGTTGCAGGGACATTGTACCGTCGCATGTACTCGTGCATCTCGGGGAAGCTTTGCCTCACGTAGTCTTCTGCGCTGCTTTCTCGCACGGTTCCAAAGCGAAACCCTTGGGACGGGTGATGGAGCTAAGGAGGTGAAATTACAGATTAGCTGCATCATTCACAGGTAACTTGGTCTCATTTGTGAATGTTTGTCAGAAATTCTCAGTGCTCATAGCCCTGTATCAAATGTTTTCCTACAGCCAGCTTGCCACTTTACTGAAGTACATACAGACTTATCAGGTCACTGATCAGCCTTTTTATGTACTCAGGATTTTCTTCACACCATGAAATATATTTCCCTTGAGACACTTAGGACCCCAAAATCTAGGTATGGTATAATTTCTCTTAAAACTAGTCAAAGTTTCAGCAAGTATCAGGATAAGCCTCTACACATGCTTGGACCTGAAGCTCTGGCTAGCCAGCAGAGTCTGTGTTCTGGAATAATATTGACTCCTTAAGAATGAAGTTTACTGTTCTGCAGAAGGGTAGCACCATCTTTTCACTTCTAGGAACTGAGAAATCAAGTCCCAGACCACTTCTGTCTTTACTGTCATTCCCTGCAGAGAAATTGAGACTGAATAGTTGCGGACATTAAATCTTCCTTGGCTGAAAGGAGAAGAACACCCTCAGTACAGCCAATTGTACAGAACACAGATACAGTTGTGCATCCTTTTCGCAACTGGCAAACAGGTTTTACCTTCTGTATTAAAGTCCTGAATTGCTTAGATGTTCACAAATTTCAGAGACCTGTGTTTCCACAGTATCCTCTTTGTCTTGGGAGCGTTTAATACACCTGATAATGAAATTTTAATGGTAGTGGAGCACAGCTCAGACAGTGCCCTCTAGAAAGTCAAACACTGCCCAAGATAGCTGCGTGTTGCCAAGAGCAGGCTAACTGGAAGGTCTTCAGCAATGTGCCTGCCTTCAAAAAGTCAAGATTTCAGAGCACAGGAAGCCAAATAAAGCTAAGGCTGAAGAAGATGTGCTCTGCTTGCTTCCTAGGAAGCTGAAGGTCTTCACACCAGTCTGTAATGATGATCTCACCGTGGCCATGCTCTGGTTTGCAAAGAGCAAGCAGAGAGGCATTCTGCCAATCCATCTGTCTCCCTGCATTATCATCTATGCAAAAGAGAGTGCAGAGGAACACAAAGTTGTACAGAAGATTTTCCCCACTCTTCAATGACACTGTGGATAAAAAACTATTCCTGGCTTTTAGAAGAATAACAGGTACGATGTAAACTCATGATCATCTAGTTAAGTCTGAAAGGAATAGAGAGGGTATTTCAATGGTATTCTGATATCGTGGAACCTGTAGTTTATTTCTGGAAAGCGGGCAGGTGCTTTCCACACTGTGCTTTGCTGACCTGGCTCCTCTGTCGCAACCCAGAAATAAGCCCTGCAAATCTGTGGGCATGGAGTGAGCCTGAGCATGTTCTTTGAGTTGTCCTGTCCTGGATGACAGCAGGATGAACAATGCAGGGACTGCCTCTATCAGGAGCTGGCCACAGAGCGCACTGTGCCAGAAGGTCTGTGGGCGCAGAGGGAAATGTTCTTGCCTGTAAGTGTGGAAGCAGCATTTAAGTGCCAGAAGACATAAATAACAGAGAGTGGTTCTGTGACAATACATCGTGTAGCTTTCCAGCGCAATGTTATCCATCGAAATCTAGGTCTAGTCTAGCTTCCACACATCAAAGATAACTTCCATAAAGAATGAGCTTGGACAGGGCTCTGTGTACTTATGCCGTCCTAAGAAGTAATCACCACAATAAATGTCAGTTCTTCAGGTTTTATTTATTGTCAGTTTCAGTGAAGAAACAAACATCACAAGGTCTAGACTCTGACCTATATTAACCTTCCAAGTCAGCGTAGGTATTTGCTGTGACATCTGTGGTCCACCCAGTAGTGGCAACTGCAGTGCAACAACTGGTCTGAAGACACTGATGGCTGATGCCTGAGCTCACTGGAAAGCATCTCGCTCTGTCACCAGCACAACAATTCTAGACTCCATGGGAAAGACAGGAACAGAGGAAATAATTGAGCCTATCTCAATGTAATTTTCTGTCCCAAAAGTTTTAGTGAGGACTCTCTGTGCTTTGCTCTGTGTTGGGCACACTGTCAAATTTCACCACAAATAATAATAACAGAGGAACATGGATTAGACCAGAAGTCCATCTGGCTTAATATCCTGTCTCTAGCAACACCATATGCCTGGTGGGAAGTCTGGAAAAGTCTGTATAGGAAAGTTGTGCAGTGATCCTTTGCACACAGTGCTCTTCCTGCTTCCAGCATTCTATGTTTTTTCTTAAGAATAATTATGTGTCTGCAAGTCTGTATATGGTGACTCTTGACTCTTTTTATGAAGGATAAATCTTAATAGTATTCTAATCCTGTATGCCTCTTGTCACTTCTGCTTTCTTCTTACTGCTGCTTATTCACATGAGGAAAAGGCTTACTTTCAGCTATACTGAGCAGCAGACAACAAAGCAAAACGCTGCCAAAAGCAGATAATGGACTACCTGCACTACCCTTGCTGCCTAATCCACTAAGTTCTCCTGAGGGCTACTTGCTTCTGCGGAAGATAAAAACTTCAGGATTGAAACAAGGCTCTTCGGCTTTCATTGTGGTGTCACTGTTGCTTTCTTACTTTCTGTAGTCATCTCTGGGAAGACTCTGTGAAAAGATGGAAACCAAAGTATCTGTATGCTAAGAGTACAGGTAAATGGCAGTCTTTGTGTGAGTCTTGCCTTAGTAATTGTCTTTTTAGATTTTTCTTTCCTGTTTCTCATGCTGTTTCTTCTGTATTTCTCAGACATGAGTTCTGTAACAAAAATGTCTTTCCAAAAACAGATCACAGGATCCTAATGCCTAGGACTTAGAGAAATCCCTGAAAACCTGACTCTAAACAAATGTGCATTTGAAGAATCAACTTTGAAGATTCAGGAGTAGATTTGTTTTTTAAACTGTGATTGTGGGAGATAGTTACTTAGTGTTGGTATCACTAATAGCAAATATAAAGGCTGTCTCGCTCAGAAGATAAAGCTGTCCAAATTATAGGAATTTCTGATATGCAGAGACTGCATTTCTGTGTAAACTCTATTGAATTTTTTTACTCTAAGACTAGCCAGAATTGTATAGTGAATAACCATCACAAAGCACACCTTGGGCACAATGTGTGTCTTGACCTGGAGATCTGCTGGTGATGCTACTATGTTTAAAATAAATGAATGCAATGACTGCAGATCCATCACCAAGTGGTGGTATGAGCTTTCTTGGCACTCAGCTCAGCTAATGTTACAAGAACCCTCCAAAATCAGGTATCTATCTATTGCTGTAAGAAATTGAAAGATCAGAGTTTGTTTCCATCTAGAGAGAAGCTTTCAGCCTCTTCATGGAGCAAGAAATTCCCACTCTGATAATGCACTGAACAAACTAAAAAGACAGTTAAGGGTACAGAAGATATCCCTCTTTATTCATCTCTTTCTCTGCCAGACTTCCCTTCTAAAGGCCTGGGAGAAAAAGAAATTACTCTTTATTCAGAGGGATCATTGCTCCTGAATGTAAGGGCTCCTCAACCAGTAGTGCACTTCCATGCACTGCATAGTAACTGAGCACTGCTGCCACGCATGGGACTTCCTTCTGTGAGCCGGCATTTGGATGTCAGCCAGCAAGACCACCATCACACACTACACACTGCAGTGCAGAGCGATGGATCTGGAAAAGCAGAAGAGCACCACCGGGAGCTGCTGGAGGATGGAGCAGAGCCCTGGTGCGCCTGGGTGCAATAAGTGTGGTTGAGAACTGAAGGGAGATGGATGGTTTGCAGCCTTTCAGACTGAGTCCTTCCAAAATGAATCGTTCTGTAAATACTGCTGGTAAGATTATCACTGTAAAAGTTGAACATAAGAGATACCTGACATTCCCAGAGGCTAACTAAAGCTCTAGGCTGCATCCCATTAGAATATGATATCTGTGCTGGTGTGGCAACGTAACGGTACGCATAAAAACACATTTATGGAGTAGTTAAAATATTTCCTGGGTTAAAAACCTATTTAGTGTTGGTAGGTAGTGGCTCTCCTAAAAAAAGCTGAATATTGCCAGCTAACAATTGCACTTTTGCAGCTCAAATGGTCGAGATTAGGGATTTCACAGAATCACAGAATTGTAGGCATTGGGAGGGACTTCTGGAGATTGAGTCCAATCTTCCTGCTAAAGCAAATCTCCTATCATATTTTGCACTAGTAAAGTTAATTGTGTTTTATATTTGAAACACTGGTGCGTATCATGAATGGCTATGCTAATTCGGTTTATTCCAAATTTTGTAAACCATCTCCTTTCTGCTGTGAGAGCTGCTGCATGTGAGGTTGTGAGACATGTGGTGCCTCCCATTCAGAACTGGGATAGTGTCTGGGGCCAACTCAAGAAAGACAATATGGCTGTGAGAGCCCTTGCAAGAGAGGGATGCAGTACCAGATGGAACTCAGTACTCGGCTTCTTCAGTCTCTAGTCTGACTGCATCTGTAGTCTGACTGCACAGATGCAGGGCTGTGAAATGCAGGACCTAATGATCTTGGTGCATAGATCTAGTGCAGACACATCAGGAAGATGACCATCTTCTATGAAGACAGAACTCTTGGGAGGCCTACCAAATGCTGCTGAGAAGAGCAAGTTGAAGGTGCATAAGGCTAAAGACCTTTGGAAATGAGTAGGCTTTCTGTACCTGGGGCTCCTGAGGATATTCATCTACTGTAGGGTTCATGGGTTAAGAAAGTATTTCTAAGGACAAATCTCACTGTGCAAGAAAATACGCTATCCAAGGTGGGGTAATATCATTGCCTTCAAGTACTGAGGAGGTAAAGTGGTGTCTGGGTCACTTAAGTGCTGAGACAAGGAGTTCACGTAGCACCCAAGGAAAACCCAGAGCTCTGCAGAACATTCAACCTGTATGAAAGCTCCAGGAAAAGCTCTGGGATGCCTCAGAGTTTTCTTGTATAACACTGTGCTACTAAAAAAATGATGTTTGTGCTGCTCACTGCAGATACCAGTTCCACCAGCTTACCACCTTACTTCTGCATGTTCTTAGTTTTCGTCTTGTTGTTAAAACATCTGCTGAGTGGGAAGTGGAGAGCTTGTGTTTTATTTGAGAAGATGTCGAGAAGAATTGGGTATGTACATACATCTATGCCTTGGGGTGCCAATTATGCATGAAAATACCAATGTGATAAAACCAGAGGAGCAGAAACAGAAAAATAAAATCCTAAATGTCAGGGATTTTGAATTACTTGGCACATTCCAGTTTATGTAATACAGTGCCACTGCATTCAGTACCATCAGCCAGGCTGAGATCACCTAGACTCAGACTTGCAAATAGTTAGGCATAGAAATGTCCTGTTCAAGTTGGGATTTAAAACTGAAAATGCATGAGATGCTGCTAGGTGTTGACATAATCCAAAGTTTGGCTGTTAGGCTGTGGGGCCTTTATAGCAGACTCTGGCTTGTGAATGAACTTTCATTGCTGTATAACTAGATTGGGCTCAAAGACTTTTCCCCTTCGGTGCCCTGCTCACTTTATCCACCATCATTTTGAGGTTTGCATCAGATTTGGTTGTCATGTATTTTTGCTCCATGTAGGAAACCTTACATGTTCAGAATATAAATACAGTGAAAAGATTTACCTCAGTCCCAGAAAGGCAAGCAATGGAATAGGTGGAGTGAACCTACCCAGTGAGAAGGGCAGTTTTTTTCTTGAGGAAGTTCTGTATCACATCCTTGTGGTTCTCCTGAGAAACTAGCTTTCTGCATGCGTATGTAAGGGAGAGAAGCTGCACTGATTGCCTGATTGCAATGCTTCTTCTATATTTGTCAATTTTAGTAGAAGCCTGTTACTGAGACAGGAGATGCCAGACTGTGTCAAGACTACTTAACGAATGGAGCACAGCGGTCTCAAAGTGACAGGAGTTATGCTGAAGCATGAACTGGCCAGCTGGATTTCCGGCTTTGCTTCCTTCTGATCCAGTGGAGTTTGAGCTTGCAGGGAACTGTGAAGACATAAGGAAGTTCTTAACAGAGAAACTGCTGGGAAGTGAAATCGTGGCTATCTCCAGCAAGTAGAGAGATCAACATTATCCATACATGACTGACATCTAGGAAATGCTTTCCCAGCATTTGACTGATGGGGTGCAGTACCTGCCTCACTGACTTTAATTCAAGACTGTTTTGTGCACCTTGATAGCTGGTGGGAGGAGGAATGCTTCTGGGGCTCAGTTTCTAATTAGCATCTTAAATCATCAGTGTGATTTCATCATCCATCCAAAATTCACCTTCATAAAGAGGAGGACAACATATAGTGGGATGCAGTGGTAGTGACAGCACCCTGAGTGAGAGATGTAGAGGTCACACAGATTCAGTTTTTAGTGCTACCTATGGTACTGCTTTCCAATTTTAAGAGGGTACAGAAAGGGTGAACACAGCTGAAAGCACTCTCCTAACTTTTTACAAAAACTTCTGTGGAAGAATTGTTGTAAAAAGGCTTCAGTAGCTCTGCCTCATGCTATTGCTAGCTGCTTGGTGTAACACCTACTGCAGAGTTTAACGGCCACTGCATCCACCAGCAGCTGTGCTGTGAGTGCCAGCACGATCTGCACCAGGGAATTGCTGCAGATTTGGGAGAGAATGTTCAGTTTTGGCTGTTAATTGCTAGAGAGTGGTGGCATCAAGTGGTCTGTTCTGCTGTGAAGAACAGATACGCTTTTAGAGTTCTGCTGCTTTGCCATAAGCCTTTAGGAAGCAGTAGGTTTTTATTCTGCCTTACATAACCCACACGCTTACATCGTCATATAGCTTCTCATGATAGATTTCTCATGACCTGCTGACAGAAGAAATGCAACTGCTGATACTAAACAAAGGTTCAGAGTAAAAACAACAAAACAAACAAAATTAAAAAAAATACCTACAAAGTATAACTCTATTCATGGATGTTCCCTACTTATCTACAAGAATTTCTGAAAGCTAACTCCAGTGAATATTTATGGGTTGCAGAGCGGGATGAAAGGAAATTATTCATAGTGAAACACATGAATTTCATCCTTTAGCAGATGAAAATTCACAGCTGAACTTCTGGAAGCGTAAGCTTTGTTTAAAAGCTGTCCCGTGTCTTCGGGCTTGAGATGTGGAGGTGTTCCCACGGTCTCCAGAAGATGGTGTATGCAGGATATGTCTGAAAGTTCACTTTCCTTTCCCTGTTGAGTAAAGTGTCAGCAGAGCTGATTCTTGGCTTGCCAGGATAATGTCAGATTTTGTTAAAGTCCTGTAATTTTGAATTCAGCTCAACTAGGCCATTAGTTGGTGTAAATCTTTACAGCTCCATTGAAGTAAATGAGCAGATTTAATCTGGGAACCAATGCACAGTACTGAGAGTTTTTTCTCCTATATCTCAACATGACTGCAAATGAAAATAAAATCTAACTTAGGTCTCTTAAAAACATAAAGGCTCCTTCTGTGAGTGGTAAGAATAAATTTTAAGATCCGCTTTACTTTCCTGTGTGCTGCAGAAACTGCTTTGCTACAGAGTGCAGCTTGGGATTCAAGTCGAGCACGTATTAATTTCTCAGGATTGCTTTGCTGATTGAGTTTCTGGGCAATATCTTAGTGTAAAAAGCTCTGTAAGAACAGAACAGTGATGAATATAAACTTAAGGGTTTTTTTAACAGCCCTTTTTTTGGTCTGGACAGAGAGATCTTTCAGCTGGGATTTATTCCAGAAAAGTTGACAACTGCATGATAGTATGTGTAAACAGTTATAAGCCAAGTTGATAGGCTGAGGGAAAAAATAGGGATGTAATTCCCAGCAGACAATAGATCACTGCTTCCAGTTAACTTTAGTGGCACAAAGCAGCCATAAAAATGCTCCAGTCTGTGTTCTTCTGCTCCCACCTGTAAATAGAGTTAATGCTGCTTTAATGTCAAGTCCTTCCCAATCAGAAAGAGAGCTGCTTGGCTGAGTATGTTTTCCACACCAAAAAGACATGGGGCATTTCTGGTTCCATAGTCCCTCTTCACCTTCCACCCAGGCTTTAATGTATGCTGATGGAAAGTATTTGAAGAGCTCTTCAATTCTGTGGGCTGGAAGAGCACACCTAATATCACAGTAGCATATCATGCAGGGTAGCTTCCTCACCAAGTTTCAAAACAATCATCTTTTAAATCATTTTTCTTAGAAGTTCCTCCTGCTCCAGCTGTCAGTCACTGGTTGGTCAGAGCCATGCTGTCAGTCCCAGCCATGTGGCACTCATCCCTACATTGCACTACTGCTGGTATGGCAAAGACAGCATTCTGCAGTTTGTGGGAAAGGGAAGACAGTGGTTTCATGGTGGAAGTGGGGTGACTGGTTAGAAGAAAGTAAAGAAATTTTTAACAGTGAAATGTGTGTTAAGCCCGAAGTGTAAAATACAATGATGAGCTCATTTGGAGGCCATGACTTTTTGCACAGTGAAATACAGGCAATGGTACTTGACTTTACTTGGCGTTCAGCTGATTCTTGTTGCACTTGGTGAGAACTGTGGTTCTTTCCAGAAGGTTTGATCCCTTAGTGTCCCTGAAATCCAGTGGTGCTGGTGCTGAGCGAGGACTTCTATCATTAGGAAGATGAGCCAGGCTGGTATCCAGGTGTGTTTTTATAGACCACAATGGCTGTGAGCAGTAATAAATTTCCTTCAGGCTGCTAAGTCAGCTCTACAATGATCTTCAATCTGCCACGGGATAAGATCAACATTATGTGTCTCCTCTGGCCTCTGTTCTTTGCCAGTTACTCAGTAGTATCTTCTTGTCGTCTTTCTCTGCTTGCATTACTGCATTATTTCTTGCAAGGGTCACAGTCTCATCAAGGATTAAGCTGCTGTTTCTGATGGTGGGCTCACTTTCATTGCTTTTACCTGACACGGCATAAAAGTACACTGCAGTTTTAGAGTAAGATACTGATGTGAAAACTGCTGGGAAAATCCTAGAACACACTGATTCCTTTTGGTTCTGAAAAAACCATCACAACCTACACCAAGAGGAACAAAGACAGCAGCGCTTCCTCCCTTCTATCCCCCTACCTACATGTTTTGGGTCAAACTGCATAGTGAAGAGCAGCCTAGACAGCAGGTGACTGAACAACTCATTCTATGTAGACAAAGACCTGGAGCAGCAGGAGGATAACATATAAAGATACCACAAGGATGACTGTTGACAAAATGGTGTAAAAAAGCAGGTTTTGAAGGACAGTTCTTTGGAGAATGGGGCAGCACAGTGTCTGATAGATAGAATATCAGCACGGCAAAAATCCAAATTAGCAAGATTCTGAAGCTTCAAAGCCATAAATTTACAAGTAATAAGGTGAACAGAAAGCGAAACAGGTGAATTTTTCACTGCTATAAACTGCATGGGAGAGCTAAGGAAGCCAGGATTTCACCTCCACAGACAGCAGATGCCTTCATCCCCATATGAGATTAGTCTGCAAAGCCCTTCTTCATCTGACCCTTCAGTCTGATATACTTAATTTCTCTTCCATTTGAGATTTTTGCACTTTGTCTGGACTCCATGACATTTAAAGTCCTCTTGAGTTCACTGACTCATTAATACTCAGAAAAGCACCATACACTAATTAGCAGGCTGTGATGCTGTCAGTCATGACCTTCCTGTGTCCAGTATCTTCCAGCACAGACATGTATGCTCTATAGATATTGCTGCCTACTTCTTGGAATTCTAAAAAGAAATGAATTCTACAGTCCTAGAAAGTACAAAATCCCATGGTAGCAGTAAGATTTCTGTTAACTCCATTGAGATTGCGCTTATTTTTTTTGCCATACAATTTAAATGCATTTAATACATATTTAAATACATGCTATTTCATTATTTATTTAATACATAGCAGCTCAAGTAGTGCTCCTGACAATGATTCCTCTTAGGTGGCTGCAGTGAAAGACCACAGCACTTTAAGTGCATTTGCTTAAGTGTAATTCTTACAAGACTTCCTTTTTTATATATAACCTTTATATATATACATATATATATATACACATATGTATATTCCCTTTAAATATATAACAGTTATGGCCTCGCTATAAAGCTTGCTGGACTCATGGGAAAATCTCAATAAATGCAGTTCTGTTTGGATCACACTGCTAACTGTGAAAAAGGCATGCAAAGTGTTTGGAGCTTTCCCTTTCTGTGGCTTGATATTGCTAAAGCTCACCTGCAGTTACTAGCTGGTTACTACTTCTGGGCTGTTTTAATACATAGCAGGGAGTTTTCAGCTGATACACAGTTACAGACATAATGCCTCTAAATTAATTTATATTTCCATAAATCAGAAACAAGAGTCTGCAACTTCACGTATTACACTTTAAATTTAGAAACAAAAGTCTGGCTGATTGTAAATGCTGAATTCCTGGATAAAATACTCTCAAAAACATTTTGCTTGGATTATTCTAAGTACTTAATCTTGTAACAGAGAGATAGCTCATAAAAGCATGTGTTCTGGTGGCATGTCAGGAGGTGGATTGGAAATTTCCAAGAGAGAGCATCAGAGATTTCTGAGGATTCATTCCAAAGCATGGTGGTTGGAAGGATGTAGCAGATGGGGCTTGTCAGAGCGATCGCAGGTGTCTGCAGTGTATTCCTCAGGGCTTCTACAGTGTTGTGAGACATCAGTGCTGGATGTGCTAGCACACCATCACATGTGATGGAGAGGTTTATGCTTTCAGGAAACGGTTTTGGTGATCTTTTCCCAAAGTGTCTTCAACAGAGGACTCACAGCCAGATGTGCCTACCTCTACCAGCTAACTGTGAAAGCATATCAGATCAAGTAAATCACACATAATGTCCCCAGTGTAGACATGTAAAGTCAGATGAGATAATGCAAGGAAATTGCAGGTGGTGGGGCTCACAGCTGTAGCACTTCTTCTTAAATGAATCTCAACAGGTATGGTATTTTCTGTCAAGACACAACGTGGAGAGTAACTCTGCCACTGCCACTGAGCACTGTGAAGGCAAAGTGATCCAGAGAGATCAAAGTACCACCATACTAAATTAGCATACACGATTAGCATACAGGATACAAAAATGTATCATGAATTTGGCAAAGAAAAGCTGACATCTGTTACAGCTGTGACAATGGCAGGGTAACACCTGAAAAGTTTGTGGTACTGCTAAAAGCATGACATCTTTACTAGCAGAAAGAAAAGCCAGGAGTGGGACCACCTCCTGGAAGATGCTCCCTGCTCTTCAGCTTCTACTGATGAATGCTTTCTTATTGACAAGTTTGCAATGTATCTTCTGTCCTCTGAGCTTCCACAATTATTTTCCCTTAGATAATATGGGCTTCTCAACATGCCCCTGACTTTTACAGTACATTTCCAACATGTGACATACACTAGAAACCTTAAAGCAAAGTCTCTGCTTCAAAGAACTTGACACTGACAAGCTCTGCTCCCTGGGGAGAGTCTGCAATCCAGAGCCTTCCTTTTAGATTTGACAGAGAAATTTTCCTGGATCCAGGCCTTAGACTGCAGGGTTATAGAGCAAAGAAAAGCAATGGGAATTACTTACAATCTCTTCTTTTCCCTGCCCGTGGCACTGAGATGTAGATCACTCGCAAGCAGATGGTATTGCTTTACAGAAACCATACTGGAAACTAAGACATAAAATATCAGGACTTGTCACAAGACTGGCTAGAACAGACAAAAGCCGTAGAGATACATGCTTTCAAAGCAACCTGGTAGCAAATTCTCTTTTTGTACCCCAAGTCTCTTGTTTATCTCCATGCTCCTTCTCTACTCAGCCCGTGCCTGCTGCACTGCAGTAATGCAGTTGCTGCCTGTCAGTCAGGGAACAGATAGAACAGCCAGCTGTCTTGTCCCCATCTATTCCCATTTGCACACCTCAGTGCCTCTCTAGCAGCATTTTTAATGGGTTACCTTTTGCAACCCAGTCTCTGTGAAAATATGCACTGGCCTAGCCACATCAAGGGATAAAAGCTTTTGGTGGTGGCTTTTTCAACTCAGACTTAGCATAATGTCATGGCCAGGGGACTAAGGAGCTATAAAACAAACAAGGTGGCAAGCAGATTGGGGAGATGTCAGGAATAGTGCCAGGTGTCTTCCAGGCTGTGACAGGAAGGCAGACAAATGATCAGACCTGCTCCAAGGCAGCCTGCTGGTCTGCGTGCTCACAGGATGAATAACTGACCTTGTACAGAAGTCAGGTCTGCACAAGACAGTCTGCCAAGCAGTCTGAAAATCAGGAATGCCGTAAATTTTTATGCATCCAAAGATCTGACATTAGGAAAACAACCTAGGATTCAGATAGCAAAAGGGATGAAAGCAGTAGAAAATGATCTGAACAAAATGTTTGTCTGTCTCCTGCCTGCAAGAGAGCTTATAAACTCATTGCCCGTGGTGTGGAGAGCAGCCTGTTCCTTCAGATGAGGGCTCAGGACACTGCTGCAATCTTCATCTGTGTTGAGACTGCATTCATGATGCAGCTATCCTCTACTGCTCAAACAGCAGCCTGGATTCATTCAACTGAATGTTTTTTGTGTTTTTTTTCCCCGAAAGATGGGTGTGCCAGTTTGCACTGAGATGATGGTATAAAGTATGTAAGATTAGAAAACAGGAGCAGATAAGGCAGCTGTGGTCCCCAGCTGCCCATTTTCTTAGGAGAGTAAGATCTTAAGGTGACAGAAAATTGCTTTAACATATTTCTGCAGCTCAGTGGTGGTGTGTATTTTGCAGCTTCTGCTAAAAAAAAGGTGTGCGGTCAGGCTGTGGCTGGCTGCCTCTGAGTGGAAGCTTCCTGGAGAGTAATCAGCCGGTGTTCCTGCAGGACTTCACCTGTGGCTGATCAGAGCCCAGATACTTTAGCTCAGTATTCATGAGATGTGATGCGAAGGACTGCAAGCAACCTGTGTGACAGACATTAGATAAAATGCATTTCTAATCCCTTCACCATCAAAAGGGCTTTCAGGTTTGAAAACCTGAGTCAGTGGAGTACCTGATTGGATGGATGCTCTGGACATTTGGCTTGCCCTTGTTAAGATTCTGTGCAGTCCTCACTCAGAAAATGTGCACTGAGAAGCTCAGGCACAAGGCCTGTTCCCAGAAAGACATTCTCCTGCCTCCCATTGCTGCTCTGGGTAGCACCATGCCTGGCTGGTGCTTCCTGGAAGCAGCATGGTGATATTTCAGTATTTCATCGCTCCCTTCTTGTCAGAGCACATGAAGGTCCACTGGGGAGACCCCTCATTTCATATTCCGTGTGATCAGTGGCTGCACTGCAACTAATTTTCTGTTGATCTCTGATGAGAAGGTTGTACCTCTGAGACTCTCCTTTCCGAGCTGTACTGAGCAACTGCTAAAACACGGTGCTGCTCACATCACCGTGCAACATGTATTCTTCTAGAAAGGCAAATGCTATTTATTCAGGCCATCGCTAACCTTGGATATTCTTTTAATCAGTAAAAAGAGCGTAGATCCTCCTAAAGCCTTTGGTATCCTTCTAAAGCCAGTCGGTACTGGCTTTAGAAACCAGGTTTCTCATGCTGAAAAAAGACTTTCACTTTTTCCCATCTTACCATCCCTCCCCTCCTGCTTAGAGTCTCACATAGGATTTACTGTCTGTGGTGCCAGCTTGGGGAAATCGTACGTTTTACACCACCTCAAACAGGCTGCTCATCTATTTCAGGTTTTGCTTTTTAAATACTTTCCAGAAGCACAGTACAAGAACGTATCTGCCCGGAGAACAGCAGGGGAATGTTTAAAAGCACATTAATATTAAAAAGATTATTTCTGCATCTTGTTGCCATCTTTTTCAAAAAGATGAAGAGGCAGGTAGATCTGAAAAAGCAGGTAAAATATTTAAATAACCTAAAAAATATTTAAAGAATTAACCAAACTGGTGGGTGTACCTCTACAACTGTTGTGCTCCAGACGTTTTCCAAATCTGAGCTTTGTATATTAGAGAGAACTCTGTCAGAGTGCAGCTCAGGCTTTGTGTGAGAAGAGATTAAAGCAGTACGTTTTCTGTTATAACTGATCATACAGACTAAGACTTCAGAGGCAAACATGAGAACAAAATATCTACAAATATTTTGTAGTTCATGTAACACCAGGTAATCCTCTCTCATAAAACTTATTTGTTTTATTTCTACATTGGAAAGTGGAAACAATTCAGAAGCTTATCTTTGTTCCATGAAGCACAGAAGTGTCTGTCTAGGAGAGGCCACTAATGCCACTGATTTACCTGATCCCTGAAGTGATTAACCCCAAACCATTAGTCAACAGTGTTTTATTTGGCCTGAGACCTGGATTTGCAGTGTGCAATACGCTTCAATATTCTGTGCTCAATTTTGTAACTTGATGGCAAAGCTTTACAGTGTAGCTTTAGAACAGTTCTATCTTCTTACAATTTGCAGAAGATTTCGAATATCTCTCATAGGAACTGCCTGCATGGTCACAATAGTGACGCAGAAAATTAGGATGTAATCTGATGTGATTAGGTAATGGATTAGGTAATGCCCATACGAAAAACAGAGGACTAACTTCATTTTCAAGTCCATGTTGAGGCTTACCAAACAAGGACTGAAACACTCTCAATTACTCATCCGGTATGCCCTGAACAAAACAAATACAAGCTTCCAGCAGTCTTGAAGCTTAACTTGATGAAATTACAGATTTACTATGTCTGACATCTTTATGGAGAGGAAAAAGCACTAGCTTTAAGTCATAAATCAGAGTGCCTTAGGCCAACCATAGAAAATAATGTTCTTTTTTAAAAAAATTACTGGTCTAAATGTTGGAGGAAGTGATTCAGAGATCATATTCACAAAGTCAAAACTGGATGGTCATCAGTCTAAACACAAAGTTTTACTGATGTGAAATATGGAGCTTGACCTGTGTTGTTTGGAGGTATGTATATAACCTTTATTAATTAATTTTATGAAAGCAAAATAAGTGATTGGTTCTGGAGTTCTTGATTTGTTACACTGGCATAATGTTTTATCAGTTCAGCCACCTGAGACTGATGGTAGGTAGTTTCACAGCTGTGTACTAGCAGTTAAATTATGAGTATAAAATTGTGGACAATACCATGAATCAAACTTTTGCTGGTGAAAGCTTCAAATAAACAAGGGAAATTTTCTGTTGGCATCCTGTTCCCTAGAGGGACTGTCACTTGAAGAAGATGCCTGCTTTTGTGCCACCTGCGGCCGTGTATTCTCTCCATAAACCCTTCTGCTCAGTTTTGTGACCACAAATCAGTAGCAAATAAAATCACGACAGTCTTCTAAAATGGCTTGACTATGGAATGTGGATGAGACTTACATTTCAGCACAACTTCCCTTCATCCACCTTGAGAGTGAGGGAGAGAGTGTGTGTGAGCAGTCCTGCTTCTGCATTTTTTTTTGCCTTCCCAATACGTACCAAGCCCTCTCAGCTACTTGCATACAAGCTGCCTACTACATCCAGTTCCTGCATGAACAGTTCCCCAGCAGAAGCGACACTGAAAATCAACTGTCTGACTACTCATAAAGTACTCTGCCATTCTGATGCAAAGAGTAGTTTTTCAAAATATTTCAGTTCTTCTCCATTTGATTTAATATTCATGGAAAACATTAGCAATAACACCCCTAAAGCCTCTGAAATACTAGCAAAACCTTGCATAGAATATCAGGTTTTGTGTCCATGCTTTTGTCTCCATGCTGTGTGGTTATTTTGCCTGAGTAAATCTCAGAATGATCTAAATCACCTAACTGATCCAAACAACTGCAGCCAAAGGGACTTCAGAACTGTAATCTAACCTTAAACCTGCATGTAGAAACCACTTAAAATCTTTGCCGTGAACAAAACAAAAATCCTTGACCAACCTCTAACCTTACACCTTTGAAATCACTCCATACACTTTAATGGATATTTAAATACCTTCTCTCACTGGACTTTCCTTCTGAAGTGCTCTCAGATGATAATTAACTGTAGGATAACTGCTGTTTTGCAGACAGGTCGCTTTCTGATTTTATTAAGAAACCATAAATTATGTAGCAGTGAATTTCGACTGGGAAAAAGAAAAAGCTGAGCTAATAACAACAGACATGCTTTACCTTTGGGTCATGTATTCCAGAAAGCTCTTCATAGATCTTCTCTCCAACCATGACAGCAGCTAGGTTGGCTGTGTACGTGGACAAACAAAACAGACAGAAAATAGCCCATAGATTCATTAAAAACCTTCCAGTCCAGCACTTGGGGGGTTTGATGGCAGCTGTTCTTCCAAACAGGATCGCATAGCAGACATTCAGGGCAGAGGAGAAAGAAAAGACTTTGTTTCTGTTCCTTCCCTTGGGGGTCATCCCAAAAGGACTTTTCCACTCGTATAAGGTGAGGAAAACAGCAGTGATGTGGAGCGCAACGAATATCCCCAGCCACATAGTCCAGTGAAGTGGCCACATGAAGGCTCCAATCGGAGCTGCCGTGTCTCTGGTCCTCACCAATATCCCCAAACTAGTGGAAAAGAAAGGGCTAGTGAAATCAATCACTTGGCTGCGGGCAGTGTTAATGCTAAATGATGTCACTGCCATGTGAGCTGTCCCAGAAAGAAGGTCTCCCACCAGCCCAGTCCAGTGACCATTCTTCCAGGCTCCGTATTTTCCATCACCAACAATGTACAAGTCAAAATCAAAGTTCATATCCTCAGCCAACTTCTCCAGCAGGTCAATGCAGTAGCCATAGCAGCATTTCTTCAGCTCAATGGGAACGGTGTCATTTCCTCCTTGAAGGGTTTCAAACAGGTTATCCAGCACTGCTGAATCGTTGGTCAACGGATCCAGGCACAGCTGCCCTGCTGGGCAAAGACCTTCATCATCTACATCTCTTGTAAAGACAAAAGGGTGCTCAATAAGAGTTACCACTCTGAGGTGCAGCCGAGTGGGGTGCTGCATGTGATTTTTATGTCTCTGGGCCTGTTCTGGCCATATCCCATAGTCCATGACAATCTTTCCTTCTTGCCAGCTCCCTAGACGAGTCCACATAGGGTTCCCAACAGGGTCATGCTGCAGGTTCCAGATGAAGAAGTTGTTTTCTGAGCTGACAACAGAGGAGCCTTTCACCTTAATGTGGCCACTGAGACCATCAAAAGTTGTGTTAGCTAAAAACCTTTTGGAGAGAGAAAGCAGAGTAATCAGAAGCAGACATCATAAGTCATATGCTGAAACTTATGCAGACACCGTGAATTTATGTTTAAGGGATTAGATTAGAAAATCTGGCTAAACACTAGATATTCATAGCTTCCTACAGCACAATGAATAAGCTACATATGATTAAAATACTTGGGAATGCTCTCTCCCCTGCATATTTTATGTAATGTAAATGGAAACTATTCAGGAAAGATATTTTATTTACTTACTATAAAAAAATGAGAGAGAGCTTTTTTTTTTTTTCAGTTGCCTTTGCCCTTTGCTTAGAAAGTAAATGAAACATAGGTTAATTCTCAACTGAACTTAAAGAGATAGTAGCCAGATTCCCAGATAAAAATATGGATGAAAATGGAAGAATAGAAATGAAGAAATGCCCTTCCAAGAAAAATCTTGTGGTCTTAGTAAGGTGTAGCATATGTAAGAGAGGCTATTGAAGTACTGTCAACATATTTCAAGCACTCTCAAGTGAACCAATCCAGATTCTAAATGTCCATTTGGCACTGGTAAGTCACTGTATTCAGAACGATTCAGAACGAGAACTTTGCCCTATAAAAAAAAAATTCAATTCTTAAAAAAAAAATTATTATTAAAATACCAGCAAAAGCAATGTTCTGAAAAGTGCAGTTTTGACACAGCTGATCTCATGAAGCATACCAACTTTGCACTGCACATTCGTTTTTGGACGTTTACTATCCCAGATCTTCAGATAAAGGTTAGGTATTTTCTTCACATTGGGCTGGCAACAATTGCTGGTAGTTGTCATCCACCTATGTATAATACAGCTTCTGGTAACTCATTATTCAGTATGCTAAAATGATACAGATAAGGGAGCAGGGAAGTGAGTGGGAACATGACCAGCTGAACTGCTCTCTGTTAATGAGAAAGCTGCTGTGCGTTTTGCAGGGACTGCAGAGGCACTCTGTTATGACTATGAAAGTCTTGGTAGAGTGATTCCATTAAAAACAATGGAGTTATATTGCTGCTAATATGGTGTAAGGTAAGTGAAGCACTTATTTTTCAGTAAGAGGCATTCAGATGACAGACTATTTAGCTGTCATAGTAGTATGTAACACGTCATAATAGCTCTGAGAATTAGATGAAAGCAAGTATTGAAAGAAGTATAAAGTGTGTAGCTGTCACTGCAGCCTCAATAGATAAGACATAAACTTTAAGTAGTGTTAATTGTTTATCAATAGCTAGAGGGGAAGAAAAAACTAACCTTAAATAGATTAAAGAAGGATAAACCTGCAGCAAGTGTCTGTGCATGCACGCTGCTGACTGCACTGCACTGACGAAATCTGTTAAATTTTTATGTATCTTCAACAGTAAAAATTCTGCGTGTGTGCAGATCATATTAATATTTGCCCTCAGCTAAGAACAAATTTAAGAAACTAAATAATACAGTTTGAATATAGCTGTATGTGTGAAAGCCTTTTCTGTGATAGCTTCAAAACTACTCTCAAGCAGTCTATTGTGCGTTCAGTTCAGAGAAAGACCTTAGAGTCACAGAATCATTAAGGTTGGAAAAAACCACTGAGATCATCTAGTTCAACCATCAACCCAAAAGATGACACAACCCAAGGTGATACAGCCTATACTGTCCAGAACAACAGATCTGTATACGTGTTACCCGAGTCTAAGAATTATGCTCAGAAATACACACAAATGTTAATAATATACAGAACTGATGCATGATTGTGGATCACATTCTAAAAGTCCTTTTCCACTTAGTCTAGTGTTAGCTAAATGTTACCGTAACTTCATTAACTGTTGGTGTCAGTCGTGTGTGACAGGTGCTTTCTTCCCAGGCTGCTTCTCTATTTGACAGGATCTCTGCATGTTTGCAAATGCAAACATCGTCAAGACAACAGCTACAGAGGAAGGCAATCCTGAGCACTGAAGGAAGGTTCACATAACCATGAACATATTTGTTTTCTATCTCTCTTCTCCTCAGTCTTTGTATTAAAAAAAGAAAAAAAAAAGAAAAAAAAAGTGCAACTTCTTCCTTACAAGCGCTGCTGGGTTTGCATGCTGAGATCATCACTATGACAATAACTGAAGGTATAGATGTGTCTGTGCACAACATTAGGAAAGAAGCAGCGTAGAAAATAGTGTTAACAACTCATCAGTGTCAACAACAATGCCAAAATTGACAGACACGAATTTCTAAGAGGAATAAATTAGCAAGGTTCTGATGGATTTGGCCCCAAATTTCCATTGCAGCACAACCTGAACATTAGAAAGCTGCAAACCTGGAGTTTGGAGAGTAGATAAAGCTACGGAATAATGCATTAGATTTATTTTCTACACGTAGAATGAGAACAGTGAAATTTATGCACTGCGTTCTCTGACTTTCAGTGTAGAAATAAGCATGCCCATGAGAGTGAACCAAGCACTCTGTACCTGTCCTGTAGTTGAATTGTGTTAGAAGCATTTACCTGAGAGATTTAGTAGCATTTAGACTTTGCTACCTTCTCGAGGTAGTAGCTTACTTCTGCAGCTCATTTGCATGTTCCATATTTTTGGTAGTGACAGGACATTAATCAAAATAAATGAGGGGAACCGTGTGGGAGATACATTTTAACAACACTTCGTAAAAGTTGTGAGTGGCTCTGGCTCCTAATCTTCTGCATGTGCTGTGTGCAGCAGTAGTGAAACTCATGCCACAGTCTTCACAGCAGAATTCAGTCACTTTAAAAAACAGATCTGAGGATCTGACCACATTATTTAGATCAGCAGCCTTTAGTGTGAATCTCTGAGACTTGCAAGTGTCACAGATCACACAGACACAATGGAAATATCTGATATATATCTGATACATATGTATCAATATATATATTATGATATACTGAGCTGGTCCTCTTCAGAAGGGCTACGGACAGGTTCACGCAGAAAGATGTGTATAAATTTCAGAAGGCAAAGGGACAGATTCTCAGTGAATTAATTGCTTGATATGTCAGTGTCTGTGAGCCGATGATCGCACTGACAGACTGTGGTAGCTGTCTCAACACTTTACTAGTATTACTTAGCTTGACCAAGAAGTCCCTAGCGTGCCACTTGTTCTTTTCAGCTTTCTTCCCATTTTTATTACTGTGCTTTGTTCTAAGAACAATACCATACTCGAGCAAAGCCCTCTTTGCAGAATGACTTAATTTAATGATTTCACTTCCAGTCGATTTCAGTGGCTTGGCCATTCTGTATCTTTCTTGGAAAAACTACCAGAAGCAAGAGCCAGAACAGGCAGACAAATAGCAGGCTGGAGAAATTACCCAAGGCAAATTAAAGCTGTGAGACTAGTTTAGGCTATAAGAAAAGATGAAGCTCTTAAATTTTAGTATCTTATTCTGGCAACAAGGATGCTCCTAGGAGCAACAGGAATAGATCTGGGAATCAGACTTGTTGTAGGAGGAATTAAAGATGGGAGATTTACAACAAGCATGTGTTCCTCCAATTCCATACTCGTATCTGTAAAAGCCTGCTTTGCCATGGACTAGATAGTGGCCTTGTTCACAGCTGTGCTGCCCTTGGGTGTCACTTAAATGGCTGCAGAGTCAGTGCACAAGCACATGAAAGCCTTGGACCTGGTGTGCCAGCCATGGATGTGCTTTTAGTCTGCGTGCTGCAGCTGCAGAGCAGTGCTCATGTCTCTGCATCCCCCTATCCCCAGCCACCGCAGCTCTAAGGCAGTGTACCAAGACAGATGAGCTCTCAGGCAGAAAAGGACCCCTGTCAGTAAATACTCAGTTACTCACCAGACAGAAGTTTTGTCTCTGCTCTGGTCACAATTAAGCCACCCATTGGTGACTCATAAATCATTACTGCTGTTATGAATTAATAGTTGTGCTGCTAACTCAAATACATAAGGACTGGCCAACAGTTGTCTGCCTCACTGATACACTATGCACTGCAGTGATTCAGACCAAGGGTTTATCAACTGTGTTCTCCTCAACACAATCCACCAGCAGGTACCTAAGGAAAAGCAGGCCAAGTGTATGGCATTTTCTCCTAATGCCCTGACAGTTCTCAACCATTTTGAGTTCCAGGCATTTCCAGAGCCTGCTGTGATTTGTCAGTATGGTGTTGCTCCCTCTGAATTCTCTTGCAGGCGCTTCATTTGGCCCTCCTCTTGAACTCACTTAAAATCCTAGTATTACTTGAATTTACAGATGTACTCTCTGTGCTGTACTGTACCACAGTGCAGGGGTATAAAGAGCTGCTTTTGATTTGTTCTGAACTTTGTTGACTTCATCTCCCTTGTTTCTTTAAGGCAAAAAGACAATGAATGATTTACCTTTGTCTGCTCCCTCCATTTCACTAGTGATTTTGTACATCTTTATCACATTTCCCATAAACCGTCTCTTTCCCCAGCCAATTCAAGTAATTCCTTCTAAAGACAGATTTCTCCCCACCTTCTGACCTTTTTTTTTTTTGCCTTCCACGGTACCTTAATCAAGATGAAGGGACGAGACATTTCATAGATGTGAAAAATATGACAACCTGATGACAGCAGTCCATGTTCATCATGTAAGGGATACTAGTTTTTTGAAGAAAACAATGATGAAGAAATGTTATGCAGGAATAAATAAAAGTGTTTTGATGTAGCTTTTGTTTCTCTTTGTCTCTTCCTTAATCCTCAAAATATTTTAACACTCAAACATTTGGTTCAAGAACTCCTATCTTAACCCCATCCATTAACATCTGTAGGCTAAAAACCATATGTAAGGGGGTAAAAATCTGCAGCAGTCACTGAATGTAAAACAGCTGATGACTTCACACACATAACAAGGACTTTTTTGTTTGTTTTTAAAAGGAATCATGCATCTTTCTCAGATGTTGAAGCCTCAAATATTTGTACACATTAATCTCCAGGTGATTTGGGGAACAACTGGCCTACAGCTTTAGAAGCTGCAAAAGGAGCTTCCCATTCTACCCCACGGAAGATTTGGTTTCTGGCACTTCTTGTAGCTTTGAGAGCTCTCAGCCTGCAGAAGTGGTGTCCAAATGGTCAAGGGTTTTTTTGTTTGTTCATTCCTGACCCATGGAAGCATACTAGCAAGGGCCTGAAAACACACACTTATTTTTATACTCATTTCCTTGGTAGTGCAAACACTCATTTTGTGTTTTGTATTCCCTCACATATCTCAAAACCTAAGAGAATTTGACTTCTCCCACAGATATATAATTACAAGATACTTTCCGTGCTTAGGCTGCAGCTGAGCCTACACACTCACTGTACTCTCTCTGCCTCTGTGGAACAGGATCTTTTTCCACAACTGGCCTCACCTCCCTCTATGGCTAATTTTAAGTTTCATTATGTCTCCAGAAGGACAAAGCAGGAAGAAATACTGAAACAAATGCATGCATTAGTAAGGGTTAATAGCATTACAGCCACACTATAAAGAAGGGCTGAGAAGGGAAAGAAAATTAAGATGTTATTTGATATCAGAAACGCTAGCTACAAACAGCAACAACAACAACAACAAACTTACTTCGACAAATATTGTCCTGAGGTTATATTTTTTTCATCTGTGTCCATGCAATTCATTGTACTTGGAATAAGAGCTAGTTCAGGCTGAATCATGGTGGCTGCTGCTACAGCTCTTGCTACCAGCTCCATTGCATCCTGCACGTAATGCTCAAAGACAGACTGTGTTGTCTTGCCATGAGCAATGAGACCAAGTGGCAAACCTTCTGTCCTCAGTTCTTCCACATTCTGTGAATCCCCAATAATCCAGTGAAGTTCTGGAGGCATCACACCAAATCGGGTGGTTATTTCAAAAATTCTCCTTGTTTTTTCCATGTCACATCCAAACATGACCATGGTAGATGTTGTGTCTTTGATGCTCTCCAGGTAAAATTGTAGGTAGTTCAGAAGGTCCTTGGTTGAAGTGAGATTTGCTGTGATGTTTATAATGGACCCCAGGTGGAACTTGGAGCTCTGTTGTGTGAGGAAGAGAAAATCCGTGATGTTCCACTCCTCTTGGCATACCATTAAGCTGAAATTGTACCAGTTGTTCATTGCAAGGATTGAGAATGTGACATCAGCATCAGAGCTCAATGAGTTTTCTAAACTCATTTGCAGATGGAGGGGATTCTGCAATTAAAAATACAAAATATTTTAATTAGAAATAAGCTGCAACTAAAGTTAATGCATTTTCTTAATTTTTATGTGAGGATTACATGTTCAGTCACCTTGTTCAAAGTAATCAATTGTTGATCTAGGTAATGGTGTGAGAAACTGGGACTTAGACCTACCCAACTTACACAGACAGTGAATCAAGGGCTTCCTGGGCTAGAATCTGAGTCAACTTCAACAATCATCAAGCAGTCTGTTTCCAATAATTTGAATTTCTTTAAATCCACTTGTACTTTTGGATTTCTTGGCATTCTCAATCACTGAATTCCATTTTCTTCTAACAGAGCATATGAGAAAGTAAGACTATTATTTGCATTCAATCATGGCAATAACGCTTACATTCAATGAACACTGTCAAGTGCTTTGGTAAAAAGTAAATGAAGATTAAAAAAAGAACTCTCCAGTTTTTTTGTGTTTTTTTTTGTTTTTTTGGGGGGCTGGAATGGGGGGGTGGGAGAGTAGTAGTGGACTTTTCCTACACAGGCACGTGAGGAAGCTAATGGAACAGATCATCACTGACAACCAATGCACATCATTTACTGCTTATAAAACCTGAGAAGAATAATTCCTTGGTAAAGGGCTAGGTACTGAATGAGCAAAAGGCTAAGATGTGCACACTCTGTGCTATCTGAGTTGGAAAATACTTGATAAATAGGCATTCCATACTTATAATGATAAAATAGAATGTAACCAGTTACATTTCCCAACAACACTGCCTTTTGCTGTATCTTTTTCCAGGAAAGAAGGGAGGATATGAGGTTAATTCATCTGTTTGGTTTCAGTTCAGCAGTTGACAGTCCTCAGTATAGCTTTTCTATGAAGTCAGTTAAGAAGTCAGTTTCAAGATTTGATTTGGCTCATAAGATCTTTGTTGTGACTTCATGTCAACATTTGCCAGTATTCATGCCCCCTCAAATTATATATTATCCTACACAGGTTCCTGAATTTCATCATCTTTCTATCCATTCTAAGTC
>JAOWBP010004700.1:50355499-50380112 GCA_028571105.1 Tragopan temminckii | reverse complement strand
GTATTCATGCCCCCTCAAATTATATATTATCCTACACAGGTTCCTGAATTTCATCATCTTTCTATCCATTCTAAGTCGCTCAGCCCTTCAGGTCTGCTCCTCATGCTCTTACATTTTAGGTAGATAACAAGTAGTATACATGAGAGGGAATCAGACCTTTACTCTGTTTAAAGCTAGTATAAAATGCTGTCCTTTGATTTTAGCAATATTTTAGTGATCATTACAGGCTCCAGCTTGGATGGATCTTAGAAACAGCATTCTAAATTTGAAATAATCAGAAATGCACTAAAATGAAACCCTGGCTCTCCGCTTTAGATGTAAGAGGTAGAATGCAGCAAATAAAAACAAACAAACAAACAAACAAACAAAAAACAAACAAACAAACAAATGGAAGAGCTAAACACCATTTAAAAGCAGCAAGCTTTCACTGTGTTAATTTGCAGCTACGTGAACTCGTCATCCATTTTCCTGAGCAAATCATTTAAATTCAGAGCTTGATTATGAGAATACTTTAATTGAAGAAGCTCTCAGCTCTTTTGTTACCTCTTGGTTTTGGTACCAGTGTCTTGTTTTTACACAGACTCATAAATAAGCTAATTGAATAGATCAGTGTCCACAATCAATGCACATCATGTACTGCCAATAAAGCGCAAGAGGATTGACTCTTTGATAAAGGACAAGTTACTGAATGCACAAGAAGCTAAGATGAGCAGACTCTGTGAGCTCTAAGCTAAACACTGCCTATTAATTCAAATACATGATTAGCACAGAAAAAAAAGCTTTGCACATAATACCTGGATTTGGGAAGCTGATTTGAATAAATTAGTGTCTAAAAATTCAATTAAGACAAACTTTTCTGGCTAAAATTATGAGCTCATACAATAAGTTAGCTCTAGTTTGTCCATCAGTTGAAACAGAAGGGAATAGAAAGTTTTCCTTGTGCTCTCTGCCCAAGATCAAGTAAAAGTCTGGCCTTGCAAGCCTATTGACTTAGTTCATTTTTAAATTTAGAAGTAAGTTATTCAATATAAATAGAACATTTTGCACATAGGAGTGACAGCATACAACCTGTACATACTGCATCAGGGAGCTCAAAATTCTCTGGTACATTCAAAAGCACGGCATCTCAATCATAGCTTCACAGCTATTACACTGTACGTGTAGATACGGAAGAAAAAATCTATTGGACACAGAAAAACAACCCTGTACTGATGACTGATAGAAGTTAGCAAGAATATTTGTATCCACACTTCTGAAAAAAAGCTTCCAGAAAACAAACATGAGCATTTGCGCTGCGTAATTTGTCCCCAGTCTGGGTTTGGCCCATGACAAGTAGCTCTCCTTGGTGTCCTACCATGCATCAGTGTGAGTTCCAGTACATTTGGGGGATTAGTAGACAGTATGGGTAAGCACATGAGAACCGGTGCTCCACCTTACCCAGCAGGTTCAGATATCTCTAGACTTACATGCGCCCATGCTAAACACAGTGCTAACGCACTGTTTCACACTAAGTAAGGTTTCCTCCTGTCCACAGCACAGTTCTTCCAAACGCTGCAATATACCAAAGCACTTCTGAAGCAAAACAGATATACAGCAGGTAAAAATTACATGCTGGGGTCAGTGGGGATCACACTGTACCCACAGGAAACACAGCACTGAGCACATACAGAGAAACTTTCCTTTGGGGCTAGAAAACTGCACTTATGGTAGTCTTAGGCGGAAGATGGACTTCCTACATTAGTGCAGCCAAAGGTTTGTTCCTGAGGAGTTCTAACAGTGGTCCTTTTCTTATGTGAAAATACTTAGATGTGTCATTGTGGTTCAATAGACTCTTCTTGCATTGAGACACTGCACTCAAGGTCAGGCTGGACAGAGCTCTGAACATGCTGATCTAGCTACTGATGTCCCTGTTCACTGCAGGAGAGCTAGATGAGATGGCCTTTAAGGCTCCTTTCAATTCAAACAGTTCAGTCATTCTACGATTCACTGAGTGGATGTGAACTGGTATAACCTGTTTAGATCAAACATGTTTTTGAAGGAGGTTGTTAACATGTTTTAGTTGTCATTTTCTATAATCAACAGGTACATATACATTAGCAATTACCAGCACTGCGATTAACTGCTTATTTCATTGTTAGCATGCTTGAAAGGTAAACTTTAAGCCCTGAAAAAGTAGCACGAAATGCATAAGGACCAAATGGTAATTTGAAGGGAACTGACTACAAACCTGTCTTCAGAACTTTTCTGGTACAATGACATACAGAAAAATCAATTAGAAGGCCTCTGTGTTCTGCTCAACTTTCAGCCCACCATGCAAACAATCCTACTGACATTGGGAATCAACAAACTTTGTTTTACTAGCAGTTTATGTCTGCTTTGTGCTCGGGATTTAGCATAGGGATACTTGATGGGCCAGGCTGGTTCGTTCACAACACACCCAATTACAGGGTTCATCTAGAGAAACACTGGTCGACCTTACTGTTTCTGCACGCAAGAGAACCTTTCAAGAAATGATGCAGTGATGTTCGAAGATATTTGGATTTAATACCTTCTTAATTTTATTTTGAAAGGTTTATTCGTCATTTGTAGGATGCAACTGAGCCTAGGGGGGCTGAAAAAATTACACAGATAAAGTCACATGTATACATACAGCATACAGTCTTTGATGAGCCTTTGTCTATTTTTGACGATTCATTTTTCTATAAAATAAAAAATAACTGCTTTATAATGAAGAACTTCCAAAAACTGCCTATTCAGTGATTCAATAGCAATCACTGAGGCTGCATAATTTCAGAGCAAAGGCTTTTGACAACTTAAATGATAGTTTAGATATGTATAACTTTTTACTTATCAGGAAACAGAAGATTTATGAGATAATATCAGTGTGTTGAACTGTCCCCATCCATCCTTATCAAAACTCCTAGGCAGACACCTTTATTACATGACTTTTGAAATCAGTAAAGTTTGAATGTTTCAGTTAAACTGTCAATTAATTCTTGTATGGAAAATCAATCGTTTTGTTTCTATTTTACTTTAAGTTGTCATTAAAGGTAGAATTACTTGCATCAATTTTTTTCTACATTGCACAGAAAATTAAAACTCATTTGAATACTGTTAATTGGAATTTATTTTTAATGTGTTTGTATTTACAAAGTCTCAACTAACAAAAGCATTTTCAGTGTTTATGAAGACTTAATTTCTTACTGCACGTAATTAGCTTGTGTTTTATAAATGACGTGATTTCAACTTCTGGGTAACTAACGAGCCTAGAATCCTTATTTTCTGATTAATCACCTTTGGATCAGATACTGATAGTCTTTCCATTGACGTCCAGTGGGCTTCAGACCAAGCCAATCACAGAACACTGAACTCTACATGATCTGACGTGTTTCAGTTCTCTACACAAAAAGAGACAGTAACTACTTATTTGCTTTCTGTACTGCAACCAGAGCAATTTTTACTATCATTGCCTGAGATACTTGAGATAGCAGGTCCACTTAACACCCAGTACATGATTTGCATTAATCAATTACATCATTTTCAAGGCTGTCTCAGTCATCTGTAGACCCATTCTCAGTAAAGGAAAATCTTGTGAACATACTGCCTGGAGCTAGGCTGACTTGCACCCTGCAGGATCTGACCATTTAACTCTTCAACCAAATTTGTAATGCTAATTACTTATGGCCATGGTGACATTTTATCTGACATTATGGTAGATCCATTAGCAGAGTTAAAACCACTATGTGAATAATTTTTGTTAACTGTAGAAGTAAATAATACATTGAAAATATTATTCCCCACTGATTCTAAGGGACAAAGGCAGCGTTCAAATGTACGTTTATGACAAGAAACAAAAGAGAAAACAAGTTATATAATTACACCAGAGAAACCTCTGCTAAACGGAAAAAAAAAGCCTTCTGGCTTTCAGTGCAGCTGTGGGGACTCACAGCTTTACAAACAGAGCTAAATGGCAGCTGTGAGCAAGCTGATGCTGGAGCTTCAAAAACTGAGAAACTATTTCTTCCATGGTTGAAACAACAAAGTTTAGGCTCAGTACCCAGCTTCTTGCAGACTAAGTGCCTACCTATTGCTTTTTCTTTACATGCCAAAAAGAAAGATGCCATGAAATATTTTGTTTTTTCTTCAATAGCTGCCTTGCTGCTGAAACTGCAGCGCTTCATAGAGGTTTTGTGTTGGCAGCTGTCAGAGTGCAGGAAGGGCTATGGATGGAGAGGTCCCACTGTTGGCCCAACCAGCTGGAGAGCAGCTGCTGGTGCATTCCGGAGATAGGTGAGGAGTTAGGAAAGTGTGAGCAGCTCTCACTTCACCAGGATCACTGACTGTCTCACACCACATACAGTGAGAAGGGGAGCTTAGAGCTCTCCATACCTTCAGCCAAGGATATTTCATTTCTGTGCCTCACTCGTTAGTCCAAAGAGCCCAGCATGCCTTTGGTATCAAATGCTGGAACCGTGGTGTAATGCTGCTTCTGGCCTTTTTCCAGCCCCAGCTAAACTCCCTAAGGTTTCTCGTGGACATCACTAAGTGTTACATTCAGCCTTCAGGCCTTCATCCAGAAAAACACTTAAACATCTACTTACACAGCATCAGCATGATTAAAAATACCAATTTCTTCTGCTATTTAAACAGAAGAATACGTTCATCTTTTGTTTCTCTGGGGAAGAAAATCTTAGACCCGGATGATTAGGACTATTCATCTATGTAAAACAAGCCACTGTCAGGCAAGGAATTTCTCCCACATTGGCCCAAGAAGAGGAGGATGACTTTACTAATTCTCTTTTATCGTCTTGCACATCTTCTCTCTCCACATATGCGCCTGTTTGAACAAGACTATAATTTGAAACAGTGCAGATCCCCAAAGAAAGGCTATTTTTTTGCAGACAAATTCAAAGCTTTTGAGAGAGAAAAGCCAGTTAAAACTAGCTAAAGCCGTTCTTATTCCTACAGCAAAACAAGCCTGGCAACTGTCCAGGCAACGCTTATCAGCAGATCTTAACGAGGCACTAACTGTTGATTTAAAAAGGAAACAACAAAAACAAGCATTAATTTAAGGATTGTCTTAGTTTGTCCTCAGAATTATTTTTCTTGTTCGACCAGACAGTCATGAATTTGGGTTGCTTAACATCTCTACTGACTACATTTGAAAACTCCAAACTAATCTGAGTAAGTACAGTTCTCTACAAGGTCAAACAGGCAGTATAAAATAAGAACATTCAGCTGTTCTTGGAAAGAAAGACCCATTATTTATCTTCATGGCCATTTATAAATTATCGTAAGTAATACTACTTCGAAAACTTCAAGGTGTTCTTTGCTCCAGGGGGGAAAAAACTAACATTTAAAGTTCAACAGAGAATATTTCATACAGATGCCAAGAGCCAAAATAGTTTTTCCTTCCCTAAAACATGTCACTACTGTTAGAAGACAGGTGATTGATAACACAGATAGATCGGGGGAGTTGCACTAATTCTCCATAAGAGGCTTTCCCCCATCATTAAAATGCCAGTGCAGTGCTCTAGAGGATCACCTCTGGTCTGTGGCGTGCTCCATATGGGAGAAAGGTGGCTGGGTCCTTGTCTGTGACTCTGGCTCCCAAGCACTCTACTAATGTTAGTGGGAGACAGAAATGTAGAAGATAAGGTATTTGCTTGCTTTTAAACAACACTCCTTGCAGAGAATCCAAATTATTACCGCCTTCTCTTAACCTGGCTAATAATTCATAGCATTTGGTAAATGACTGCTTGTTCCTTTCTTGCCTCAACAGTCACTTGAGGAATTCTCCTTTTCAGGGAAAGAAGACGTGATTCATAATCAGCAAATCTTCAATCTGCAAAGCCCTTGTAAGCATTTGGATAAAAGATGCCAGGGAGTATTAAATGCAACTATTAGCCACAATGGACAATTCAGTACAGCACGGCATTGTTTTCTATAAGTTCAGCACTGTTACAGAATCCGGCTGTGACAGATAGGTGAACACACTCAATCAAATGTATGCTGATCTTTGCGAGCTCTACCCCAGGCTTTGTTTGCAGTGTGATTTCCCAGTAACACATTTTCTTACAGCTGACCTCGTCGAGGCTGCCATTTCTCTGCACAGTATTTCTCATCTGGTGTTCGTGCTGCAGCCACCCTGTTACAGGTTTTTCACTCCTGCGAAGGATGAAAATTATGGGGACAGTTCCAGAGAGGCACATCATTCAGGAGTTTGTCTGAACAGCACTACAAGCACAACAGTTTGAAAACAGTGTTTAGTAAAAATTATTCATTCCCTTAAAGCAGTGTGGCATATTTTGGTGCAGCCAGAATAGCTGGGTGTCCAGCAGTGACACCATCAGCAGAGCCAAAACTGTGGCAGCACCAGGGAGAGCACAGTGCATGAGCTTTGAGGCTGTGAAGTTACAGACCTGCATCGTGTCCTGGTCCCCTGAAGTGCAGCACAGGAAGGCCAGGTTGCTGTAAAGCAGTTCTTATAACACACTCAAAGTGCTGTCTTACCTTGAAGATAATGGTTTATGAAGCTACCATAGCACTCCATGAGTGTCTTTGAATGGAGGAACTCTTCTTACTATTCTTTTAGAGTGATTACTTGCAACCCTAGATAAGGCTGCTGTAATAAAATGTCAGTTGATTTACGAAGAAATCACACCTCAAAGGCTGCTGATAAAAAATTAGGAGAGGCTGTATCAAGGACCCCCATAAGCACTATCACAGGATGACAGCAGACTGCAAGCACAGGATGGCACAAGAGGTGTCAGGGACGAAAATCACACCTCACCAACGGTCAGTTAAGGGTCACTAAGAGATTACTGCTTTGAGAGCAGAGTAAAACTTGCTCTAGAGTGAGCAAACAAGTATCCAGCTTACATATACAACAGATGTGCAGATAAGGTGTAACTGTGAATGAATGAGAAACTGGCAGCTGAGTACAGCAGATACACAGACAACATTAGCAAACAAATAAAAATGACCAAAAACAAACTCGGGAGAAAAAGACTCCCACCAATATAATACTCCTACCTTTAGAGATTGGCAGACTTCTCTTTATCAACCCCTTGAAAAGACAAATGCATTTGCTCTGCTCCCTAAAAGAGATTTGTAATGTTGACCTCAGGACTCAGAGATGAATGGAAAGGTGCTGAGAAAGGTGTGAAAAGAGATAGCAGAAGTGCATGTATAATAACTTGAACTGTGTCACTGCTGAGAATGAGCTGTTCTATTTGGATAATTTCTCTGTAAGTATTGTTGCAGCGGGACCAATAACGCTACTTTGATTAGACTGCTAGGACTTTAATTAGACTAACAGCAAATTCTTGGCTTTGCATATTTCCATAGCTCACGCTAATTGCACACAGTGTTTGCTCTAATGCCTCGCTCTTGAGGACTACCATTAACACAACGTGAAAGTTGACAGAGAATTTGGCAACTAAGGCTGTAATTATGATGCACATTGCCAAGTGCCGTTCCCCACTGTGCTCCTTGGCGCATCAGCTGTGCCAGGTTCCCCACTGAGAAGGGTTCTTGCAATGGCATTCCCACCCTCGCCTGGTTACAGCAGACCTCATCTTCCTAACAGCAAGATGGGCTCTCTGCAGCATATCGTAAGAAAATGCTACTCTTCCACAAGCACAAGCAGCTGTGGGTTTGCTTTCAATATCACCTGGCTTTTTAGGCACGAGCAAAATTCTCAGATAACCAAAAGAAACAATTCCAGGAAAAAAAAAAAAAAAAAAAGAAACAGAATATGAGGGCAGTGAGTACAGAGAAGGCTGGTTCTGGCTATGAAGGTAAAGGAAGTTTGTCTACAAAAGCTGATAAGTACCCCACATACCCACATAGCACTTTATCCAATTAGATCTTATTCACCATTAACACAGGCAGCAAGAACAAAAACTGAAGCACCTTTTCCACCCACTGGTCCAATTCCTGCCTGGCTTAGAATATCTCATTTGCATTCTCTGTGCTCGCAGGAGCTGCATCCTGTGTCTTGCTATTTTAAAGATGACAACAAGCCTGCCAACAAGCTCTGCAGCCCCACTTGGTGGTTGCAGCCCAGCAGAGTAAAGTTAAGCTATTTGTTGTTGGAAACAAACATGGAAAGGGGGGGCAATTCAACCAAAAAGCCTCTCCTGTTCTTCCTGAGGCCATGTCTTGGAGGAAACCAGGGTGCTGGATACTGTTCCTCCAGCACACTGACCAGCCACGGGTTAGCACCTGTATCAGTACGTGCCCCTGGCACTGCTGTGCTTTGCATGGAGCAGTCACTGAAAGATTCATGGCAAAGTACAGTGGGAAAAATGAACCCTGATCTGGTTCCTCAAGAAAATGTGTAGATGTGGCTCTGAGGGAAATGGTTAGTGGGCACAGCAGGGATGGGCTTTTGGTTCGATGTGATGATCTTATGGGTCTTTTCCAACCTTAACGATTCTATGATTTTATGCACCAGCTCACCATCGATCCTCTGAGCTGGGCCTTGTTCTGGGCATGTTGCACAGGATTAATTTCACCTGCAGGTGCATTTTACTCTATATTGATTTTTTGTATGAAGGAAAGCTGAAAATTAAGCTTGCAAAGACCGATCTCTTTAACTCCATTAAAAGAGGCCAGGGTGAATTAAGTTAGTAGTTCATCTTTATGAGGCTAGACATGTAAATCACGACTCTAAGGTGAATTCTGTGTGTACTTGCTTGGCTTAAAATCAGGAATAGCATTTAAAAATCTCTGCTTGAGGTTTCTTATTTAATACACCAAGGATTTAATTAGAAAGCTGGGAAATTTGAAAGACTTATAATTAGCTCTTAGGGGAAGGGGGCAAGAAGGAAGAAACTACATCAAGCAACTCCTCTAAAAAACAAATCCTGGAAATTCTTTTTTTTTTTTTCACTAGATGCAGAGATTTCCATGGGAGCACCCCAGCCCTCCCCTCTGCCAGATTTCTCCCCTCCTACACCAAGCCTGGGCAATGCTATGGGCCACAAGCAGCGGGGAGGCATGCTGAGGGCTTGCTGCCAGGTGGCCGGCCAGGTTGCACCCCTGCAGGTGCATGGTAGGGCTCTGCCATTCGAGCAGCAGAAGAAATATCAGAGGGAGACATGTCAGCCAAAGCCTGCGATAACTTCAGGAGCAAGAGGGAGGCGTGACGTATACAGAATGGGAGAAGAACTCATTGAGAGCAGCTCTACAGGGACAAACTTGTAGTCTTGGTGGAAAAAAACTGGACATGAGCCAACAGTGTCCACCTGCAGCCCGGAAGGCTGACAGTATCCTGGGCTGCATCAGCATGGGGGTGGCAGCAGAGAGAGACTGAGGATTGTCCCCAACTGTTCTGTCCTCTGAAGCCCTACCTGCAGTACTGCATCCTTCTGGGCTCCCCAGCACAAGGAAGATGTGGAGCTGTTGGAGTGGGTCCTGAGGAGGGCCACAAAGAAGATCAGAAGGCAGGAGCAGCTCTCCCATGAAGACAGGCTGAGGGAGCTGGGCTTGTCCAGTGTGGAGATGAGAAGGCTGTGGAGGGACCTCACTGAAGCCTTCCAGATCTTGAGGGGAGCTTGTAAACAGGAGGGAGATTGTTTTTTTACATGGTTTCATAGTGATGAATAGAGGAGACTAGCTTTACACTAAGAGAGGGTAGATTCATTTTAGATGTTAGGAAGAAATTCTTTACACAGAAGGTGATGAGGCCCTGGCACAGCTGCCCAAGAAAGCTGTGGGTGCTCTATTCCTAGAGGTGCTCCAGGCCAGGTTGGAAGGAGCCCTGGGCAGCCTCATCCAGTGGGTGGCAACCAGCCCAGAGCACGGCACTGGAGCTGAATGGGCTTTGAGGTCCCATCCAACCCAAGACACTCTATGATTCTATGTTTGTTGGCTTCTGGGCTGCAAATTTACATTCGTTCAATAGGAGATGGAAGCATCACTTCTGAAAATGCAGAAAAGTTCAGTGACTTATATTTACTTTCAATTTTTTTCCTCTTGATCCTGAATTCATGATCATGAACAAACAAACCAGCAAAACAAACAAACAAACAAAAAACACAACTGCCACCAACATTAAAAAAAAAAAAAAAAAGACAAGTGTACAATTTAGCAGCTTTGTCATGCTCTTTGCAAATTTCTCTTCTGGTCATGCAGAAGACAAACAAGGTGTGATTCTGCAATCTAGAATTCCCTCTTCACCAAAGGCAGAAGCATTTAAGCTTCCAACCAAGCACACAGCAGCCTCCCACAGAAGTGTGTGACTGACTGCACAGTGCTGTTACCAAGGCAGAGAGAGAGAGGAGATAAAAGAGGAGGAGGAAGATACCCTGGCTATGCATCAAATATAGCAACTGAGCAATCCTGCTTGAAATCCCTGCCCTGCTTTGTGCTCCCTTTGCATGTAAGCTCCTCTCTGCAAGAGAAGGATGGCCCTGCTGAAGTACAGTGCATAAGTGAGCACCACCGTGTATGAACACCACAGCATGTCTGAGTTTCTCCCTTGTGGAGTGGCTTTCTGCCCTAGAAGTCCTGCAGCTTACAGCAAGATAAATATTTCACATCCCTTTGCACAGAGAGGGATCTGAAGGGACAAAGGAAAAAAAAGGAAAAAAAAGAGGTTAAGTCACATATCTTAGAGGATATACCAAGATCTTGCCAGAAGCAGAATCTAATGCTCAAAATTCCCGTTCTACCCATGCAAGACACAGCTGCCTCAACAGATAAAAGAATGTGTGAAGTTACAAATACATTTATTTTATGAGTTACTGTTAAGTACTTTGGATATTAGTACCACTGATCTACTCACAGCACACTGGCCTGTCTTTCTGGACTCCTCTTACTGACTCAGTGATACCTGCCTCATCAGGACCTGATGCCTGCCAAGCACTTGGATACTCTGACTTCTTCATTAATTCTAAGAGCGTAAACAACTTACCAACAATCATAATGTGACAAAGGCAGACCTTACTGTAAAGATAGTGTGCAGAGCAGTTACATGTGGTGCTGTGGTGGGGCTTGGAGAATTCATCAGAACTCACCAGCCATGACCATGATTCGTAATACTCAATCAGGTAGACATTTACTGCTCCTTCTGATCTACTCTTCTGAATTTATCTAGTACTCTAATCTGAATACTTGACAGTACATATAAAGTAGCATTACCTCTCTACTGTGCACAAATATTTGTACAGATTACAGCTACCAGCACCTAACATGGACACTCAGACCATCAATAAAGTGACAGCATGGAGATATTAATGACTCCCAACTTTTCTTTCCTTTGCACTGAGTCCAAATTCATTGGAACAATGGCAATCAATGCTTTCTAGCCTTTAAGCCATCCTTACACATGTGATATGTGATAGTGTGCACAGACAGAAGATAAATATGTGACTATGCATGCTGGGAACCACAGCACACCATTCTTGGTGTGACCACCTGGCTGTACTGAAGGCCTGTACTATGTGTCTGCCACCACCACTCTCCAGCAGCAGGCACTGATCACAAGATGCTGGCACCAGCCACATAAATATGTTTCTTTGTATGGCTGTGCCCATGGCGAGTGCAACTGGCTCCAGCATTTCATCATCAGGAGCAGCCCATCAGCTTTACCTTGCAGACCTCTTTCTGCTGCAACAGTATGAAGGCACCACAAGGACAGGTCAGTGCCAGTGGCCACGGCCCCTGAGTTTCGCTGCACTTCTGTGGTTCCATCACAAGGAGGGAGCTTTCTGACTTACAGCCTTCCTTTAATTATTTTTTTTGTGTGTGTCCTACATGTCCAGACATGTCAGGAGAAGCCTTCTGGTGAGGCTGAAGATCGATGAAGCACCACTCCTCAAGGACAAGCCTTTCCTCTCAAACTTGGAGGCAAAGGATGGGAAAAGATGGACTCTGAGTCTGAACTGGTTTCCAGATGGAACCCAGAATGCTCATCAGGATAGGAAGCTGAGACCTGTTTTGCTCCAAAGCAAGGCTGGAGGTCTCAGGAGGACTGGGTCTATTGACCTTGAAATGAGAAGTACACAAGACAAGTGCACAGCCTCCTCCCTTTGGCATGCGCTACCAGGGGCTTGAGGAGGCCACAGCTCATTTTCTGGAGGGTATCACTGACTTAGCCTGAGGAACTCCGCCAGGCTTTTCCCCCTGGAGTGGCACTTCCAGCTTTCAGCTCCCATCAGCATATGCATCCGAATGAATGCTACTGCACTGCAAAGAGTTGAAAAAAAAACAAACACGGAAGTCTGTATGGTGTCAAAGAAATATTAGGTCTTCCTCTGTTAAAGAGAAACTCTCTAGCGTATGGACAAAAGTGATTCAGCATAATGTTCTTACTAGCAAAGCCTGTGGTGATAGAAAAGTTCAATATATGTAGGTTACTCCAAAAGTAATGCATCCTATTTATTACTATGGAAACTACAATGTATACCAAGAGCATAAGAACACTGTTTGATAGACCAAATCCTCAGATACAAAATGTTATTTTTCAGCACAGTCATCACCATTAGTTATGCATTTTCACCAGCATGAACAAGAGCCTGCATGCCACACTCGTAACAATCTGCACCACCAGAAGTGATGCATTGTTGCTGTCATCACTGCTGAAATGCACCATTCATCACATCTCCGTGCTCACACACCCACTGGTTGGTCTCCATCATGTTCAGCAAGTACTGAGGAATATCAGTGGGGGCCATTTTTTCTGCACAGAGGAATTCAGTGACAAACCTCTGCTTCATACACACTTCCATGTCAGACACCATTCTGTCAGACTGCCCCTCTGCTGCCATTTGTCACATGCTAACAGCATGTAACGGGATACTGTCATGAAGGTTCAGCCTCTACAGCCATACCACCAACATCTACCTCTGATAGCAAAGGCCATCATAATAAAATGAGAAGCATTATTTTCGGAGCAGCCTTAGTACTTCTTACCCTTACAGAAGAAGAGACTAGCGAGGAGAATCTAGACAGGCATTTGTAACAGAATTACATGTGAACTTTGCTTCACTGTAAATAAGGGTCATCGTCCTACCTACTTAAGCAAAAACATATTTGCACTGCTCCTTTTTGTTTCTTGAGGGGGAAATGGAATATGTTGTTCTGGCAGGTTATATGTTATATGTTGTCTGGGGTTGGCTTCATTTACAAGAAGGTAATGAAGTAACAGTGTCCATTTAACAGGCTGGGTATTATTGATGGGCAGAATGCTTCGTAGCATAGCAAGGTGAAAGGTTTTACCAATCTCATTTTTGATACTGACTCCCCTTCTGCTGCAGCCCCTTTAAATCTGCACTACTTCAGTATCCCCCTCATAAAATAATGCATCTCCTCCTTGAGGTCACATCAGGTTTGCACGGCCTTGTGACAACTGACAATCACTCCACTCACTTTAAACTACCAGTTACCAAAGTACATTGGGTATTTATTTTTTAAGAGTTCTGTGCTTTAGGATCCAGGAGGGCTGTGCATTTCCATCAAACAAAATACTCTCAAATACTCTGCACCAAAGGAATCAATAAACTCTCGTCAGCACTGAGCTCTGTACTGACACATGAGATGCCTTCTTACTCACCACAAAGTCTTGCATCAGCACTGGGCACTCATTAGGTCAGCTCCCTAACTGTAACGTCAGCAGGTGGATGACAAGCTGGCCCTCATCTCCCACTAATGAACCCAACAAGTGCTCTGACGCATGGCAGCCAGACTGGGATCTCTGCATGTGGGCTGGGTACAGCTGGCTGTTTCTGTGGATCCACTTGCAAATGGCTGCTCTGCCTGGCACTCGATGGTGAATAAACCTGCACAGCACTGCAGCTGCAACATGCTGGAGAGGCACCATTCCTCTCACCACCCTCACTAAGGATGGCTTTGTGGTCCACGCTCCCAGCACAATGGCCAATGAAGGTAGTGCACCAGTGATTTTAGCAAAAGTTACAGATTTAATGATACGGGAGCCCATTCTGAGTTATGCAAAATGCAGAGTTAGGTATTCACAAAATTGCTTCAGTATAATTGTCGGCACGTGGATTGTTTGCAAACAGCTAGCACAAACTACTTAGTGCTAATCATTTGTTCCGTGACATAGTTAGTCATGCACTATTTCTGCTTCTTGAGTGGGTGATTGTATCCTCCTAACGGAGAGGATAAGAACCAGTGAAAATGAAGCACACCCTGGGACTCTGACATGGGTAAGCAGTTGTGATAAAATACAGGAGCGTCATGTCTCACTAAATCCCGGCAAGAAGCTCGTGTCTGTCTATCTGCACGCAGATAATGCATGACAACTGTGCAGCCTGGTGGTAAACCATGCTTAGGGATCAGGAATACACGTCAGTAGGTTCTGCCTCAGCAAGTCTTCGTAATTCTCTCAACAACTGCTAGCGCTGCAGAGAAGCACCTAATTCCCTCAGACAACCTGAAGGGAAGGGATGACAGAGCACTGCTCCTACGAGTTTGACAAGAACATATGATCGAAGCTGCAGGAAACAGTGCTGCTTCAGGGGGAGGGAACCTATAATTAAAACCACAAAAACAGCGTATTTCCCAGGGAAATAGGAACATGTTCTTTTCCCTATTTCACTTTTCTCTCTCTATTTACCCGGCTCCAGCACCTGAATGCAAGTCTTGGTCAGTTTCTCAAAAGATAAATTATACTTCTACATGTTTCAGTGATCTGGGATGGAGCTAAAGAAGGTGAAAATAATGCAAGCTCTGAATTTTGGTATTCTGCATCAACATGAAGGCAGCACTGCCCCATCTGAGCAAGGGATCCAATATATTCTGCAAAATTCCATGCTTAAAATCCTTGGTGGTATCATACAGAACACTAGGATGTATTATTAATAAACAGGAGTGAAACAGCCAGCCAGCTGAGAGGATAAAAGGCAGGGAGAGACACACAGAGCAGCATCTTCTGTGGAAGGTTTGTTTTGGATCTTTCCTGAAACGAAGGCAAGGTAAGCAGTGTTTATTTGGAGACCATTCTTCAATCAACTGGAGATTGACTACGTGCGTAGGAACACTGATTTAAATAGCTGCAGACTGCTAAACTTCCAACAAAGGCAGTTTAGCTGTCCAGTACCTTACCCCACTCTATTTTTCTACAGGTTTTTAAGCTTCAGCTGGATAAGGCTGGATTTCCTGTTACAGTCCTCTGCTCAATGGCCACATTGAATTCTTATTTCTTCCCCTCTTACTGACAATAATAAGCCATCCTGTTGGTCATTATTCACTAATAAGATCAGTAATAATTTTGCACAGCCCTTGGAGGACATGCATTTGCTCTTACAACACAGAGTATGTAGGACCCACAATAAGATGGATTGTCTCTATTATCTTTGGTTTTATTCAGTGAATGGCTTTCTACATGTCTTTAAGTGAAGGGAATCACTGGTGAAAATAAGGTACAAACATGTAAAATTAAAGGTTAAAATTGATAGCCATGCTGAGATCAATTGTGAATATAGTTTTAATATCACAGTAGCAAGCCACAGATTTGTTAGGCTAATTCCTCATCCTCAGCATAGCCAGATCATGCTTAAGAGAACTGGAAGTCTGAATATACTGGCTTGCTTTTGATAGCAAATGCATAAGAAACAACTACAGATACCCACACAGCTCTTCTTCTATCAGCGTTTCCTTTCATTTGAGCAATCAAATTGCACCAGGACAGAATTTCATAGAAAGTGAACAGCAGAAATTAACACTTTCAGTATTTGCAAGTTTCAGTTTCCAAGTATATCTCAGTTCTTATGCTCATCAGACTGGATGGGAAAAAAAATACGTGGCTTAGCCAAGCAACTAAAACCATATCTCAAACTGGTCCCTACTGAAAGCCAGTGAAGTAAAAGGAAGCATTTACATAAATTTCTGGAAGGCTTGAGGATGAAGTTATACCTAATGCCTTTATTGTTCATCCTTGTTCCAGAAATCTCAGGTGTTTTTCATGCAGAAAAAATGTCTGTAATTATCAGATGTATTATTCGCTATAAGTTCTTACTTCATTTTCCTTTTAAAGTGCACTTCTGGGGAGGAATACAAGAACAGCATGATCTGGGCAACAAGCTCCCATTCTCTAAGCAAGGCATATTTCTTCTGCTAGTAACGTGACATGCTGCATCCCACAAGCCTCATTTTGCCATTTATTCCTTTGCTGTGAACCTGGATGAGTTGTGAATGCCCACAGAGGACATCGTGGAACAGATAACTTTCACGTAACTACATGTTACATATTTATATGCACTGTCAAAATGGTGGGAAGATACGAAATTCAGTTTCACTGGAAACTAGCAGGCTAAGCTATTTATAAATAAGTGTCTTATTTTTGGTGCTCTTCAGAAAATGTGACGAACAGTGAGTGATGAGCAATTTATGTTGCTGATCGTTTGTATCACAATAGAGCCTCGCGGTCTTTTTCTGGAGTCAAGACTGTTAATTTAGGATCTGTCTTATCCTACGGTGGAATACAGTACTCAGAACAAAGACCGGTGGGCAAGACTAAGAGAAGATGAAAGAAGCAAGGTGCATTGAAAACGGAAAAGTAGGCACAAAACAGTGCTGCTGAATGAAATTTGAGGGTTCCTGGAGATTCTGGGCATCAGTATTTGAAACAGACTACTGAGGAGTCGGGAGCAGCCGCTGCCCCCCGTCCCCTCCTCTTTATCTAGTGAGGATGTATCAAGCTGTAGCCCAATATGTAGTATGAATCTTTCTCTCAAAAACATAAAAAAATAAAAAATGAAAGTTTCAGTATTAAGGAATCCTTTCCCACAGGTTTTCTACTCTGAAGAATGTTCTATTTATACAGTAAAAGATTACATTACACAAAACACAGGATAATGAATCTGAAATAAACACGGTTAGAAGGATTACATGCTCTGAAGAGATCTTACAGGTCTTACAATAGAAAAGCTCGTTTTCATTAACAAGTGTGTAAGTAGCCTGTACTAAGTAAATAATTCATGCGTATAAAAGGACGATCATAAGGGTGACTGGATAATGATCATTTTGCATTCCCTGGGTTGACTGTTGGATGCGGGATACTTCATCAGAGGCCACCAGGGTATCATTAGCTGTACCAGTCTATCCAGCATGTTTCCATACTGATATATTTCAACGTGAACTTTTATAGAGCTGATTAATAGTCTCTTTTTCCCCAGACTCCCTTGGATATGAACACTGATGCCATGTTTGATCAGATTTTTTTTTTCTCTCTCTCTGAGAAACGCACAGGGCTGAACGGAGCTTGTCAGCTGCACTGATCACACATCTGCTCACATCCTGAACAAGCCTGGCATCCAGGAAGGGGAGGCTGTTCCCTACATTTCTCCCTGCTTTCAGCCTCAAGCAGTGCAAGAGCACCAGATCAGGCTGAGCTGCTCAGCTCAGCATCCCATACCTCATGAAAACCAAACCTCAACTGCTTCAAGCTCTGCTGCAGATGGCACCAGACTCCCTTGGGCACATCTTTTTCTTCTGGATCCTGGGCAAGCCAGCATAACCAGTATCATCAGTACAGCTGTAAAAGGGGAAGCAAAGACAACAGGGAAGCAGCACCTTCTCCTGCAGCCTTGCTTGATTTTGTGCTCTTGTACTAAGCCCCTGGATACTCCCATCTGGCCAGCACAATGTGCTGCAATGACATTAAAAGCTTTCATGTCCCAAAGCTGAAAGCAAAAGCTCCAATGTGTTTTGCTTCAACTGCTTACCTCTATTTCCCTCAAGGCAGTTACTGGGCATGTATTCATCCTCTCAGAGCTCTACATTTCAGCACCTATCACAAGCAATTTAAGCTGAGGAAGCCCAGACAAGTAACTGCTTCACCCTGTTGCCCTTCTAATGTAGGAGCAAAACTAACTGTGCAGTATTAGCGTGCTACAAAAAGTAAGTTACAGCTAAAACAGCTCCAGTACGCTCTGCAGAGGGCAGCTATAAGCTCCAAGTAATGTTCAGATCTGTTCTTCCCATGTATTGATGCTTATGTCAAGTACAATAAATTCTTAGAAACTGTTCCACTACCAAGAGCTGTTTAACTGAAATATATGAGTGAGCCTTACAAGCTGAGAAAGTGATAAATAATTATGCTTTCATCTAAAATAGCACTGGAAAATCAGCAAACTGAACTCATAATACTGATTTTTCATCTATTTGCAAAAAAAAAAAAAAAAAAAAAAAAGTTCTTTTAAAGCTAGTTGGTGTGAGTCTGCTATTAAAATGTGTGTAATGTAACTGCTTTATCAGTGACATCATTGAGAGAGCCTGGTGCATAATACAGCTGCTCTTTTCTGCTATTAATTGCTAGGTTTAATAGTTCCTTCCTTGCAACAAATGCAAGGCTTCATTTTCAAAATCTCAGTTTTTGCTTGAAGATCTATCTTGTCTTTTAACCTTGGCTTAAGTTAAATCTTGTAAAATGTCTGATGAACAGCATGGGCAATCATTTCCTTCACATTCTTAAAAAAGCTGAAATTGGAATAGTACGCCTTTAGGGAAATACTAAGAGTTTAAAATATGCCTGTGCAGCGTATCCATAGATTTTTATAATGTATTTCAAATCATTTCCACATTGTAAGATAGGCTTTGCAAGCTATCATTACACATGAAAGCTGGTGAAGAAAAAGTAATAAAAATACTGTAGCAAGAAAAGGAAAATGATGCCTGTCTCTGCATTTCCTGACATTTGACTTCTCCTATGTAACAGTAACAATCAAAATATTGCAGTAATTTATCCATTTGCTGCACTTTACTGGCAGCAGAGGGTGCACCTGTGATCACACTCACTTTCCCCCCTCATCTCTACCTCCCCATCTGCAGTTGGGCAGATTCAGGTGACTGCAGCACTTTTGATAAAAGCTCATTAGCCACTACACCGATGAACAGATCTTTCTCACCAGGTGCAAGCAGAAACCTTCCATTCAGCCTTCTGGCAATGGGGAAGCCAAGCAAGCAGCTCGGTCCTGCCCAGGGAGAGAGAGAAAGGGAGAGAGAGAAAGAGAGAGAAAGAAAGAGAAAGAAAGAGAGAGAAAGAAAGAGAAAGAGAGACTCAGCACCACCGCCTCACTCGCTGTCCCTGCTCCTTGCCCAGGCTGTAGATACAGCACAGGGCTGCAAGATGCTGTATCATACTGCTCTGTGGGGAAACAACACAGTAAGCTCAGGATGGAGAACTGAATGTCAGGTCTGAACAGAGGTACGTCCTGAAAGCCTACGCGAAGCCAAAGCCATGTCCCAGCACTACTCTGAGCAGGTGGCAGATGACACCCACTATGGCTTGCTGCAGTTTGTGGTGTCCCTCCCCACTCTTGGCAGTTCTTGTGTATTTGTCAGTAATTGCCAAAAGTAACAATAGGAGCTTGATGTGACAGCTGAGAAGCACTTGGGGCCAGATTGTGGACTTGTTAGTCACGCTGCTGAGGAGTCCCTTGCACAAATGGCTTTGCTCAAGTGTGACTCCCTTAATAAATGAATCATCCATCACTGCTGTCTACTCAAGCTTAAATACTTCTCTTACTGCTGTACATCCTCTCCCCATGATGGTGAGGATGACTTTGGCTAACGGGATACATGCAAAAACAAGCAGAACTTCAGGCTGGATCAGATGTACAGAACAGCCACTGATGTCAGATGATGCAATCCCAAAGCTGCTGTGCTTGGACTTGCTCCCATTCGTTAGTAAGTCCTGTATGGATGGCTACTGGTTTGATGTTGCATGTGTTGGTACAATCCTGGTCCACTTCCAGGTACAGGGCCACACTGGAACCACAAGATGCCTAGCACCCCCCATGACGATGCTGTTGGCTTGGCAGTTCACCAAGATGTCTGCAGGACTGATTTGGGAAGTACAGCTTTTGGAGACAAGTGTCCCTATGCAGCGAGCGAGGTAGCCCTGCCAACTCAACCCTGGCAAGCTTCTTGGCTCTCTGCTTGTGACCTGGCTCCTCGTACGGCGATTTCACATAAAACTCTATTACTCTGTTTTTATGCTTCTGGAATCAGAGAAACTAAAAGACAGAGAGACTCCTTCCTTTCCTGATTCAGTTTATTTTCTCCTTATCTGCCCTTGTGTCACTTGCATTTACATCTCTAGTTTTCTTGTTTTCTTTCCTTTCTTTTCTCTGGCTTCTTTTAGCTATTCAGTATAAACTCTGCAATACACAGCTATCAGCACTGCAGTGTGATTTGGTGGGGTCTTCTGTTCAACAGAAAACACAATCCTTACCCTATATAAAAGCTCTTTTTTCAGATCTAAGGAAACATGATTCTTCTTTGGAAGACAAGCCTGGAATGAGAAAAGAAACTGCTTTTTCCAGTTTTCTGTTGATTACCATAAGGGATTAACAGAAATACATAAATTTTATGTGTGCTAAACCTGGATTTCTCTCACGTTCAAATACTGTAAGGAAGTCTCGGCAGGAAGTGAATAGAACACACAGGCTAAACATATTTTATTTGATGACTTAAATGAGTAACTAAATCCAACATAGATTTGAGTTCTAATGCTATGAGCTTTCATTACGTCATGGGTTTAAATAATAAATAACTCATTAAATGTACCCTAGATGAAAATGTTTATAAGTGGTCTTTAAATTTGTGAAAATTGAATTGATCAACAGCTTACTGAGGTCTGCCATGTATTCTAGTGCAAATATGGGTTGCTCAGGCTTTTGTGATTAATAAATTCTTGGTGGAAATTACATTGAACATCCCAATTTACATTTGTAGAGAATGTTTTCTTTGTCAATATCCTGTTTATTGCCTACATTTTGTATTCATATAGTACCTACTAGCAAATTTGCTTGGCCAAAATTTAATTTTTAGTTACTGAATGCCACATGGGTGTTGCTTCTGTCAGCAGGTGTCATTAAGTACAGTAAGAATTAACCACTTACCTCTGTCATAATTTAATCACTCATTATCAACATGAGTTTGTACACTGTACTATGAAAGATCTCTTCAGTTAGGAAGACACCATTTTATAAATATTCATAACAAAAGAAAACAGCAAGTTTGCAACTGAAGCTGATGTTAACTCAGTGTTTCCCACATCACAGCAATAACACATGATGGGGAATGCAGAAATCCTGTTCTTAGACAGCTCAGATATTTTCTCCAAAATCTAGTACCACATGATCAGTACAGCAAGGAAGGAGACTGAGAGATAAATGCATATTAGACTACAAGGCAGGTATCTTTGTTTTTTAGTTTCTGTATTAATTCAATAAAGATAATTTTCTTAGTTTATGTAGTAAGTGCCTTCCAATATTCAATTGTGAGAATCATTTTCCCCCCACCTCCTTCCCCAGTTGCAGCTCCTCTATACCCTTTTCAAATGGAATTGATATAACTGAAAATGCAACAGAGCTTATAAACTTGACGATGTGATTTGATAAAACTTGACAAAAGTAGATGCACTTCAAGAACAAAGTGATCATTGACATAATTTTATCTGAAGATTCACAAAGTCAGATACCCTAAATAATTATAGACTCAGTGAACATTCTGAATCTGGGAAATAAACCATTGCTGTAATTGAAACAGTTTTCCCACTGTTGAGCTGAAGCCACTTGAACAGAGAATCTCTGGTGTATGTATTTCAAATAACACTGCACTGCCCAGATTCCAATGTCTTAGACTGGTATGTACTACTTAATATCCTCCTAACTTGGAAATAAACAGACACTCAGATGGAGGCATGGCAAACATTTCCTTAAGTAACAATTGTTTGGAAAAAAGGAAAATAAAAAAGTACAATAAAATATGGGCTGTGAATAACTCTGTGATGGATAGTTGACCAAACCACAAATACTAGAAAACAAGAACACTTCTATGCACCAAAGATGTTCAAGAAACTTAGCTAGTATGTGTAAGAAGCCTGCTGAAATATTTCACGGCAACTTAGGTGGTAAGGAATACTAGATACGCTTCTAGGCTTACAAAGAACGTGAAGTCTTGAAATAGTACTTTTGAAAACAGTCCTTCACCTCATAAAACTGTTTCTCCACAAGCAATAAAACAGCTAAGAAAATGCATTCTTGCAACTCAAAGTACATTTATCATATATCATGCTAAAATACTGTAACCTGCAAGATCCCTTAACTCCAGAAGCCCAGTGGCAGGATGGCAAATTCAATGGCTTTCTGAGGGGCTTCCTTCTAAAGAAGAGGGGTTGGAAGGTGAGACTTGGAAAAGTGCACCCCAGCACACTTCAATGTGATCCTGAATTAAGGATTTAGGGAGAGAGCTTAAGTAAATAAACTCTCACCACTTCTCTGCATTTAAGAAAAACAAACACGCCCTGAGCTATGGCACTAAGGGGAAGACCTCACAATATATCAGATGCCAATGCAACTTTCAAATGTTATGCCACCATCGCTTTCAGAAAACCTGGGAGCTTTCTGATGATGGGACAGAATACAAACAACTTTCTCTCTTCAGCACAAAGCGTCTGCCAAGTTTATGGTGACAGACAGACTGGCCTCAGCTGACAACTCATCAAACACTGAAGCCGTGCTTGCCTCATAGCTTGTCATGCTCAACAACACGCCTGGCCACAGGTAAGAACCATTCTCAAAGTAACAATCTGAGGACAATGTATGATACTACCGAGGAGCAAGTGAGAGGCAGGAGATGGCGGCACTCAGCAGGTACCAGAGGTCACCCTGTCTGAAATGGGATCAGTCAGCAAACATGGCACCGCTGTGGTTTAACAGAGGGTTGCTGCAACAAAGAAATCTCACTCATGGCACTACGACAACAACACTGCTAGCAAAATGTGAATTACATCTCTGAAATTTGTGTTTAAAAGAATTAATGGCTCTAGGAGAGCTGACCGCAGAAGGTACTACATTAGAAGACAGTGTAAAAAGACTTTGACTTAATAGCAGATCTGTAGTCCAAACTATGCAAGTTTCAAAAACAGGACAGCACTGAGACCTCCATCTGACACCAACTGAACATTTGTTTTCATGCCATTTTCAGATTTTGTTTCCTTCTTTCTTCGCTAGGATACCTTATAGAATCACAGTACCCTGAGTTGGAAGGGATCCATACGGATCAACAAATCCAACTCCATCTCTCACAAACCCCCCCGAGGTGCCCAGCCACTGTGTGCCACACAATTTATGCAGTGAGGTGAGGAGGGCTGGTGATCACAGGAATGACTGAATACTTACTGCTCATCTGTTCAGCATCTGGTACAAACTCCAACATGTGGAACAAGTCAGATTAGAGACGGTAGTGTGAACTACAAGAAGCTGCAGCTAGGCATGTATTTTGCAGTCTCCCCTGGACAATGAGATATCTTTTTTTTTTTTTTTCTGCAGATCAGAAATAACCTTCTGATGCAATTATAGCTCGAAGGAGGAAAAGAAGTGTCTGCGCTATCAGCTGCACAGCTCTTCCACGCCCCCATGGCCCTTTTATTTTCAAAAGAGAACTTAATCCCATTAAAGTTAGATGCTAATGGTAATTTTATTTTAGAGCCTCTGCTCTGAGCATGAGGTTGCTAATTTGTCAGGAAACTCACTGTTTAAACTAAAACTCTTGATGCGATTTATGTATTCTTTTTACCCTTTCTGAAGTCATAGCAGTGATCAGAAGTGTTGGCAATTCCAGTCACTCTGGAAACTAGATGAAGTATGGACTGGCCATGCAGGAACCAAGATGATTCACATTTATTTTGTTCTGTTTTGTTGCTCTGGAAAGAATCCTTCTAATGCTAAAAGACATTACAGCTACCAATTTATCTGAAGCCCCCTGAAAATAGTCCATTAGCTCTGAAGTTCAGACAAAAGCTGCTGCAAACATTATCTCCCTTGTGTTCCTGATACTATCACCTGTAAAACAGAAATTACAGGCTATCCTTCCCAAACTCCTGGCTCTGTACTATAAATGTTATCACTGCATTTATTTGTGGTTCATGTTCCCTAGTAGTGTTCGCTATTTTCTCTCTGGAGAAATAGCTAATGACATTAGCAGTATTGAAAAGAAAAAGTGTATGTTATGAAAAAATTAACAAGACAAGTCCTGCCTTAATGACATCAGTGCTTGTAAGCTGCTGTCTCCAAAATAATGATCTGTCAGAGCTTCAATGTGATCTGCATTCGTGTTAGCAGTAAAGGAATCCAGTGGTTTTCTGCTTGCTGAATGATAGTGATAAATTGTTACTTTTGCTTAGTGAAAGGGTGCAAATTTACAGGACTGACAGTAAACTCAGAAAAGTAAACAGCTTCTTTCAGGTCACAACAGTGTCTGGATTTACTGTCAGTCTACGTTAGCCTCTAAATCACATATACAAATCAAAATGAAAGAAAAATATGTCACATTTTACTCTGCAGAGTATCCCTTGAAGCTGTGTGTTCTGACACACACAGCCCTGACTGCTGTATCTGTGACGGTTGTTGCCAAGTCATTGTTAATTGTTGTGGGGGAACGCTGTTAGCTTTGTCATTCTCTGAACTTCAGAAGAGGAGAATTTAATGAAGAACAGACATTAAAAAGATGCTCAGATATAGCATTCAAAAGCACTAAGCATCCAGCTAGCTTCTGATGCTCAGCTTTGACACTGCATACCTCCTCTCAATGTCACACGTTTGAAGCACACCATCACATGTGATGAAGCCAG